>CM014276.1:16292112-16316341 GCA_004135705.1 Alloteropsis semialata
ATTTGGAAATTGGTGATCTTTGAAGTTGAACTGAAGAACAGATCGGAACTGGTTATGTAACCACAACTGGATAAACCACCAGGGACCTTCGATGTGTCCGACTGCTTGGCCTTCCGAGAGCTTAGCCGATACTTGGTGGAGCAGATGGTAAACTGCGCCAAGGAGGAGACGGCCAAGTGGCACTGATCCGCCGCGAGCTAGTGTCTCTGCAATAGATTGCATATTGGTTGTGGCACCAAGAGTTGGTCCGCAGAATACGAATCTTTCTTGCCACATGTTGAGAAAAGATGCATGCTCTCTGTCTCCGATAGTGCCAGTTTTGCAGTGATCGGCAACGTATTTCTTCCAACTTTTGGAGCCTGTGCCGACCAGTCTGTGCTCCAAATCACGGATAAGTTTTCTTGGGTTGGAGTTTTTTGTGGTGTTGAGGCCAGTCAACATGTGCACGTCCATCAATGTTGGGGTCATCGGACCATGGCCAAACAAATAAGCATTGAGGGCATCGGACAAGAAGAGGGAGCTAGAGGCCAGTAAATTTTCATCTTTGGCCATGTCAGCAAGGGATAAAGTAAGGCATTGTTTTATATTCTTCTCATCCCAGAAGGCCAATTTGGCAGCTTGAATTCTTAGAAACCAGTTTCTCCATCCTTTGACCATTCCGGGCCATGATTGGAACGAGCCTGCCCAATCGGAGACTTGAAGGTCCGATCCTTTGAAAGGAACTCTCTCCGATTCCATGTTTATCAAGTCCGTCGGATCGGGGTCACCCATCAGGCTGAGATAATACCCAGCCTCAACATGAGAGATGGGGATGACAAGATTGTTCTTAAGATGCTACATTTAGGAGAAATAAAATAATGAATATAGATATGGAGGGTCGCAGGAAGTCCTAGAAGAAAAATGCAAGAATTAAATGAGAGGATTTTTGGGCATTTTTACCTCAGGAACTTGTGTGTTGTCCGCTTTATCAGCAGGAGCTGCCATTGATGGTGAAATAGATCTACAATGAACAGTGACACGAATGTGAGGTTTGAGGAAATCACCGAGAAAGATGCAGTAAAGTCCAGATGCATAATGAGGATCATATGCGGGGGAGTTCCTTACCTGATTCGCGGTGAAAGACTGAAGGATGATGACCAGGTGTTCGCCGGGCAGGAGCTTGCAGAAACGGCAACGGCGAAATGTGCGCGCGATAGCAGATGCGAGTTGGGGAAGGAGACGACGGTTCGGGTCTGTATTTATAGGGCTTATGGGAGAAGGAACCGCCCGAGGACCAAGGCGCCGAATCCACACAGGAATTGAGGACCGTAATAGTGAAAGGGTGCGAGTTTCCATATGCTGTTCACTGCCAGGGTCATCATTGCTCGGGATAATTTTGGAACAAAATAATATTTTATCTCAAAATTGGGGGGCATGTGTTGACACCAGATTTTGACTCGGATAAGATTATGCATGATAGAGTTGCAGCTGAGGCCGAGTACGATTCTGGGTTAGTCTCCGACTCCGATCGTAGTTCGTCCGATAGAGTCCGATTCCGATCGGAGGTCGTCCGATAGAGTCCTGATTGGACATGGAGCAGAGAAGGCCGGAGTGCGTACGACTTCTAAAGGGGAGATGCGTATGGAAGATTCTTTGAGGCCTGATTGCGCGACAAGTTGTAATAATTTTGGTAGATTACGATTAGTTTGCTTTAAATAAATTAGAGATATTGTAGTAGCCGACAAGGATTAGTTAGATTTCCAGGGTATAAATATACACCCTGCGCCATTGTGAAAAATGTTCACATAACCATACAATACAACACAATTTTCGGCCTCACGTGCCAACACCCTTTTCGTCGAGTTTTTCAGCAAGCAGGGCTGCATCATCCTGTCCTCCGGTTTGTCTGTAAGTGCGACACCCTATCGAATTAATCTAGGCTTTAGATTGAGGTGTATCACCCTTCTTCTTTTAGTTAATTCACCAATTTACCGAGTTGTTCTAGGCTTTAGATTGAGGCGTATCACCCTTCTTTGTTTAGATCGCTCACCCTTTACCGTATCTTGTTGATTTTATCCTATCAGCTTACATCTGTTTGGAAGATCTATTCTGCTTTATCACAATTCAAGTTTCATAATAGATCTGTTCTTATTGTTTATATAACTGATTTAGATTCAATAAGCAAGTTATAAATAGATCCAATTTAAACGAGTTCTTTGATAAGTATTGATCTATCGGAGTAAGCAAGCTAATCGGTGCTCTGCTAGCAACGCTGCCTCGAAATTGATCCGATTGTTAGTGACATGAGATTTAGTTTGTTTACCACCTTTGGAAAGATGCATATTAAAGAATGACTTTGAGTTAGATTTATCTCCGATTCGGTTTCCATAGCCGATGGTTTATTTTAATACATGTCATATCTTCACGAATCGGACTCAAGGCCGATGGTTCATGCTCTCAAATCGGACTCCCCTTTGCGCTGATCTGATTTGCCAGAACGAATCGGGGTTTTGGCCGATGAGTTCCTTGTGGTTTACTGATTAAAATCTACCTTGTCAATTTCAGGTCAAATTGACTGGCATGCCACGAACCTCATTTGGACCTGTACTGAAGTTTAAGCAAATCTTCTAGGCCACAGTGTTAATTTTCGAGAGTCAACGCCTGACTTTTTGGACGTCAACACATGCTTTGGAGCTCAATTTGCACATCTCCAACAACCGGAAAGAAGCATAAGGATGATTGGAGCCTACGCCGATAGAAACTTGGAGGACATTAATGCCATCCGGAGGCATACAGACCGACTAGAAGATAGAACCGTGGGGATTGCATATCAAATGGGACTTCTAGCATTGGCACCACCAGAACATTTTGATGGAGGAGCTTCACAAGTGTATTATGACTAAGGGTATAACGCAAGACAGCCACCAAGCCAAGAGAAGTGACCAACAAGGACAAAGAATAAATTGCTCGCACGTGTGGTTTGAGTTTTTCCCCTTTCTTTTATTTATTTTCAGCGTGTGTGCAAACTTGTGTGTGCGTAGCAATTTTCTATTTTTATTTATTTTCAGCATGTGTGTTAGTGTGTCCTTTTGTTTATCATCACCATGATCACTATAAATATCACTGATGCTTTCATGACATGATTACTAGTGATGATAGAAAGTTTTTGCCATGTTGAGATATGATGATCGTTGCCGCTTTGTCTATTTTTGCGCTTGGCTTATGCATGATTGAACTAATGCTCTCCTTAACACGATCTGAAATTTATCTAAATACCGACTCAATCTTTTGTGGAGGTTATGATAATTTTAGACCCATATTTATTATTCTTGCTCTCTCTTTTAAACTTGTTAAGGGATGTTTAATTGCCGAATTTAATTGAGCTAGCCTTGTCATTAATACCTTTTGCAATTGCTCTACCTATCCAAAGCCTAAATGACATATCATGTTGAACCATAGTACAAGAATTATTTTCAATTGAGTTGATTCAAGATTTATCTTCTCTGGTACGGGATTAAGAAGCTGACCATTCCTTTTTGCGTACCTCCTTTTTGCTAGCCTATCTATCCATGCATTGTGAGTTTCTACACCGGAAACTCCACAAACTTCACTGGATATCCACCCTAAACCCAAATTATCTTTTTGTGAAATACCTCCTTGACCACAACCCAATTTGAGTATGGATCATTATCTCGAGGAAATTCCGAAGAATCAAGAGCTTGATACAAGGAACATCTATTTGGGAGGCATCAAAGAGTGCGTACAAGAAAAAATTAGAAGAAATGGAGGTCCACAATGAGTGGGCTGGCCGGCCTCAATACCATGAGCCAACCGACCTACTCCCTATCCTCCTTCAATGGCTTCAAAATTCGACGAGAAGATGCTCTCTGAAGATTCCAACCATTTTCCAAAAGATTGAGATGGATACTTACTCTAGCATTAGCCACCACTTCTATGCTCGAGGACAAGCAATCGTTTAAGCATGGGGGAGGCTGAGTAAGTATTAATGATGCTAGAAGTTCTAAGGAGCATAAAGAAAAATATATATGTGTTGAAAAAGGAAGAAAGAAAAGAAAAGAAAAATGTGTGAAAATAAATGCTCCTTAGTTCTTTTTGCTTCATTAAATTCCATAGTGCCTTAAAGATTATTCCATACTCAAATATTCCAACCATGTGCAATCTAATAACAAGGACTTCATTTGTGCCTCGGTATCAACCTTTGCCATTTGCACATGTCCACTATCTAAAAAGCGTGTGTTCCATTTTCCCCCTCACCACAAAATCGATTATTTTCCATGATCTTTTTGACGAGTCTTGGTAAACCCATGAGAAGTATTTCTGGTTTTGATAATATCTTGATTATAATATCTTTTGTTAGGACTAGTGCCATGGATTTGTAGTGGTAGCCCCAGGTGGTGACAGCACTGACGGCCTATGTAGTCCACCACGTGAGCAGCACTAGAGTACAATAGGACCATTGGTTGGCTTGCCTAGTCCCCTTTTCATCCCTTTCTGAGGCTAGGACGGTTGGGTGTCCCGAGGCAAGCAATATAGTATAAGTCTGATCTTTCCTTTTGCTATCCAGAACCCCGAGCTCCCCTCTCTATCCTCTGTGCTTGTATTACTTCTCTTGTCCTTGGTCGTTCTTAACTCTTCACTAGTGCACACATGTTCCCAATGGATTTGATACCCTGGAATACTCTCGGGTGAAAGCTACATCGGTATCCGTACACTTGCGGATTTATCTGTGGTTGTATAAAATGCCAACAATATGGATCTTTATGGACTTGAGAAAAATCTCACTACTTGTGACCAGCTGGCAAGCAATCAAGATGAACAATGGTCACTAGTAGATCAATTAGGTCATAAAGACCAAAAACTAGATATTTTTAAATAAAGCACACTTCCTATCATGCTAGTTGATATTTTCAAAATTCTATCCTATGTCACCACAAGTATGTGATAGTCCAAGATAAAGACCGTGTCGGCATGTTTAGTTCATATCTTTCACAAGAACAAACATTTGACCAAGGTCAACATTTATAGGAAGACATCAACTAAATATCCGAGAGCCACACAAAGTGAGATTAAATTGGACTACACACATACAAAAGCACACTAGCATGCACAAGTGACCTAAATGCTCAAAAGTAAAAACATGAGTTCATAGACACGTACCTTTGCCATTTAAGCCATCCACTTTGTGCAATGTAATTTTTAGTTCATGGCTTCTTCTCTTGATAAAATTTCTACTAAATCAACATATGAAGAGAGAGCATTAATTTAAACAAATACTAGTCTCACTTTAGTGACCTTTTAATTTGAAAGGCATATGGATCACTAAAGATGACACCTTATAACATAGACTAAATTCCCTTTCTTAGTGCATATGTGAATATATATGGATGAATTTGCTCACATACACTAAGTTGATCACAAGTGATCAAACAAAGGAATGTAAGCCATATTATGGTGAGTAGCCATGCAAAAGTTAATAGCATGATCCAAAATTGAGATATCACATTTTATCACTTTGGATCATTATAGGATGGCATACTCCAATGAGAGACATACTCTCATGAAAAGGACTACAAGTTCACTAGAAGAAAATGTTAGTCCTACAAGGACACAAGTTTTAGAATGAGCTCCCCCTCAACTAGTGCACAAGAGTTTTGAATTTCTTATTTGATGCACTTTCAATCTGTTGACACCAGATTTTCGCACCTGACATACTGAGTCAGATGGTGACATGGTGAGGTTGAGACTGCACGGTGGGCCTGTTGACTGGTCAAGGTCAAAGGTGATAGAGAAGGAAGCCGATACTAAAGAGGAGTCCGATGAAGCAGGAGTCCGATCCGATGACGCGTACAAGAGGAAGGGCGCGTCGGCTAAAAAGGAAGCGTATCAGATCCAGGGACTATTTCCTTTTCAGAAGGCGTATGAGAGTCCCGTTGTATCTTAAGCTTAGTTTACTTAATTTAGTTAGTCTGGTCCGATCAGGACTCTCCATGACCAGGGTATAAATATGAGCCCTCGTCCATTGTAAAAAACTATTCTCACAATCAATACAACCCGGCTTCACGCCAAAACCCTAGTAGTAGTTACCGACGAAGCTCATTGGTGGACGGGCTGCATCAGTTCTGATCTCCGGCTTACCAGTAAGTTAGTCAATTTATCGAACTAGTATAGGCTTTGAATTGAGGCGCATCGCCCTTTCTCGTTTATACTGTTCAACCGATTTATCTCTGGATAATCAAGATTGATATAGATTCCCTACGTCGGAGCTAGATCGATATTGATTATTCATCAGATTATCGTTTATCGGACTACACTTTAAGCCTAGATTCCCTACGTCGGAGCTAGGTATCAAGATTAGTCTAGATTCCCTACGTCGGAGCTAGAATAATCTTGGTTACTAAAGGTAGTCTTTGCGGTTTGTTGGAGTTGCTAGATTGGTTTAGATCTACGCCATGTGAATTAATTCTACTTCTTCAACGGCTTTGAGCATTGGTCTTGGTCCGATTTAAGCAATATTTATCTTACAGCGTCGTTCTATGTCCGATCCTGCCTTGTGGTTTAATCTAGTTGTTCTTTGAGTATTGTACTGGTGTAGATTCTCTACGTCGGAGCTAGATCTTTACAATGCGCTTAGATTAATCTTTGACTGTCATGCTTGGTCTAGATTCCCTACGTCGGAGCTAGATTCATCTTGATTAGTCAAAGGAAGCTTTGGTTATGCCTTATTGCTATTTGAATGTTAAGTATGGTGTAGATTCCCTACGTCGGAGCTGGATCTTGCTTAATTATTTGGTAGCATATCTTAGAATCAGAACGAATCTGTTAATGTTTTACTTGCTTATTTTGCTTAATCTGATCAACACCTGTGCGAGCATCTTGTTTAATTGACAGGTTGATGAGTTGAGTCAGATTATCTAGCTATCCGATCTGATCATGGTTGGAGAAATCTAGATTCCCTACGTCGGAGCTAGATTTCTCTGCAAAGGCTATAGTCCGATCGGTTGGTCAGATGGTCCGATGAAACGAGTCAAACTGGCAATTAGGCAAGGTGGACAATGTATCGGCTTACACTTTGCTTATTTAATATATTGTTTCAAGACACAGCTGATCCATTATTTTACATATCGGCCTTACTTTACATTTTATTTTATTATTCAAAGGCTGGTCTGTTATATCAATCAAGGTCCGATCCTGATTGGTCCGATTCTGAAGTCCGATCTGGTGCCTGATTGAGGTCCGATCACTCGGTCCGATTGACGTCATCAGTGAGGTCCGATTTTGAGGTCCGATTGGCATCGGCCGATACGTGTCTGATTGGGTCTTGGCTAAAATTCGACGTTACTCCATCGTCTGAAATAGAGCCGGCACAATCAAAGAGTAATTTAACTGTTTTATTCCCTTGTCAATTTCAGGTCAAATTGACTGGCACGCTGCGAACCTAAACCGGAGTGCGGACTGGCACTGGAGCGAAGCAGACTCTCCCCGGTCTTCGTGTGCTGCACGCGGGAGATACGACCGCCGATTTTCCGCGTCAACACATTTTTGGCACGCTCGGTGGGACACGAAAAACAAAATCCAAGATGTCGTCGTCTGATGCTGAACAAGAAGATGCAGCGAGACTTGCTGCTGAGAAAGAAGCTGCCGAGAAGGCCAAGAACAACAAGAACAAGACGCCTGAGACGACCATTCCAATCACAAAGGCCGATCTGTCCAAAGCTCAATTGGATGCAGTTCAGGCCCAGATTGATGCGTTTGAGAAGCTCTGTCTTGGCCAGTTTGGGCGTAATCGTTCAGGTCCCATACTCAAAGCTCCTCTCCCGGATCCAGAGGTGATCAAGAAGACGACTGAAGCTCGGGAGTACCAGATCAATACATCAGAGATGATTCACCAGGCTGTTCATCATGCGTTGATCAACCAGTCAGGCACTTTGGTGAATTCTCTGGACAATCTCATCAGGAAGGCGGTGGACGATGCTGTTTGCTTGAAAGGTCCAGTATATATAGCATATTCTCCAGGGGCATCAGGGTCAGGAAGAGGCAAAGAAACTGCAGATAATGCAGTGACCGTTGCTCCACAGATGCCGATTGCTCCACCACCTCCTGTTGAACTGGCCAACGGTTTTCTGTTGATGGCCGATGGAACCATTGTCGGCCCACATGGTGAAAAATATGCAAGAACTCTGAACGAAGGAGAGAAGCAACCTGCAGCTGCAAGACAGCGTACAGAGATTCCTTCACATCAGCGTATGGTTGGCGATTATAATAACTATGTGATGGATATATCTGATGGAGTGCCACCTGGAAATCAACAGTCCGATTGGTCACAGAAGATAGCCGAGGTGATCCAAAACCAGTTCGGCTTGAAGCCTAAAGATGAAGCGAGGTTGTATCGGCACTCGTACCCGTCCTACTTTGATGCAGTGCCACTTCCTCCACGTTACAGAGTGCCGAATTTTTCCAAATTTTCCGGGCAGGATGATATGACCACAATCGAGCATGTGAGCCGATTCTTGGCTCAGTGTGGTGAGGCTGCTTCTGAAGAGGGACTCAGGCTCAGATTTTTCCCTCTGTCACTATCAGGGCCGGCGTTTACATGGTTTACGTCGTTGCCAGCAGGATCAGTAACAGGATGGTCCGACATGGAGAAGCAGTTCCACAAATACTTCTTTTCTGGTCTCAATGAAATGAAGATCTCTGATCTAATTGCTATCCGGCAGAGGAATGATGAGACCGTTAAGGAGTACATTCAACGAATCCGTGACACTAGGAATCGATGCTATAGTTTGAAGCTGTCTGATATGCAATTGGCCGAGCTTGCATTCCAGGGTTTGCTCGCGCCGATTAAAGAAAAGTTTTCTGCTCAGGAGTTTGAGACATTGGGTCAGCTGGTTCAGAAGGTGTCAGCTCACGAGGTCCGATATCAGGAGATGAAGCGCGTGAAGTTTTCCAAACAAGTATCTTATCTCTCTGAGTCTGAGGAGGAAGCTGATGTCAATATAGCTGAGTGGACCAAATCCAAGAAGCCGGTGTCGCTCCCATGGATCAAACAGAATCCTGAAAAGTTTGGTTTTGACATAACAAAGGCCGACAAGATTTTTGATTTGCTGCTCAGTGAGAAGCTCATCCAGCTTTCTCCAAATCATTCTATTCCGTCGGCCGATGAGTTGAAGAAACGCAAATATTGCAAATGGCACAACTCAACTTCCCACGAGACCAATGAATGCAAGGTGTTTAGGAGGGAGATCCAATTGGCCATTGAGTCTGGCAAGATTAAATTTGAAGACAATAAGAAGGCCATGAAGATCGACGGTCATCCTTTTCCAAACAACTTTGCTGATTTCTCCTTTTCTGTTAACATGGTTGATGCTAGTGAAAAGGGGAAGTTCAAGGTGCTTACATCGGACCATGCTAAAAGTTCTGGTGCCGTTGATCCTGTGGTTCAAGTCACTGTTGAAGAGCTACGGAGGAATCATCAGGCATTTGGGCGTGAATCTAATGCCCCTGGTGGATATCGGCCACGTGTGACTTCCCAAATGCTGATTAATAAATACAAGAGGCAGCAAGCAGCAGCCCGAGCGTGGGAAGAACATGAGGAACGGCGACGTCGGAGGCGCGAGTATCAAGCAAGGCGGCTTGATGAAGAATTTGATGATCAGCGCCGACGTGATGACAGGTCCGATGGCCGACGCCGATGTAATAACAGGTCCGATGGCCGATATTGGTATGATGACAGGTCCGATGGCCAACGCTGGTATGATGATAGGTCTGATGGCAGGCGCTGGATTAATAATGGAGCTGATGACCGTCGTCAATATGGTCATAGGTCTGATTGGTATGCGGACAGACACCAAGCTTATGACCGGTACGAACAGGATGATGATCACTGGGGGTGTCCTTTCTTTGTATTCTGCTGGAACGAGAAGCTTAGACTGCCATCAAAAGCAGATTGCCCTGAATGCAGTTTCTAGTATGAAGAGTATAGAGCTTCCAAGCGAGGTCGACGATCAGTTCATGAACGGATCGGCGTCAGGATTGATGATCATCATCAAAGAGATGAAGGCCGGGTTAATACTCATGGCCACAAAAATAATGAAGGCCGGGCTGATGCTCATGGCCCTGAAAAAATGGAAGAGAAGGTTCCAGTTCAGAATCGGACTGACGAACCTCCAATGAGGCCTGGACAGTGGTGCCCATCAGGGATCTCTAAGTCCAAGAAGAGACGTGTTCAGAGGTTGCGCTATAATGAGCAGATTCAGGAGCAGGAATTGGCAAAAGAAAAAAGGTGGCGCGTCAAGATGGCCAATGATGATGAAGCAAGCACATCGGCCGCAATAAATATGGTTTTGATGTTGCCTTCTGATTTTGCTGCTCCTGATGAACAGGACGACCATGAGGTCGATTATGAACTGGAAGAAGCCGCTGCATGCTTGGTCCTTGATTCAGAGAAGGCGGTTTTTGAAAAGCCAAATGCAAATGGGTATCGGCACCTGAAGCCTCTATACATCAAAGGATACGTTGATGGGAAGCCGATGACTAAGATGCTGGTTGATGGAGGAGCTGCAGTCAATCTCATGCCCTATTCCACATTCCGCAAGCTGGGTAAAGGGATCGACGATCTGATCAAGACAAACATGACGCTCAAGGACTTTGGCGGGAATGTTTCAGAGCCTCGGAGGGCAATTCATGTTGAATTGACCATCGGCAGCAAGACGTTGCCGACTACCTTCTTTGTGATTGATGGCCAAGGTTCTTACAGCATGCTCCTCGGACGTGATTGGATCCATGCCAATTGCTGCATCCCATCCACAATGCATCAGTGTTTAATCCAATGGCAGGGCAATAAGGTGGAGATCGTCCCAGCTGATGATTCGGTTAGCATTGCTACAGCCGAGTCAACAATTTGGGAGTTTGAAGGAATTGAATGCCTGTCAGGGAAAGCATGGGATGGTGATTTCCTCAAGGTGTCCGATCAAGGACTAAAGCCGATCCAAGCAGTCGGCTCTGAGACATTGTTTTAAATGGATGATTATATAGAAGATCTTGAAGACCGAAGTGAATTCGGCAAATTAGGATTTGGATTTACGTCGGCCGATGAATTAGAAGAGATAGATATAGGATCTGGTGATAAACCAAGGCCGACGTATATTAGTGCTAAGTTGGATCCCGAGTATAAACAGGAGTTAATAAAGCTTTTGAAAGAGTATTCTGATTGTTTTGCTTGGGAATATTATGAAATGCCAGGTTTAAGCCGTGATATTGTTGAACATCGGCTACCTATCAAGCCAGGGTATCGACCACACAAGCAGTATCCAAGAAGATTCAAGACTGAGATGCATGAACCAATTAAGGCCGAAATAACGAAGCTATTTGAAGCTAAGTTTATCAGGCCGTGTCGATACGCTGAGTGGGTATCAAACATAGCTCCTGTTTATAAGAAGAATGGAAAGCTACGTGTTTGCATTGATTACAGGAACTTGAACAAGGCAACCCCGAAGGATGAGTATCCGATGCCGGTGGCCGATATGCTTGTTGATGCAGCATCGGGCCATAAAGTGATGAGTTTTCTGGATGGTAATGCTGGTTATAATCAGATTTTCATGGCGGAAGAAGATATTCCCAAAACCGCATTCCAATGTCCAGGTGCTCTCGGTTTATATGAGTGGGTTGTTATGACTTTTGGTTTGAAGAATGCCGGTGCTACTTATCAACGTGCTATGAATTATATTTTTCATAGGTTGATCGGCAGGATAGTCGAAATCTATATTGATGATGTGGTAGTCAAATCAAAAGGTTATCAAGAACATTTGGCCGATTTGAAGGAAACGCTGGAGTGTACAAGGTAACATGGGTTGAAGATGAATCCGCTCAAGTGTGCTTTTGGCGTAACGGCCGGCCAATTTCTCGGTTTCTTGGTGCATGAGAGAGGAATTGAGGTGAATGATCGGAACCGCAAGGCGATTGATGATATTGAACCTCCAATAAACAAGAAGGAGTTGCAGAGTTTGATTGGAAAGATTAATTTTCTGAGGAGGTTTATATCAAATTTGTCGGTCCGATTGGAGGCGTTTACTCCTCTTTTGAAGCTGAAAAATGAAGAAGAATTGGTTTGGGAGCCTGAGCATCAAAAGGCATTGGATGAAATCAAGCAATATTTAGCATATCCACCAGTTCTTATTCCACCTCAGAAGGGTAAGCCGTACAAGCTTTACTTATCGGCTTTTGATCATGCAATCGGCTCTGTTTTGATTCAAGAGGTTGATGGGAAAGAACGAGTTATATTCTATTTGAGCCGAAGATTGCTAGATCCTGAGACTCGGTACTCATATGTGGAAAAGCTTTGCCTTTGTTTGTATTTTTCTTGTACGAAATTAAGGCATTATTTACTATCGGCCGAGTGTACTGTGATCTGTAGAGAGGATGTGATCAAGTATATGCTATCGATGCCAATCATGAAAGGAAGAATTGGCAAGTGGGTTTTTGCTCTGACAGAGTTTGACCTCAGATACGAATCGGCCAAAGCGGTAAAAGGGCAGATAATGGCTGATTTAGTTGCTGATCATTGTGGACCTAATATTGATGTTGTTGAGCAAGGCATTACGGAATTTGATGTATCTGGTCCGATGAAAGAGGCTGATGTGGTTGACGCAGTTCCTTGGACTATATTCTTTGATGGTTCTTCTTGCAGCGATGGTTGCGGAATCGGCCTGGTTATTATTTCGCCTCGGGGGGCAAGGTTTGAATTTGCTTTTCCAATTGAGAAATGCACAAATAATCAGGCGGAATATGAAGCATTGATGAAAGGTCTCCAGATTCTTAAAGATATTGGCGCTCAGTTTGTTGAGGTATTTGGAGATTCTTTGTTGATTATCAATCAATTACTCGGCAAATATGATTGCAAGATGGATGCTCTGTTGTCTTATTTTGAAAAATGCCGATATTTGATTAGTCAATTCGCCATGGTAACTCTTAAGCATGTTCCAAGACATCATAACGAAGAAGCAAATCAGCTGGCGCAAAAAGCGTCTGGCTATCGGCCCACGTCCGATGTGATGGTACAGGAGATACCAGAAGGGGATTGGAGGAAAGAAATCATTGAATATTTGAAGGATCCTTCTGTCAAGACTTCTAGGAAAATACGTTACAAGTCGATCAGGCATGTCTTGGTTGAAGGAGTGCTTTATTTTCGCTCGATTGATGGAGTCTTGTTGAGATGTATCGGACCTGAAGAAGCCAAGGTTTTAATGGGAGAAATTCATGAAGGTGTCTGCGGGGCTCATCAATCGGCGTTCAAGATGAAGTGGATGATAAGAAAGAATGGATATTATTGGCCAACGATTCTAGAGGACTGCTTTGAATATTATAAAGGATGCCAAGAGTGTCAAAGATATGGAAACATTCAAAGGGCTCCAGCATCGGCCATGAACCCTGTTATCAAGCCATGGCCGTTCAGAGGATGGGGAATTGATTTGATCGGCCAAATTTTTCCACATTCAAGTAAGGGGCACAAGTTCATATTAGCAGCAACGGATTATTTCACCAAATGGGTTGAGGCTATTCCTTTGAGGGAGGTGAAGTCACAGAATGTTATTGAATTCGTTAGAGAACACATCGTTTACCGGTTTGGAATTCCACAGACGATCACAACAGATCAGGGTACGATGTTTACATCGGACGAGTTCAAAAATTTTGCTGCTGATATGGGTATTAAGCTTCTTAATTCATCGTCGTATTATGCACAAGCCAATGGTCAAGCTGAAGCTTCTAATAAAAGTTTGATCAAGCTGATTGATAGAAAGATTGAAGAGTATCCGAGAAAATGGCATATTGTGCTTCCTGAAGCTCTATGGGCATATCGAATGGCTTGTCATGGATCGATCAAGGTTTCTCCGTATGAATTGGTTTATGGACATGAAGCCGTTCTTCCATGGGAGATTCGTACTGGATCAAGGCGTATCGAACTTCAGGATAAACTAAAGGCCGGCGAATACATGGATCTCATGAATAGTGAGTCCGATGACTTGACTGTTCGTCGGCTGCGCACTCTTGAAAATATTGAGGCTAACAAACTCAGAGTTGCGAGGCATTATGATAGGAAAGTTAGAGGGAAAGAGTTCCAAGAGGGCGATCTTGTCTGGAAAGTTATTCTACCAATTGGTTCTAAGGATCCCAAGTACGGCAAGTGGTCACCGAACTGGGAGGGACCCTATCGAGTCGTCCGATGTGTTTCTGGAAATGCTTATATTCTACAGACACTTGAAGGAGAAGTGTTTCCTAAAGCATTAAACGGGAAATATTTGAAGAAATACTACCCCAGCATTTGGGTAAACTCATAAAGCCGATGCTATGCGTCAGGCTTAAAAGCCGATAGAAAATCGCCTCAAGAACAAAAAATAAGAGCCGATGTGATGTGCATCGCCTTAAGGGCTATATACAAATAGAGAAAAATACATTACATCATCAAGCCGCTCGATGGCGGGGCAAGCTGCTGGAGAAGAGATTGCATATGTATTCATATATTTCTCATACAGAAGGGTTTCAGAAGATAAAAAGATCTAATAGGCGCCGATGTACTTTGTTCATCATTGCCAGAACAAAACTAGAAAAGGAAGGGCAAAAGGAAGCGCAAGTTTGAGGAGATATCTTCTTCCTTCAGTCGAAGAAATCCGCTCTGGATGCAGTCCCTTGAAGAGCGTGCCGGTGGACCGGTGGCTTTGCCCCAGCTTGTAAAGGGCACTCTATTATACCCCTCTGAAAAACCTTCCCTTGGTGAACCATGGAGGAACCTCACGAGGATTCTTCTAGCAGAAGTTCCACATGGATTCACTGCAGGATCAGAAAAAGGGGGGAGTGCCCTATACTTCTTCACGAGAATTCTTCTAGCAGAAGAGGAGAAAGGAGTCGGATCCTGTATCAAACAGAAGGAGTTTGTGTTCTATCATGGGTATTAGCTGCGCCATGGCTAAGGGATGGTGGAAGGAGAAGGCCTGAGGCAGGCATTTATAGCCGGTGGTCGATGGGAGCATTAAAAGAAAAATGGAATCCAAGGGGTGCTCATGGAAACCGTCCAAATGAGGAGCAGTATTCTCGTGAAGATAGGCATTGATTCAGAGCTGTTGTAATTGAAGGAGGAGCGTCTTTTGAGGAGCTGCGTTGAAGAGTCGTTTCGTCTGAGTCAATAGGCGTATGGATACCCGTGGGATAAATGCAGGATCCGTGTGCTATTCATTGTCAGGGATACTATTGCCCGGAGAGAGAGAAAGAAGAAGATAAGCTCCAAAGGTTGTTGATGAGGAAAGAAACGGTCATAGCCCGAAGATTGAGGAACCACGCAATACAACAATGAAAGTTTCGGCGCGAGAATCGGTGAAGGAGTTATGATGGCAGATATGAATTTTGGAACAAAATGATATTTTATTCCAAAATTGGGGGGCATGTGTTGACACCAGATTTTCGCACCTGACATACTGAGTCAGATGGTGACATGGTGAGGTTGAGACTGCACGGTGGGCCTGTTGACTGGTCAAGGTCAAAGGTGACAGAGAAGGAAGCCGATACTGAAGAGGAGTCCGATGAAGCAGGAGTCCGATCCGATGACGCGTACAAGAGGAAGGGCGCGTCGGCTAAAAAGGAAGCGTATCAGATCCAGGGACTATTTCCTTTTCAGAAGGCGTATGAGAGTCCCGTTGTATCTTAAGCTTAGTTTACTTAATTTAGTTAGTCTGGTCCGATCAGGACTCTCCATGACCAGGGTATAAATATGAGCCCTCGTCCATTGTAAAAACTATTCTCACAATCAATACAACCCGGCTTCACGCCAAAACCCTAGTAGTAGTTACCGACGAAGCTCATTGGTGGACGGGCTGCATCAGTTCTGATCTCCGGCTTACCAGTAAGTTAGTCAATTTATCGAACTAGTATAGGCTTTGAATTGAGGCGCATCGCCCTTTCTCGTTTATACTGTTCAACCGATTTATCTCTGGATAATCAAGATTGATATAGATTCCCTACGTCGGAGCTAGATCGATATTGATTATTCATCAGATTATCGTTTATCGGACTACACTTTAAGCCTAGATTCCCTACGTCGGAGCTAGGTATCAAGATTAGTCTAGATTCCCAACGTCGGAGCTAGAATAATCTTGGTTACTAAAGGTAGTCTTTGCGGTTTGTTGGAGTTGCTAGATTGGTTTAGATCTACGCCATGTGAATCAATTCTACTTCTTCGACGGCTTTGAGCATTGGTCTTGGTCCGATTTAAGCAATATTTATCTTACAGCATCGTTCTAGGTCCGATCTTGTTTTGTGGTTTAATCTGGTTGTTCTTTGAGTATTGTACTGGTGTAGATTCCCTACGTCGGAGCTGGATCTTTACAATGCGCTTAGATTAATCTTTGACTGTCATGCTTGGCCTAGATTCCCTACGTCGGAGCTAGATTCATCTTGATTAGTCAAAGGAAGCTTTGGTTATGCCTTATTGCTATTTGAATGTTAAGCATGGTGTAGATTCCCTACGTCGGAGCTGGATCTTGCTTAATTATTTGGTAGCATATCTTAGAATCAGAACGAATCTGTTAATGTTTTTACTTGCTTATTTTGCTTAATCTGATCAACACCTGTGCGAGCATCTTGTTTAATTGACAGGTTGATGAGTCGAGTCAGATTATCTAGCTATCCGATCTGATCATAGTCGGAGAAATCTAGATTCCCTACGTCGGAGCTAGATTTCTCTGCAAAGGCTATAGTCCGATCGGTAGGTCAGATGGTCCGATGAGACGAGTCAAACTGGCAATTAGGCAAGGTGGACAATGTATCGGCTTACACTTTGCTTATTTAACATATTGTTTCAAGACACAGCTGATCCATTATTTTACATATCGGCCTTGCTTTACATTTTATTTTATTATTCAAAGGCTGGTCTGTTATATCAATCAAGGTCCGATCCTGATTGGTCCGATTCTGAAATCCGATTTGGTGCCCGATTGAGGTCCGATCACTCGGTCCGATTGACGTCATCAATGAGGTCCGATTTTGAGGTCCGATTGGCATCGGCCGATACGTGTCTGATTGGGTCTTGGCTAAAATTCGACGTTACTCCATCGTCTGAAATAGAGCCGGCACAATCAAAGAGTAATTTAACTGTTTTATCCCCTTGTCAATTATAGGTCAAATTGACTGGCACGCTGCGAACCTGAACCGGAGTGCAGACTGGCACTGGAGCGAAGCAGATCTCCCTGGTCTTCGTGTGCTGCGCGCGGGAGATACGACCGCCGATTTTCCGCGTCAACACAATCCACTTAAGAACTTAGAGAGGATTATTCTAGCACTTGGTCAAGACACATAAATATTTTGCAATATTGAACATGTGTCATAGATACTTACTGTCTAAGATGTAAGAAAACATGTTTCGAAAAGACTTACAAGTCAGATGTTCCAACTCAAGGTCGGAGGTTATGCACCTCCGAACATTACCCGTGCCCCGGATCTTCTAGCCTGGAAGATCCGGCAGGCTCTGGATGAGGTCCGAAGATCCGGCAATAGTGCCGGAAGATCTGGCTGTTTTTAAACTACCAAGGTCATACCGGTTAGACCGGTCCAGGAACCCGGTTAAACCGATCCTCCCAGACAGATCCCAGTTTGTTGTCTTCTTGTACATGTTTCCCTCACATGTTACTTGATTCAATCAATATATGTTCCCTGAAGCTTTTAACAGAATGGTGCTCTACCAGGGTGATAAGGGGCTGGCCGATCTTCCAAGAGGTATAGGGTAATTTCGATTGGTGGAGAACTTGATGTTGGCGATCTGGCTTCAAATCAAACATGATTTGAACCCTGCAGACGTTACACCACTGCTCCGTTGGTTATCAACCAAGCACAACTTGATTGACCTCGCCAAGAAGGCTTTTCCCTGCAAGCGAATCGAAGAACACAAGCAAGAAAGTGAAACCGGCAATCTAAAATTGCAGATTGTATGAAGCAAAAACAATGGTGTTCAAGCTCTGATCAACAAAGGACTAATCACCACAGGGTTGTAGAACAAGAACGGGGCCTTGGATCACTGTAAACATACTTGTCACCGTAGTTACAATGAATCTACCACAGTTTCAACTTCGAAAACTTGACTAAACAAAACCCAAACCTAAAGTGGCAGCAGCTGCTGAGTTTAATACCCTCAAGGGGTGAGCTAGGGTTGGGTGCAGCCAAGGGGGGCGTCCACAACCTGGGCTTAAGGCCCGACACGATACAATGGCCTGACATGGCCCAAAAAGGTTACATAGCACCATGTCGTAGTCACATAGTGTTGGGATAATAGCCGAAGCCAATGAGCCCAAGCAACGGAAGAGATTGAGTAACTGGGACAAGCAACAATATATTACTTATCAACAGTGTTCTCGGGAATCAGCAACCTTTACATGTAGGAGAGGGGCCTCCTTTTATAGGGAGACCAAGGTTCTTTACATCTCCATTATACCCTTGGAAATCAGGCATCATCCTCTAGACTATATAACCCAAATAGCCCAAGGACACTTTGGTACATGACTCCTCCTAATGTGAATGAGTAGACTTGTAATCCCGTGTTTGACTTGGCTTGGACTTGGTCTAAGCCTGCTTCGCTCGCCAGAAAGGGCTGTGCAGTTCCTCGATTTGGTTTCCTCCGAGTCGGGACGACCCGAAGCCGTCTCTTGGCGTCCAAAAGCTAATGGCTCCCCCAAGGACCTGCAATATGAAGCCAACCGAAGCTAGCCATTAACTCAATCATAGCTTTTGACACTCAATAGTATCAATACTTCATCAGATTAGCTTCTAACTTAGTTTGGGTAACGTCGCTTTGGTATACTGCTAGACGTGATGACCGAAGCCGATTAGCTTTGGTTTAATTCAGCTGACCGAAGCCAAATTAGGGATCTATTGAGTGATCGAAGCTGATTGGCTTCATCTCCCTTGTTCATTGCTGCCTTCACGCATGAAAGAGAACATAACAAGTAGAGGGCGTTTGTCGGCGGGCCAAATCCCCAACAGTAGCCCCTCGAGGACGAGGGCTTTCTTCAACAGGCCGAGCTCCACAAACAGGACGAGGGCTGTAGCTGCACCTGCTTCGTCTCTGTAGCTTCTTGCATCTTTTTGCTATCTTTCTCAGCACTTGGCTTTTCTTCTGGGTAAAATGGATCTTTTTCTTGAAGCAAATGCACATTTTGTTGACTAGGCCTCTAGTTTTCTCAATGTTTCTGGCTTCCCTTTGGTCACCATATACAGTGATGACTCCTTTTAGAGCTGGCATCTTCATGCATAAGAATGATTGCCTTATGATGATGTCAAAGGCGTTTATAACTCCTCTTCCAAAAATGACATTATAGTCAAAGATCATGTCTATGACATCGAAGGTGATGTACTCAGTTCTTGCATTGGATGTGTCACCGAAGGATACTTGCGATGAAATTTTCTCGAGTGTTTGGGTTCGCTTCCCCCCGAAGCCGACCAATGGAGTGTCTGATGGCTCCAGGTTGTCTGGGTTGATATTGGTCATGTTTCTCAGTGTTTTTGCTAGGATTATGTCAGCAGAGCTTCCTGTGTCTACTAGCACCTTTCCGATCGTCCAGCTAGCAATGTTGGCTTCGATTGACATCGCGTCATTGTGTGGGAAATTGTGGAGTTTGAGATCTTCCTCAGTAAAGGTGATGGGCATATGAGACCATTCTGACTTTTTGTATGGACCATCAACAGAGATATTGTTGACTTGACGGAAATAGCTTTTCCTTTGCTTTTTGTTCTCAAAAGCAAGCGATGATCCTCCAGAGATGGGTATGATGTGTCCATAGCTTGGGAGTGGACTTGGAGCTTCTTGTTGATTGGCTTTTTGTTGTGGAATGGTGGTTGTGGTAGCTCCTCAACCTTTATGTTTTGCGAAGCCACTTGCTGGGAGGTTTGAGGGTATAAGTGAGGATATATGGCTTGTGGGTAATAATGCTGAAAGGTTTGTGGCGAACGCAAATATTGAGTTGCCATCGCTGTTGATGGGTGTACAGTGTTTGAGTTTAGCGAGGGATATACTGGGCAGTATGGTTGGATAGCTTGGGAAGGGTTTTGGGTATTTTGCTGCGAAGCCGATATTGGCTTCGTTTGTGTTGCTTGAACCTTCTCTGCTCTTAGCTTTTCTATTGTTTTCTTGATGTCTCGGCACTGCTCTGTACCATGGGTGTGGTTTTTGTCGTGGTATTGGCAAAACAGCTCAGGTTCCAATGGACCTCTTCCTCTCCCTCGGCCTCTGCCGGCTTTTCCACCCCTTTGAGTGGGCTCATTTCTCTGGTTGTGGTGTTGGCTTTCTGGATAAGGTGGTTGGGTTTCGTAGGAAGAAGGTGGGTTGTCTACCTTCATGATTGTTTGGTGGGAGTAGTTTTGGTAGTTGTGGCTATGGTGGTGGTTTTTGGATTGTGACTCATATTGGTTTCTCATGATGGCTTCTCTAGCCAATCTCATCCGGTTGTCATTGTCAGACCAACAAAACTTTCTGAACTCATCATATAGGTCTGCCAGAGTAGCTGGTGTCTCTCTTGCGATATGTTGCGCAAACAGTCCAGGGCAAAGCCCTTGTATTGCTGCAAATTTCGCTGCTTCGTCGGGGATGTGTGGAGCTTGAGCACGCAGAGTAACAAATCTGCGGAAGTAGTCCTCTAGGGGCTCCTTCGGCTGCTGGTGTAACGTGAGCTCAGCATATGAGAGCGATTGGTCTCCCATAATGCTGAAATTTTTGATGAGCTCCCTCTTCAAATCATACCAAGTATTGATTGATAGACCTGGCAGCTTCGTGTACCAGTTCATTGCTGTGCCATCGCAGACAATGATGAAAGATTTTGCTAGAACAACATCATCTCCCCCAGCCGAAGCTATTGCAGCTCCGTAGCTCATGAGGAACTGCTTCGGGTCAGTGAGGCCATTGTATCTTGGTAGAGAAATAAGTTTATAGGAAGGTGGCCATCTTGCCAATTGAAGGCTTTCTGAGAGTGGGCAAGTATGGTCGATAGGACTGGTGTGAAGTGTGTGAAAGCCAGTTTGGGATGAAGAGTTATGGTTTGGTGGATTGGTGGTGGTGTTTGGCTCGTTGAGCTCTACTTGGAGCTCAGCAACTTGTTTTTTGGCTTTCTCGAGCTCTTGACGCAGCTTTTCAGCTCTTGAGCTTGTATTGTTCAGCCGCCTCTGTTTCGCTTGCCTCAACTCCTCCAGGTGTTTCTTGACTTGCAGCAATTGAAGCTGCTGCTCCTCTTCTTCCTCTTGCATTTGTTGCTCCAGCTCGAGCTGTGCAGCCTCCAGCTCTCTCTGCTGCTCGAGGCGTCGAAGACGAAGCCTTTCTTCAAGTCGATGCATTCTCTCTTCAGTGGTAAGGGTTTCGTTATCGACCTGTTGGTCGTCGATAACAGTTTCGGTTATTTGTAGTAGGCTTGTTGGTGGAATTGGGGGTTGGGGAGCGGCTTCGTTGCTCGGAGTTGCATTCGCCGCGGTGGTGGTTGACTTGGCTTTTTTTGGTGGCATGGTGGTTATCGTGGGTTTTGTTCATGCACAGCACAAACGGTGGGCGCCAGTTGTTGGGATAATAGCCGAAGCCAATGAGCCCAAGCAACGGAAGAGATTGAGTAACTGGGACAAGCAACAATATATTACTTATCAACAGTGTTCTCGGGAATCAACAACCTTTACATGTAGGAGAGGGGCCTCCTTTTATAGGGAGACCAAGGGTCTTTACATCCCCATTATACCCTTGAAAATCAGGCATCATCCTCTAGACTATAACCCAAATAGCCCAAGGACACTTTGGTACATGTACTCCTCCCAATGTGAATGAGTAGACTTGTAATCCCGTGTTTGACTTGGCTTGGACTTGGTCTAAGCCTGCTTCGCTCGCCAGAAAGGGCTGTGCAGTTCCTCGATTTGGCTTCCTCCGAGTCGGGACGACCCGAAGCCGTCTCTTGGCGTCCAAAAGCTAATGGCTCCCCCAAGGACCTGCAATATGAAGCCAACCGAAGCTAGCCATTAACTCAATCATAGCTTTTGACACTCAATAGTATCAATACTTCATCAGATTAGCTTCTAACTTAGTTTGGGTAACGTCGCTTTGGTATACTGCTAGACGTGATGACCGAAGCCGATTAGCTTTGGTTTAATTCAGCTGACCGAAGCCAAATTAGGGATCTATTGAGTGATCGAAGCTGATTGGCTTCATCTCCCTTGTTCATTGCTGCCTTCACGCATGAAAGAGAACATAACAAGTAGAGGGCGTTTGTCGGCGGGCCAAATCCCCAACACATAGAATCATCCACGAATGTTCTGGAGCTGGGACCAGAACCAAAATGATGGTGTCGTCGTCCTCTTGCATCAAAGATCACCTCATTTCGATGTCGTATGAAAGAGATATCACCAAAACCGTGCAGGGGTGTCGGCTGAATCCGAGACGGACGTGGCAGCTGAGTTGGAGATGAATTGCAACTTAGGGAAGACCATGACGCGTGTATGTCCAGCATGACGATGTCCTCATCATCCTCCCCTTCTTGAATTGGAGTTGTCCTCGACTCCTTCCCATCAGCAAGCTCCTGCAAAAAGTTAGTGATAGACGGACGCAACGCATAAGATATAGTATCATGGTAAACACTAACATCTTTACAAAGCATAGTATAACAAGGTGCATCATGATTGTCACATAGCTCAGTAGTAGTAGAAGTTGTAGCAAGAAAAGCACCTCCTTTTAACTTAATTTTATTGTTTTTAGCAAGGTCTAATGGAGGTTTATTCTTAATTGTATTAGCATGGTTCCTAATATCCACAGGAGATAAAGGAAGCAAAGTAATTTTCTTGGCCTTATGCATGAAAGTGTATGTATTAGTTCTACCATGGTGTGAAGCATCAGTATCAAATTCCCATGGACAACCTAATAAAATAGAACAAGCTTGCATTGGAACAACATCAAAATCAGCAGAATCATGATATGAACCCATCGAAAAGTTGATGCATGCTGATCAAGTTACCTTTGTCTTACCACTATTGTTGAACCATTGGAGCTTGATGCAGATGTTGTCGTGTGGTCAAGCCAAGCTTCTCGACCAGATCTGAACTAACGAAGTTGTTGCAGCTCCCACCATCAATTATGGTGAGGACACGGCAGTCCTTGACGATGAGAAACATGTGGAACAAATTGTGGCGTTGGAGCTTCATCTCTTCCTCTTGTCCCACACGTGAACTCAACACACGCTGCACAAGAATACTTTTGAACCCCACAGTTGCAGCTGCAGAATCAATTTGAATGGTCTCTGCTTCACCATCTGTATCTGCATCAAGGTTAGCAGCAAGAACCAATTCATCTTCAACATCACTAGAACTTACATATCCACCATCAGCAGTTGCAATGTAGGCACGTTTACTGGGGCAATCCTTCATGACATGTCCCATTCCATTGCAACGGTGGCACACGATGTTGGAAGAGCGGCTTGTAGTAGCGATAGGTGTATCACCTTTCCTATGTGCCTGAAACTGCAAAGGGGGCAAAGGCGACAAACTACTCACATCGGAAGCTGGTGTAGTGGCAGTCGGTGTTGCTTGTAGCTTAGCAACATGGGTCTTGGACTTGTCATTTGCCGGACGTGGTGAAAGGGTCCGAACAGTGTTGGAACTAAAAGAGTGTTGTTGGCTTCATCCCTGTACTTCCCTTTCAGCTTTAAGAGCAAGATGATACAATTGTCCAAAATGAGTCCATTCTTTATAATCAAGTATATCCAGAATTTCACGATTTAAACCACCAAAGAATCTAGCACAAGTATCCATATCATGTTCATGAATATCACAACGTGCTAAACTAATGATAAGCTCCTGATAATATTCGTCTACGCTTTTAGTACCTTGAGTCAAAGTTTGCAATTTTAATCTCAAGTCACGCTGATAATAAGGAGGAACAAAATGAGATTTCATGCGTCATTTCAAAGCATTCCAATTCTGGGGTACAACATTTGGTTGATTAGCAGTGTAAAGATCATTACAACAGAATAAAGCAAAACTAGTAAACTCACTAGTAGCAAGTCTAACTCTATGCTCCTCAGGAACCAAATGAGAATTAAATTTCTGTTCAACAACAAGTTCCCAATCTAAATATGCTTCAGGATCAGCATTACTAGCAAAAGGAATCATGGTAAATTTAGCTTTAGCAAAAGTATCATTATTACCACGATTGTTTATACCTCCCATGCTGTGACGATTG
>CM014276.1:16329779-16397579 GCA_004135705.1 Alloteropsis semialata
GTACTCTTCCTTCTTTGGACCTTAATTCCATATCGATTACCCATGTATGATCTCCTATCATTTTTAGCACTCCTTGATTTTCAAACTGCCTCTCAATTGTTTCCATTCATTTTTGAGATCCACCACTTGACATCTTGTGCACCTCATGTGTTACAGTAGCAGTGCAGCTCAGCACTACCCCACTTAACAAAATTATTCTATACCCCAACTTGGACTTTGGTGACAGCGGAATCTTGTCATACTTCATCTGGTTTTGAGGGAGAGGGTGTGAAAGAGACAAATTAAGCAAGGATTTGTAGACAGTAGAAGGGGAGCCAAGGGAACCCATCTAACTAAGTATACTTACAATCAATACAAGTATCCAAACCAATACATAGCACAATTACAAACAAGCAACCACACTCAAGAGCATACTAGCATTTCACACGTCCTTAAAAGAGCACACTATCAGATAACACCTTAACATTGATGACCTATCGGTGAAAGAAAAGGCTTAGGTTCAAACCCTATGACATAAAACACTATACTATCGAGGGTCCGAGGTTTGAGTGATCTTGAGGTCCTCAATGTAGTTCCTGAAGCTCTCTTGATAAAGTCTTCAGATTCTTCAAACAAGGATGGCATGTCGAAGTAGTGTCTTCCTTAATATCTTTTGCAACATCTTCCTTGAACGTAGTGGACAAGTTTGGTTGGCGGCTAAGGAATACTCAAGGGCAAGGGAGGAACAACTCTTTTTTGTAAACAGAGTGAGTATAGGATGCAAAAGAGAGACAAAAAGCCAAGGAGGTGAAATTTTGCAAAAGAAGGAGAATAAATAACCTTAATATCGACCGTTGCGATTATACAATCAGCACGTGATACCACTCTGTCACACCCGGATTTACGAAAGAAATCCGAATGCTACTATATGTATACCCAGGAAGTCTTAAGCACACATATAGCTCCAGAATAAGGTAAATCAAAGTAAACCAGTGCTCGAATTACAAAAAAACTATTACAAAAGGCAAGGGTCCTAAAACAAACCATAGCGGAAGTCTATTTACTATCTCTCACGATGAACCCTCAAATCCACAGGGACGCCGGCTAGTGAACCACAACCTAGAACTCTTCTGGAAAATCTTCGACTACTGCCTCATCTGAGTACCCATCCGAGATTTTGTTAAATAGTGCAAGTGTAAGTAAATTATCTTACTTAACAAGGATAACACGAGGTATGAAGGCTCAAAAGGGTAGACACGGTTTAACTGCGGTAAGCACTTTTAGTTATTCAATTTTTGCATTAACCAAATTACTACAATGTAATAGGAAAAATCCAGTTGTAACCCAAATTAAGAATATGTAGAGTAACATCATTACATCATCATCTTTTCATTGCCACATTTTAATTAAACATCACCAGGGTAAAAGTCACCAGTCAAAAAGGATCCAAGCCACTCGTAACCGTGAGTACAGCTGATATATCAGTTTTCACTCTGCAGAGGTTGTACACTTTCCCCACTGGTCGTGATTCCCGTGATGCCAGGGTTTGCAAGGCCCATTTCACACTTCCTTAGGTGTGCGGCTGGGTTTCACTATGAGACCTTTCAAAAGTCCCTCTAAAAAGCTAAGGGTCGCTGAGGTTTCAACATGGGCGCATGAACCCAATTCCTGGGATCAACAAAACACCCAGGGCACAACATGAGTGGGTTGATGGCGTTCAGGGCGCAACGTGAACAAAATGCCTACGAACATCAGGGCGCAACGTGAGTCTGTCCCCGAGCAGATCAGGCTCATACTTAAACCGTGGTTCCCCCCTAACGCCTTCGGTAACCCCCGCTAGTTAGAGTTGTGCATTTTACTTAGCCAAGACCAAAGCCCATTTGATTCCCGTGGTTGCACTGTTTTCTTGGGTTGTCACTTTAAGATAGAAACCACAACAAGTGATGCCCAGAACAAAGCACACAACATATGTTCCAGTTTAAGGGTTGCCTAGAACAAAGCAAACAGCACATGTTCCAGTTTAAGGGTTGTCTAGAACAAAGCACACAGCACATGCTCCAGTTTAAGGGTTGTCTAGAACAAAGCACACAGCACATGTTCCAGATCGTGAGTTGCCTAGAACAATGCACACAGCACATGTTCCAGAACAAGAGTTGCCAAGAACAAAGCACACAGCACATGTTCCAGCTTTCTAACCATGTTCCTAAAAAGCAAGTTTTAATCATCTTCAATAATCATCATTAACAGGTATCAAGTATCATTGGTCCAGCGATATCAAGTTGCATAGCCCAGCACATTGTTACCCAAAGATGCATTACCCGTTTGAACAAGGAAATAAGGTTTAAGAATACTAGGGATAACCTTAAACAATTTAAACTGAGGCATGCATGCAAAGTGTATTAAAAGTGTATAGGTTGCAAGGAATTTCTCGTGTTATACTTGCCTTCCTCAAAGTATTGCCGGTAATTTCTCTTCTTCAAAACCCTGCCCTCCTTCAATGTTAAGCAACTCACCGATTGGCACGATCAACACCAGCACACAAGATACATCTAATAAAGCAATACACCAATCAATACAACAGTTTTGAAAAGCGCTACTAGAAAACACTAACAGCTACGAACTCTCAGAAACACAAGAAACACTAAGGTCAGAGCTACGGTCGAAAAAGGTATGGGCAATTGAAGGGTCAAGGGCATACTGGTACAAAGAACATAAGCTGGAGCTTTGGTTGGGGCAATTAGATTGTGACACCATCAAGGCATGAACATGATATCATCATGGAATATTGGAATAAAGCTTCAATGAAATTTTGTATAAATGGATCAACAAACTTTAGTATATGTACATACAATTCAACATACTATTTTAATATCTAGATTTCACATATGTGGCCACTATATATGAATTCAGTATTAAAATAATACACTAGAATTATAGTGGTTCATATACTGAATATTTATTAAACCAGACAACAAATTACCATAAGATACAAATACAAGGCATAGGCTAAATATGTGGCAAACAAAAGGAATGAAAGGAATAAAATTTGGATGGATTATGGTCATCATGAAGGTTTGGGCTCTGCTGCACCTATGGGCAAGACACAAGGCGGGTGTAAAAGCTAATCATCTTTTATTCAGAAAAGCTAATTTAAATTGGCCATTAATCAAATTGATTACTAAATTAATTCCAAAAACAACTTTTATAGAAAATAGCACCACTAACGCGTAGATTATGTTGTTACAAACCTAACGCAACTTGAATTGGATCGAATCGGACCTAAAATGTGAAATCTATTGGCTAAACAAGGCTGCAGGGACCTATACGCAATTAACTATAGCCGAAAAGGGTTAGCTGGTAAGATTCGCAAGACTCAGGAAATAGTGCTTGCAAAAACTGAAAAGGCCGGGTTAGATCTGCTAAAAGGCTCGGGTGGAGTTTATGTGCAAAGATGGGATTTTCTAGGGTTTTTTTTGTAACTTTGCTAAGACTCAAAGAATAAACAAATAATTACATAATTCTTTGGAGTCTAGAATGCAAAAGAACGACGAACAGAATGCATCTACGTGATTTTGTTCATAACTTCCCGAAGGCGGCGGCGACGGCTCTTCTGGCGTTCTGCGTGGCACAGGGAGGCACGCGCGCAAGGCTACGGGGCTTGGGGCTCTGCACGCAGGGGCTCGGCACAGGCATGCAACGCGCCCAGCGAAGGGCAGGGCCACGCGCACGTGGTGGAGCAGCAGGACAACGGCGGCGGCGTGGTTCTGCTTGCTGCGCTGCTGCGTGCATCGCACAGGGAGAAGAGGCCAGGGCATGCGCGACCCGGGCCACGAGGCTAGACGCACACCACGCACGGGAGGGGCCGACGTGCAGGGGCGCTAGCAGGCGGGCTGGACGGCGGAGCTGCTTCGCGGGAGGGCGGCGTGCAGCGCAGGGGCAAGGGCGCCGGGGCTACGGAACTCTACACGTGAAGGGCAAAACGTAAAGGCAACTATATGAGGATCACCATGATATGCTCAGCTCCGGCTAAAGATTGACGACGGCGACGGAAAAGCTCGCCGGAGTTGAGGAAGACGATGAAGATGATGTCCGATTTGCACAATCCACCACACCACGGCGTAGAGCTCGACGAGAGGAACTCCGTGGTGGTCTTCGTTTTCACCGGAAGTGCATGGTCTCGCTGAAGTTGGGGAAGACCGAGGTTTGACTTTCAGATCTATGGAGTTTGAAGAGTCAACTCGTGAAAACGATTTTAGATCTAGAATCCTCGTGGCGAGACGAACGCGGTGACATATATATATAGACGGGGTTCAGGGTAAAGATAATTTCGAGTTGACTTTTCTAATTTCGCAATTTCTGAAATTATTTTCTGCGCAAAAATAAATCCAAAAAATGCTGGACTCATTTTAAATGCACGAAAAATATCCAGATAATTCCAAAAATTATGGAAAAAATCCCAGAGATAGATTTGGACATGATGAACCCAAATAAAATATTTAGAGCTCATGAAAATGATTTCTAGAAGCTTCCAAAAATTGGATTTAGCTCTAGAAAAATAGGAATAAATTCCAGAAAAAATCTGAAAAATTCGGAGAGGAACCTATTCGAGAACCTAATTGGGTTTTTAAAGCAAACTCAAACAATAAATACTATGCAGCTCGGCATTATGCAACACACACTTTCTATTTAATTCTAACCAAATTTTAGGATTTATTGGAAACTCTAAGGAGGCAAAAACTAGGGCGTGACAACATTACTCAGCACAGCGCTAAGTCACCGACGCTCAGAGATCTTTCTCGTGTATTCCTGTCATGGTAGTGCTGTATCTGTTGATGGCGAGCGTGTTGGATCAAAGCGGCGAGTCAGTGCTCTTCCATGCTATCGATGTCAAAGCGTCGTCTTGTTTCTGTCTCACCTTCCTCGTAGTGCTGGATGCGCGGGGCGCAGTAGGCGAGGTCAGCTGGCAGGACGGCTTCGGAGCCATAAACCAAGAAGAATGGCATGTAGCCCATTGCCCGACTTTTCTGAGTGCACACACCCCACATGACATGGTGCACTTCCTCGGCCCAGCGGCCAGCAAGTTTGTTGGGTTCATCGTATAGGGCTTTCTTCGGGGAGTCCTGGACCATCCTGTTGGCCCACTGCACCTGTCCGTTGCACCTGGGATGTGCCTAAGAGGAATAGTACACGTCGATGCAGTTGTCCTGGCAAAAATCCCAGAACTCGTGTCCTGTGAGCTCCGAGCCTAGGTCAGTGACGATGCGGTTTGGAATTCCAAACTGGTGCGTGAGCTCTTCGATGAACTTGGTAGAAGTGATGGGACCATGCCCATCACAGCTGCACTGACCAGGATGCTATTGCACCAGCATAGCTATTTCAGCTTGAGGAACAACGTCGACAACTTGACTGCGGCAACCATAACTTGTGCTACATCAACATCGTCATATTCAATATGCAACAATGGGCCAAAACTTGGCACATGGCCATCACTTGGTGTTGGTATCCGAGTGCTCCCTTGGCCTCCTCCTCTCATGCCTAGTGGAGACCTGGTGGTGTGGCTGATTTTAAGCCAGAAGCAAGAATCATGGACGAGCTTGAGTTGAGGACGACTCAAATGCAAGAAGGGGAGGATGATGTGGACATCGTTGCCATTGATACAACCACATCTATGGGACAACAAGCTTACATAAATAAAGAGCAAGCTTACATGCTTTATTCACAGGGACTTGGACCACTCTGAATGGAACAGGGTAGACCACCACGTTTGGAGGCGAGTGGACCTTCCAGCACGAATATCTTGGACCACTATGCTTGAAACGGAGTGGATCATTCCGTTTAGGTGCTCGGAACTGCAGAAAGCACCTGATTGATTTGGCCATAAGTCTTCACTCTGGAAGGCGATTAAGGCACATGAGTACTCGTTGGAAAGACCTTGAAGTCTATTTTCAGATGGTTCAAACCTCACATACAGATTCGACCGGAGGTGCGAGAAATCAATAAAGGAACGATCGGACCTCATGGCTGAACACAACTTCACCTTTTGGGTAATTGGGCCTTGTTTCCAGTCAGGCCCATGAGGAGGGCGTCCTAGGGTTAGGAGAGCTCATCCTGGACTTCCTGGTTGTAGCCGTCATATAAATAGAAGTAGCAGCCACCATTTGAGACTTGGGTTTTGTTTCAAATACCACCAGCAGCAGCCAAGAACGTTTTTGGGTTTTGTTTAGATGAAAGTTTAGCTCTTGCTACTTCCTTGTAACTCGCGTGTGTCGATTAGACCATCCGATTACTTGTATCCAGAACCCCAAATTCGTGTGTATCAGATTCATCCATTGGGCAAGGTCTGTGTGTTGTTTGCTTGTCCACTTGTTCTTGCTTGTTCTTCGATTTGCTTGCAGGTTCAAGGTTGTCCTTGGCACAGCAAGAACAGCACAAATCGGAGGCGGTGTAACTGTCGCTAAGGCGCAGCCCTTGTGGTGTTGTAGTCGGACCGCCAACGTCGAATCCACCCCAAATCGAAGTTATCCCCAACTCTCATCGAAGGATCAGGAACAAATCCTAGTGTGTTCTATCATGTGGTATCAGAGCCACACCACCAGGTCTCCACTAGGCATGAGAGGAGGAGGCCAAGGGGGCACCAGGTCTCCACTAGGCATGAGAGGAGGAGGCCAAGGGGGCACTCGGATACCAACACCAAGTGATGGCCATGTGCCTAGTTTTGGCCCATTGTTGCATATTGAATATGACGATGTTGATGTAGCACAAGTTGTGGTTGCCGCAGTCAAGTTGTCGACGTTGTTGCTCAAGCTGAAATAGCTATGCTAGTGCAATAGCATCCTGGTCAGTGCAGCTGTGATGGGCATGGTCCCATCATCCTCCCCTTCTTGATGACAAGCCGTCCCCGGCTTGCTCGAATGGCCAATGAAGGAACTTGATTTTGTGGCATCATATGGAGTGATGACAATGTCGTGCATACACAACCAACGTTGCTCCCCTTCTTCTGGCTGAACCTGCTGCACAAGAGCAAAACTAGGGGAAATATGCAAGACATCATTAGCGTTAGTGCTGCCCATTATTTCATTACGTTCTTGCAGCCTAATAGGAGATTTCATATGAGAGGTAATATAAACTTTATACACCAAATATTCTCCTCTACTATCATATTTGCCAATTGCATGAAACAAACAATGATGAAAACTTGGCAGATCAGATTCAACTTTAAGTTTCTCTTTTAGACAAATCAGATTACAGGGAATATCAAATTCAATATAACCTAATGTGTTACAAGAGGATATGAGTTTCAGCTCTTCTTTCTTGCTAGCAATGCATTGAACATGTGCAGAAGCAACATGGAGATGAATCAAAGTAGATTTGACATGTGAAGGCATTAATTGTATATTTGAAACATGGGCAACATTATCACACAACTCCCTGCTATCACAAAACACACATGCAACTAGTGACAAAGGAAACAAAGCAAAGGACTCCACTGAAGATTGTTGGAGATTAGCATTATTAGGGGACATATTCATTTCAGCATGTGCAAACTTACATTGAGCAGTTGTGTTAACTGCATTACCTTCTTCACCCTCATCCAGTGTTGTAGGTGTGGCATGATCGCCATCCTCCAACTCCTGTAGCACGCATTGCTCCTCAAGTTGCTCCACACCCTCCTTGGACTTGTTCCCATCTTCCTGTAATATATTAGGAGTAGAAAAGGAAACAAAAGGGTGCTCTATCTCCAGTTGTGGTGACGAAATGAAAGAACAAGTATCACACAACTCCTCTTTGTCACAAGGTTCAGCAAGCAAGTCACCTTGTGACAAAGGAAAATCAGTACCAGGTTCCACTATTTGTTGCTCTTGGTTAGCATATAGAGTGGACAAATGTGAATCATCATGGGTTACATCATTCTTGCAAGTATTCATAGTTAGTAAAATCTGATTTTCAGCTTTACGAGCAAGAAGGAACAAGTGAGAGATATGGTTGCATGTTTCAGGTATGAGAATGGTTTGAATTTCAGAATTGAGCCCTCTCATGAACCTACTCATAACATCTTCCATGCATTTATCTAATCCACCAAACTGAATACAAATTTTAAAATCATGGTAGTATTGTTTCACAGTCCTACTACCTTGTTTTAGTTTCTCCAGTTTGTGAAGCAAATATTCAACATAATATGCAGGAATATATGCTTCTCGAAAATGAAATTTGAAATCCTGCCAGGATTGAGGAACTTTGTTATGCCTACAAAGATGTTTCCATTCTCCCAAAGCATATTTAGTCAAAGCACTAGCAGCAGAGTTCAGACAAATAATACTTATCAAATTCTGCATCTACCTTAAGCTCCCAATCAATGTATGCATGAGGATCAAAATTTCCCTCAAAAGAAGGTAGAGCATATTTGATCTCACTTAGAACATCATCATGTACCTCAAGTGGAAATGTTCCCACATGTTGTTCAGCCTGTCGACATCCATGGGAATGGCTGCTAGCTCCCGTTTCCTTCCCCATGCCTGTCATGGTTAGGGGACAACAAAAATATACACAAGGTGTGGCCTATCAACTAAAGGAAAAATCTGATGGCACACTACATTTTCACTCAACTTGTGCAATCAAGTTCTTACATGTTCTTACCACACTTGCAGAAGGTCTTAGCAGCCAGCAAGAACAGCACAAATGGTGACACAAGTGCAACCCTGTGATGTAGCAGATAATTTCTAGAGCTATAGGTGGCTGCAAGTAAAAACAAGGAATAGCTAGAACCACATTAATCAAAGCAAATTGAATAATCGTTCAACAACGGTACTGCTGGTCCTAGGCTAAACCAAGTTAGAGACGTGAGCCTAGGCACAAAGGTAGTCACTGAAAAGGAATGAGTAGAACAACACAAAGATAACAACAGATTCAGCACCTTCTTCTTCTCCTTTCCGTCATGTCTTCTTCTTTTTTTTCTATATTTTTTCTTCTTCTTTTTTTTAGGGCCTAAAACTTTTGTTTGTACTATGACAACTAAAACAAAAGGTATTGCACACAGCCCCTTTGGACTCAGATTTACATGCTCTTGTAACACACAGTAGATTCGCAAATCTCCAAGACGATTCTGGAGCGCTCCGAATGAATTTCAAAGCAAGGTCAGATCCTTTTGAAAGAAGACAACTTCTGCTTTCCAGTTGTATTTAAACACTTGAATCGGACTAACGATAAAGAAATTATGGCAATTTCCTTCTCGTGCTGAGTTGAAACTCTGAATCAGCCCGAGATGAGTTGTTTCCCCTTTGTGGATGCAAACTTGGATGTGGGTGGAAAGTATTTGGATCTGGAGGATATTGTTGCAAAGGTTTTGGATGGTGGTGGGGTGCAGCTATTGGGAAACAAAACTTGAACAGCCCCAAATCGGAAACAACAAAGGTGGAAATGAAGATGGATTCGTGAGGAAAAATGGCAGCGGAGATGTATATGGTGATGGTGGATTTCGTGGTGACCAAAACGTGATAGAACTCAAAACTCTAAATGGCTAAACACTAAGACCAGCAGATCTACATGTTGATGCAACTGAAAACTCAACAAGCAAAGATTATGCAGAACAGCAAAGGCTCAAACTTGTTGTTGGGATTTCAGATCTAACCTGTTTTTGGTATTTGTGGACTGTAGGTAGTGTAAAGTATGGGTAGAAACTCTCACCGAAAACCTTGCTCTGATACCACATGATAGAACCCGCTAGAGTTTGTTCCTGATCCTTCGATGAGAGTTGGGGATAACTTCGATTTGGGGTGAATTCGACGTTAGCTGTCCGACTACAACACCACAAGGGCTGCGCCTTAGCGACAGTTACACCGTCTGCGATTTGTGCTGTTCTTGCTGTGCCAAGAACAACCTTGAACCTGCAAGCGAATCGAAGAATAAGCAAGAACAAGTGGACAAGCAAACAGCACACAGACCTTGCCCAATGGATGAATCTGATACACACGAATTTGGGGTTCTGGATACAAGTAATCGGATGGTCTAATCGACACACGCGAGTTACAAGGAAGTAGCAAGAGCTAAACTTTCATCTAAACAAAACCCAAGTCTCAAATGGTGGCTGCTACTTCTATTTATATGATGGCTACAACCAGGAAGTCCAGGATGAGCTCTCCTAACCCTAGGACGCCCTCCTCATGGGCCTGACTGCAAACAAGGCCCAATTACCCAAAAGGTGAAGTTGTGTTCAGCCATGAGGTCCGATCGTTCCTTTATTGATTTCTCCCACCTCCGGTCGAATCTGTATGTGAGGTTTGAACCACCTGAAAATAGACTTCAAGATCTTTCCAACGAGTACTCATGTGCCTTAATCGCCTTCCGGAGTGAAGAGTTATGGCCAAATCAATCAGGAGCTTTCTGCAGGTCCGAGCACCTAAACGGAATGATCCACTTCGTTTCAAGCATAGTGGTCCAAGATACTCGTGCTGGAAGGTCCACTCGCCTCCAAACGTGGTGGTCTACCCCATTCCATTCAGAGTGGTCTAAGTCCCTGTGAATAAAGCATGTAAGCTTGCTCTTTAGTTATGTAAGCTTGTTGTCCCATAGATGTGGTTGTATCAATGGCAGCGATGTCCACATCAAGAAGTGGCCGACTTGGTGTCGGCGGCTACTTTGTACTCGATCCGCTTTGTGAACTTGTCGACTGCCACCAAGATGTACTTGAACCCGCCTGGGGCGGTCTTGAATGGACCACTTTGTTTCTGCGACTGCCCCATTGGGAAGTTGGGCTTCTTGGGCGCGTCGGCGGGCCTGATCTGCGTTGAGTTCGTGGCGTCGGTCCCCAGCCGAGTCAGTTTTGCCATCTTGGGTGGATTGGTCTTCAGAGACGAAGACTTCATGCCCCAGAGGCATGACATAGCTGGAGTCATTGCTCGGGTCGGCCGGGGCCAGTAGGTGCACACTTGTAGCGACCTAGAACTCCCCGTAGTCAGGAGACTGGGTGGGCCTGGGTGGGTTCTCAGATTGAATCTGAAACATGCTCCTACGTAGTTGTGCCGAGTAGACCGCATCCGTGCTGTGGAGTCTGAGCGGAAGTTGGTCGCGAGGCTGGTGCAGGGCCTCCTCCGACATGGCGATGCACTCGTATATAGTGTCGTTGATGCGATCTAACCCAGCAAGAAGTTTGTCTGGAGCTGGGAGCCTGCACCAAGTGAACAGATCTAGAACCTGATCATGCAGGGCCATCGCGTCAAACCGCTGCTGGTGCGGGGCGTCGATCCAAGGTGAGACCATCGGGGTCGGTGGCGTGGAGCCTGTTGACATCGTGGCGGCGCTGAGCGACGACTCAAAGTCGGTGGTGGTGGAAGTGGGTCTCGGTGAAGAAGCTTATGTCCTCGAGGTGCTCAGGGCAGTCTTTGAGGCTCTCGGGGTAGATGATGTGAGGACGATCTGGTAGATGACGTGAGGACAATCTGCTATCAAGCTAGCTGTTGATGCTCCACCATCTCCCCTACCTGGTGTGCCAACTGTCGGACCTAACGACCGGCAGTCCACAAGAGGGTACCCAAGTGGTTGATTTGTAGGCAAAGATGATCGGAGAGCTAGGGAGGTCGAGGTAGCACAGGGGATGTTGACGGTCCTTATAACAGAAAATCCGAACGTCAATAGGCTCAGAAAACCAATAAAGATCAAAGCATAACTTAGACATTTGTATTCAAATAATGTTGTACCATGCATATCCAGAATATACTTGAGTACAGGAACTACGGTGCAAAAGATGGATGAACTTGGGCACAGGCCCACGTCAGCCGACCTGGCTAGGTCGGGCGACCTGGCCTGGACCCCAATCGAGCCCATCCTCCACACAGGTCAAGAAGCACACTAGGAGATGATCATGGACGTTGAACCATGGCCGGTTCAAGTAAAGGGTGAGGGATGAGCCACGTGTCACTCCCATGGATTGAAGGGCCCACACCTCAATTCAATTGCACCCAAACGGAGTATACCCACCTGGAACCGTCATAAGGACCCACATGACAGTCTACCAGAGAGGAGTGTGGCCAAAAGACGGCAGCACCAGGTCGGCCGTTTCGCTCCCCCCTTGACCAGTACCTGTAAACCACCATCAGGAGTCCATCTGCACCGTGCAATGCTGAAGACGGTGGATCCAAGGGTCAGCTGACCTGGGGACTTCGGCCGACCTGGGCCCACCTCCAAACTGCCACAACCGCCTCTGGCCGGCTCCAACCGCCTATGTGGTGCTATAAATACCTGCAAAGGCACCGTACTCAACACACACCAGAAGAAGAGCTCTCCTTTGCTACAAGCCTAGTCTGAGTCTAGTAGTTATAGCCCTAGTAGAAGATCTCCTGAAGGGTTTCCGGAGGAGTCTTGGTAAGTTCTAGAGTTCATTTCTTGTATCTCTTTACTTACTTGTAATACTCTGAGCTTAATGAAAATACCTTCATACTTATGTTGTATGCCTCAGTTATACTCTATCTACTTAGAATATGCTACTTATGTCTTGCATCTTGTTCAAGTGAATGTATGCTATGACATTGGCTTAATGTGCCTTATGGTTGCTCTATTTATTAACGTGATAGATAGAGTTGTATCTCATATTGCAAGCATGGTGTTTGGAATATGGAATACTGTTGAGGGTACCGCTGCCCCACGGATTAGTAGAGGTAGACGGCAGGTGGTGACAGCCCTGTCCGTCCTTTGTAATCCTCCACGTTCGGGAGTGGGTATTAGGCCTTTATGATAAGACGTCCTACTGTCGTCCCTTGATGAGGGAACCACTAGATACCTCAATATGTGATGAGAACCCGCTAGGATTTGTGCCCAATCTTTCGATGAGAGATGGATAACTTCGATTTGGACTGGAGAGACGTTCACGGCCCGACTACAACCATCAAAGGATGTTGCGCTTTAGCAACCGATACACCAACTCCAACGGTCGCCGCGATCTTGTGGAGCACGATCAACCAAACCACGAGGGTAATTCCTGCAAGCAATCGAAGAACAAGCAAGAACAAGTAGAACAAGTAACTTAATTGCAAATATGGAGATGATACTCAATCTGAAATCACAAAGGTGGGGTTCCGAATCGAGTAGAACGGATGGTCTCGCCGACACATGCGTCTACAAGGAAGTAGCAATGGCTAAACTTACATCTAAACAAACCCAAACCCTAATGTGGCGGTGGCTACTGAATATATGAGTATTAGGTCATGCAAAACCCCCTAGCCACGTCCCTATTGGACTCCCAAGCGATACACAGGCCAACAGCCCAAAAGACGGTGGCGTAGCACCTTGACAGATTCTGGACGTCCAATTGTTTTCACGATTTCTGTCGTTTCCTATTGAATATAGACATGGGACTAGTGGCATTGGAAAGCCTATCTCCTTAGCTTTCCAACCATATGTAGAACTCCCAAAACCGAGCCCGTATGCGACCTGGGCATCATTTTTTGTGCAGGCTGCTCCTGGACTCCGAAACAGACTCGAACTTGACGTGGACTGGACGCCCTTGCTGGCCTCCAAAGGTGGTGGCCAAGGAGGAGGACGTGCAAAGACTTCATTGATGTGTTCCCCACATGGTGGAGCTATGATCCAACTTGGATCAGGGTCCCATGTGTGAATAAGAAGCCCACGATGACATAGTATCACCCAGCAGAAACAGAGATAACATGTCTTGATGATCTGGAGGCCTTGACGACATGATATTGAGGTGATATCAGATCCATTTGAAAGATTATAAAATAATATTTCCATCAAGTGCTTATGGACCTCAAACACACTCCGGATGAAGGAATTATGGCCTTACCAATGAAGTACTCCCAAACTGCTGGCGAATCGAGTGTTCAAGTTTGATGGACTTGTACTTCGAGATTGGTCCTTATAATCAATGGTTGTATCTGAAGGTTTCATGTCCTCATCATTCTCTCCTTCTTGAAAGCAAACTGTCCTCGGTTTGACTGTAGTTGTAGGAGGGGCCGTACACAGCAGCCAACAATTCTCTCCTTCTTGGAATTGAACCTGTTTGTTTAAAACAAAACTAGACAAACTTGACATTACAGGATTAGCATTATTGCAGTTGTCTACTTCATCATAGTGTAGCCCAAAAGGATATTTTAGATTAGTGCAAATGTAAACTTTATGCACCAAATATTCTCCTTTGCAATTATACTTGCCAATAAAGTGATATGTATGATTAGACAAGCATGTCAATTCAGAATATCGAAAAAATTTCTCCTCCAAACAGTTTAGATCACATAGAATATCAAATTCAATATAACCTAGAGTATCTAAAGAATACAACAACTTCAGTTCATCTTGTGCACAAGTAATAGGATGAGAAAGCTTATTTTCAGCGCATTTTTATGCTTCCAAACCAAAAGTATCACACTTATGCACTACTTGTGATATAGGAGTAAAATAATCATCAGCACACAAGTCCTCTTTATGACAAGGATCAGCAAGTAATTCATCTTGTGGCGAAGGTAAATTTGCAACGGGTTCCACTATTTGTTGCTCTTGATTACCATGCAAAGTGGACAAATTTTGGACATTATGAGTCACATCATTCTTGCAAGTATTCACAGATAATAGAATCTCCTTTTCAACACTTCGTGCAAGCCAAAACAATTGACCAATACTGTTGTATGATTTGCTAATTAACAAGGTTCGAATTTCAGAATTGAGCCCTTTCATGAACCTACTCATAACATCTTCCCTGCATTCATCTAATCCACCAAACATGATACAAATTTTAAAATCATGGAAGTATTGTTTCACAGTCTTATTACCCTGTTTTAGTTTCTCCAATTTCTTAAGTAAATAATCAACATAATATTCAGGAATATAGACATCTCTAAAATGCATTTTGAAATCTTTCCAAGTTTTCAGGACATTGTTATGCCTACAAATATATTTCCATTCAGTCAAGGCATCTTTTGTTAAAGCACTTGCAGCAGCTAAAACCATTTGATGTTCGGACAAGTCATGATTATCAAATTGAGAATCTACCTTAAGCTCCCAATTAATATATGCACAAGGGTCAAATTTTCCCTCAAAAGAAGGTAGATCATAACTTATCTTAGTTAGAACATCATCATGTACTTCCAGTGGATGTGCTCTCATATGTTGTTGAGGTCGTGAAGACTCATGACGCAGGCTGCCAGCTCCCATGTATCGCTCCAATCCGGTCATCATTAGTGGATAGCAGCAAACTTCACAAGAAATTGCCTACCAACTAAAATAAATAGGTGGTGGCACACTATATCTTCTCTCAAACTTGTGCAACCAAGTTCTTAATTGTTCTTACCACACTTGCAGAAGGTGTTGGCAACCAGCAAGAACAACACAAATGGTGACACAAGCACACCCTGTGATGTTGTAGAAAATTTGTGGAGCTATAGGTGGCTGCAAGGACAAAGAATCAAGGTACAGCCAGAACCACGTTAATCAATGCAAGTTGAATAAGCATTCAAAGATAGTCCTGTGCTGGTCCTAGGATAAATTCATGCTAGAGACGCGAGCCTGAACACAAGTGTTGTCACACACCAAAATAACCAAGGAACACAATGAAAACAACACTCCGTCCTTTTTTTCTTCTTCTTTTCTTTTTTTCTTTCTTTCTTTCCTTCTTTATTTCTTTCTTCTCCCTTTTTTCAGAGGACTAAACTTTTTTTCTTAGTATCAATACAAATCAATACAAAGGGTTACTGCACACAGCCCCTTTGAAATCAGATTAACAACTCTAATTTCAGATTGTAGATCGTGAATCTCCAGCGCAATTGCGCAGTGCTCAAAATGAATTATGGATCAAGGTTGGATCTGTTGGAAAGGTAACAAGATAAGCTTTTCAGATTGTATTTAAACTCTTGAATCGGATATCAGCAACAAAAGATATGAATATTTTCTTCCTGTGCTGAATTGGGGAATCTAGCAGCGGAGATGCAAATGGTTCTAGTGGATCTCGTGGTGACCTAAAATGTGAGCAGAACTCGAAACTCTAAAGAATAAACCACTAAGAACCAGCAACAAGTCCAATCAATGCAACTGAAAATTCAACAAGCAAAGAACTAAGTAGAACAGCAAAGGCTCAAACTTGTTGTTGGGATTTTCAGATCTAACATTTCTTTTGGTTTTTAGACTGTAGGTAAAGAACGGTAAATCACTCACCAATAAACCTTGCTCTGATTTACCACATGATATAACCCAACTCTAGGGTTTGGTGCTGATATTTCGGTGAGTGGTGGATAACTTCGATTTGGACAGGAGAGACGTTCACGGCCCGACTACAACCATCAAAGGATGTTGCGCCTTAGCAACCGATACACCAACTCCAGCAGTCGCCGCGATCTTGTGGAGCACGATCAACCAAACCACGAGGGTAATTCCTGCAAGCAATCAAAGAACAAGCAAGAACAAGTAGAACAAGCAACTCAATTGCAAATATGGAGATGATACTCAATCTGAAATCACAAAGGTGGGGTTCTGAATCGAGTAGAACGGATGGTCTCGCCGACACATGCGTCTACAAGGAAGTAGCAATGGCTAAACTTACATCTAAACAAAACTCAAACCCTAATGTGGCGGTGGCCACTGAATATATGAGTATTAGGTCATGCAAAACCCCCTAGCCACGTCCCTATTGGACTCCCAAGCGATACACAGGCCAACAGCCCAAAAGACGGCGGCGTAGCACCTTGACAGATTCTGGACGTCCAATTGTTTTGACGATTTTTGTCGTTTCCTATTGAATTTAGACATGGGACCAGTGGCATTGGAAAGCCTATCTCCTTAGCTTTCCAACCATATATAGAACTCCCAAAACCGAGCCCGTATGCGACCTGGGCATCATTTTTTGTGCAGGCTGCTCCTGGACTCCGAAACAGACTCGAACTTGACATGGACTGGGCGCCCTTGCTGGCCTCCAAAGGTGGTGGCCAAGGAGGAGGACGTGCAAAGACTTCATTGATGTGTTCCCCACATGGTGGAGCTGTGATCCAACTTGGGTCAGGGTCCCATGTGTGAATAAGAAGCCCATGACGACATAGTATCACCCAGCAGAAACAGAGATAACATGTCTTGATGATCTGGAGGCCTTGACGACATGATATTGAGGTGATATCAGATCCATTTGAAAGATTATAAAATAATCTTTCCATCAAGTGCTTATGGACCTCAAACACACTCCGGATGAAGGAATTATAGCCTTCCCAATGAAGTACTCCCAAACTGCTGGCGAATCGAGTGTTCAAGTTTGATGGACTTCCACTTCGAGATTGGTCCTTATAATCAATGGTTGTATCTGAAGGTTTCATGTCCTCATCAATATGTCCTCTTGCATATGTACATTGAATGAGCTTGTATAGGGTATTGTAGAATGTCCAAGTCCCATATGTATGATGCTAATGAACCCCTTTGTAATATTTACTAATGTTCTATGACTAACTAAGACTACCTTAATGATGAGCAATGAACTTTTGTGTGTCACATTACCCTTCACTTTCATATTCTTTGCCCCTGTTTAGATTATGGTATATTAATGTTATTGTAAGTAAATACATTGGATGACATTTCTCTTTGACTAAACACTCCCTGCGGATAAACAAATAACGATACTATGGAATACTCCTGGGTGAAATGCTACAACGTACTTCTGTGCGCTTGCAGAATCCCTGTGACGTTTAGACTTACGATAAGGTATCTCTAGTGACATCACTAATGTAGTGGTGACGCTAAGAAATACCAACAGGGGACGCAAGGTTTATACAGGTACATGCTATTGTTGGCAGTTCTTAATGATAAAATATTATTGCCAACAAAGATATAAAAGAATGATAAAAGAAATAGACATAGGGTTATTTACTAATGAATTTGTCACACCCGGCTTTACGAATAAACCCGAATGCTACTATATGTGTACCCAGGAAGTCCAACACACACATATAGCTTTAGGATAACAGAATATCAAAGAAAACCAGTGCTCGAATTACAAAAGAAACTATTACAAAAGACAAGAGTTTTAAAACCAACCACAGCGGAAGTCTATTTACTATCTCTCACGATGAAGTCTCCATTCTACAGGGATGCTGGCTGGTGAAGCACAACCTAGAACTCTTCTGGAAAAATCTTCATGAAAATCTTCGAGTGCTGCCTCATCTGAGTACCCATCCGGGATTTTGTTGAATAGTGCAAGTGTAAGTAAACCATCTTACTTAACAAATATAACACGAGGGATGAAGGCTTAAAAGGCTAGACACGGTTTAACTGCGGTAAACACTTTTAATAGTTCAATTTTAACATTATCCAAATTACTACAATGTAATAGGAATAACCCAGTTGTAACCCAAATTAAGAGTATATAGAAGTATCATCAAGTCCACCATCATTCCATTGTCATTTCATTTTAAACATCACCAGGGTAAAAGTCACTGTAAAAAAGGATCCAGGCCACTCGTAACCGTGAGTACGGCTGTTATAACAGTTTTACACTCTGCAGAGCCCCACTGGTTGCGTAAAAGTTCAGAAGAACTTTATAACCCAACCACGCAGTGCTAGCTAGGCACATTCATCACACTACCTTTGGTGTGACTGCATAGGGACTCTACGAGACCTTTCAAAATTTACTTAGTCAAGACCAGAGCCCATTTGATTCCCGTGGTTGCACTGTTTTCCCGGGTTGCCACTTTAAGATAGACCATAACAAGTGATGCCCAGAACAAAGCACACAGCATATGTTCCAATTTAAAGGTTGATTAGAACAAAGCACACAGCACATGTTCCGATTTAAGGTTGTCTAGAACAAAGCACACAGCACATGTTCCAGGTTTTAAGGTTGTCTAGAACAAAGCACACAGCACATGTTCCAGATCGTGAATTGCCTAGAATAAAGCACACAGCACATATTCTAGAACAAGAGTTTGCCGAGAACAAAGCACACAGCACATGTTCTAGCTTCCTAACCATGTTGCTAAAAAGCAGGTCTTAACCATTCACCAGTAAGTATCCAAGTATCATCGCCCTAAGACGGTAAGCTCATGTTGCATAGCCTAGCATTTGCTACCCAAAAGATGCATAACCCAGGTTGAACAAGAAAGTAAGTTTTAAGAACACTAGGGATAATCCTAAATCAGATTAACTCATGCATGAATGTAAGTGATTATTAATGTGTATAGGTATCAAGGAATTCTCGTGTTATACTTGCCTTCGTCAAAGTATTGCCATTAATCCTCTTCTTCAGAACCTTGCTCTCCTTCAACGTCGAACAGCTCACCGATGCCCGATCAATCACCAGTACACAAGGTACATCTAACAAAGCAATACACCAATCAATACAACAGTTTTAAAAAGCACAAAGCTAGAGAACACTAACTACTACGAACTCGGGAGCGCAAGAAACACTTCTCTCAGAGCTACGGCTGAAAAGGTATCGGCAATTGAAGGGTCATGGGCACTCTGGTACAAAGAACAAAGGCGGGAGGTATTTTGGTTGAGGACAATTAGATTGTGACATCATCAAGGCATGAACATGATGTCATCACAGAATATTGGAATAAAGCTTCAATGGAATTTTGTATAAATGGATCAACAAACTTTAGTATACGCAAATACAATTCAGCATACTATTTTAACATCTAGATTTCACATATGCGGCCGCAATATATGAATTCAGTATTAAAATAATACACTAGGATTATAGTGGTTCATATACTAAATATTTATTAAGCCAGAAGATAAATACAATAAGATGGGAGCACAAGGTGTAGGTGAATCATGTGGCAAACAAAATGATGAACTTTGGATAGGTTATGAAAGCTCGGGCTCTGCTGCTCCTGTGAGCAAGCTACTTGGCAGGTGTAAAAGCCTAATCATCTTTTATTTAGAAAAGCTAGTTTAAATTGACCATTAATCAAATTAATTACCAAATTAATTCCAAAGACAAGTTTTATGGAAAACAGAACCACTAACACGTAGATTAGGTTATTATGAACCTAACGTAACTTGAACGGATCAAAACGGAGCTAACACGTGCAATCTATGGGTTAAACAAGGTCTAGGGGCTTATCTGCGAAAAACCAGGGACCTAAATGTAATTAACCATAGACTTCGAAGGCTAGCTGGTAAGTTTCTCGGGTTAAAGCTGGACGGTGGGTTGATTTGGGGTTTCCTTGGGGTCTCTTTAGCAAAAGCGCAAAGGGGTACGCTGGGATCTGTTTTGGGCCGTCGATCTTGAGATGGAGGGCGGTGGGCGCTCCGCTCGGTTCTGTTCGCCGACGAGCAGAGCAGACGGCGGCGCACGGCGGTCTTGGGCGGCGGCTCACCGGACTTGGGCTGCGCAGGGGCTACGGGGGTCGGTTTCGCATGTGGATCGAACCAGGAGCGAGAGGGGGCGGCGCGAATCTTACCCAGGGGTTCTTGTTGCCGATTTCGCGACGGAGACGACGTACATCGGAGAGGGGCGGACGAACCGGTGGGGCTTCGGTGCAAGCGAGGTTGCAGCCCTGGCCTTGCTGTGCTGGCATCGGAGGTCGCGTCCTGACGTCCTTGCGCACGTGGTGGAGGGGAGAGGGAGGTCAGGGAGCTTGGGCGGCGGTCAACAGAGACGGTGACGGCGGCTTCACCTCGGCGGGCAGCTGCGGCAGAGCAGCTGGCGGCGCTCGGTGCAGAGGCGGCAGCAAGGGCATGCGGGTCTTAGGGCGCACGCTATATAGGGGGGAGGGACGAAGGGGATAGGCTCGGGGCGGCCGCGAATCTCGCGCGGGCGTTGCCGGCGAGGCTGCCGTGGCGCGCACGCCGAGGAAGGGTCGGCGGCAGCGCCGTGCTCGAGCAGGAGAAGGGAGAAGGGGGATGACAGGCGGGCCAGGGAGGAGTCAAAGGAGGCGGCCGGCAGGTGGGGCCCGGGTGGCGGTGAGTGAGGGTGGAGAGGCAAGTGGGCCGCTGCTGGGCCGAATGGGCCGAGGGGTGGAGTGGGCCGGAAGAGAAGTTCAGGGTGGCTTTCGGACCGGGCCTAAAGGTTAGGGCTAAAAGTTAGACTTAACTGGTTTGGGACTAGATGGGCTCGGCCCAATAGGGCAGATGGATTTTTCCTTTTCCTTTATCCGGGAAAATATTTTTAGGTTAAAAGAAAATTCTTTTAAGCCACGAAAAATACTCCGGAGTGTCCAAAAATTCCGAGAAAAATCCCAGAGATAGAGTTGGACACAATGAACCCAAATAAAATAGTTCGAAAAAGGTTCTAGTAGCTTCAAAAAATTTGGATTTAGCTCTAGAAAGATAGAAATAAATTCCAGAAAATTCCTAGAGGAACCTATTCAAGAACCTAGTCGGGTTTTAAAAACAAACTCACACAATAAACACTATGCAGCTCTGCACGAAAGCAACACTCACTTTCTATTTAATTCTGGCCAAACTTTAGGATTTATTGGAAACTCCGAGAGGGCCAAAAACCAGGATGTGACAGATCTACCCCACTTAACAGAAATCTCGTCCCGAGATTCAAGAGGAAGCTAGCAGGGACAAAGGTTAGGGTTATAAGCATTGACTCTTCTTCGTGCTTCCTTATGATCATCGGTTGTATCTTCTAAGTCTGCTAAAGTTTTTCGGGCACACCTCTTCTTGCTCTTTTCTTGACATCCCAAAAGTTCCTTTCTTGAACCATTTATGTAACCATTGGGTGTCCAAGAATCCATCCATGTAGACATTGGGTGTCCAAGACTCCTCTTGTTTAAAGTGATTTGAATAGAGCTGGATCTGCTGCTCTATTATCCTGTTAGGCTTGCTTGATGATGATTCCTCCTCGGTTTGCTATAAACACATCTACTTGTTTGCTTGTGGAGTGTCGAAGAAGTGAGTATCATTCCATGATGCATGTTGCCAATGTTCAGGGAGAGTCCACTCTATGTTGGAGTCTTGTATTGGGATTTCTATTGTGCAGCATGATTCTCTCCAGCTGGTGTTCCTCAATGATGAGGCTTGTTCTTTGTGTGCCTTCACTTTGTATTTTGTCTCTTGAAGCCTATTGTGTATTGCTCATCTTGTCATGGGGATTTGTATAACAATCTGGGGTGTTATAGACCTACCCCACTTAACATGAATCTCGGCCCGAGATTCATTCAAAGTTTCGCGAGGTAAGATGATAGTTTCTTCCTACAAACATCTTCTTAGCTTGTCCTTCCTATTGTTGTACTCTTCCTTCTTTGGACCTTAATTCCATATCGATCACCCATGTATGATCTCCTATCATCTGTAGTACTCCTTGATTTTGAAACTGCCTCTCAATTGTTTCCATTCATCTTCAAGATCCACCACTTTGATATCTTGTGCACCTCATGTGTTACAGTAGGAGTGTGGCTCAGCACTACCCCACTTAACAAGACTTTTCAATATCCAAAGTTGAACTTTGGCAAAGGTGAAATCTTCTGGTGACTTCTTCGTGGCTAGAATAGATAGGGGCAAGGGAACTGAGAGGAAAGACTAGGATAAGGTGCAAACGAGTAAAAGCATCCATCCTCTCATTGCTTGTTTCAATCCACATGTATACATAAACTTAGCTTTACTGAGTACATTTCTTAAGTACAACTTGCTAACAGATTCTATGCATCTATGGCTAACTTGATATGCTTCTTGATGTGATCATGAGTCTGCTCCTTTGAACCACTTCCATTCAGAGATGATTCTTTCAGTTGGTGACTGGCTTGATACCGTTCTTTCCTATCTGCGCAGCTGCTTTGAATACAACTTCTCTTCCTTGCTTATTGGTTAGGGAGACTACCTTGGAATGGTAATCCATTATACTCTTATGCTCAAGTAACCAACCCTTTCCTAAGATGATATCCATTCCTTTCATATCCAAGTCATTAGTATCCACCTTGAATCTAATTCCATATATCTGCAATCGTACCTCTAGACATTTTTGCCTAAGCAATATTTCTTCGTCTTCAGGCTGGGTAGTTATTGGTTGTTCCTTGACAAGTGGTGGAATGTTGTTTTCCCTAACAAACTTGGTCGATATGAAACAATGCGAGGCTCTTGTGTCAAACAAAGCTACCACTGACTTGGATTGTAGAAAAACATTCCTGAGTAGCCTATTCCTTGCTTGCTTAGCTTGTTCGGCTTCCACGTAGTCCACTCGTGCTAGTATGCAGTTTGGCTCCTTGGGCACTGCAGTCATCTTCAACTTATTGGTGCATTGGGGTCCATTGTTCTTGACTTTACGCTTTGCTTGCTGCTTTGGGTACTTGCGTCTGTGTGGCTAAAACACACTAAAGGTTATGTCCCATCCACTAAAGTATGTGTCATCGACATTTCCTTCTTGAGCTTCAGTGTCTTGTCCTTTTTGTGCAGTTATTTTTTTGGAGAAGGTGGTTTCTTATCTCCACCAGTAGATGATTCTTGAGATAGACCTAATTGCATCATCTTCTTACTACGGTCATTCTGGAGACATGGATGACCATACTGTGTGCAACAGTAGCAACTTCCTTGAGGTCCAAGCATCTTCATCGGCCATTGCTCCACGTCATCTGGGGATGATGAGTCCAGATATGAAATGTTGATCTCACCGTTGGTCACCTGTTTTTGAGGGCTTCTCTTGTTATGCTTCATCTGGTTTGAGGATTAGGATGTGAAGGAGACAAGTTGGGCAAGGACTTGGAGACAATTAGAAGGGAGGTCAAGGGAACCCATCCAACTAACTATACTTACAATCAATACAAAGATCCAAAGCACTACACAGCACATGTTCCAGGTTTTAAGGTTGTCTAGAACAAAGCACACAGCACATGTTCCAGACCGTGAATTGCCTAGAATAAAGCACACAGCACATATTCTAGAACAAGAGTTTGCCGAGAACAAAGCACACAGCACAAGTTCCAGCTTCCTAACCATGTTGCTAAAAAGCAGGTCTTAACCATTCACCAGTAAGTATCCAAGTATCATCGCCCTAAGACGGTAAGCTCATGTTGCATGGGGGCATTTGCTACCCAAAAGATGCATAACCCAGGTTGAACAAGAAAATAAGTTTTAAGAACACTAGGGATAATCCTAAATCAGATTAACTCATGCATGAAAGTAAGTGATTATTAATATGTACAGGTATCAAGGAATTCTCGTGTTATACTTGCCTTCCTCAAAGTATTGCCATTAATCCTCTTCTTCAGAACCTTGCTCTCCTTCAACGTCGAACAGCTCACCGATGCACGATCAACCACCAGTACACAAGGTACATCTAACAAAGCAATACACCAATCAATACAACAGTTTTAAAAAGCGCAAAGCTAGAGAACACTAACTACTACGAACTCGGAAGCGCAAGAAACACTTCTCTCAGAGCTACGGCTGAAAAGGTATCGGCAATTGAAGGGTCATGGGCACACTGGTACAAAGAACATAGGCGGGAGGTATCTTGGTTGAGGACAATTAGATTGTGACATCATCAAGGCATGAACATGATGTCATCACAGAATATTGGAATAAAGCTTCAATGGAATTTTGTATAAATGGATCAACAAACTTTAGTATACGCAAATACAATTCAGCATACTATTTTAACATCTAGATTTCACATATGCGGCCGCAATATATGAATTTAGTATTAAAATAATACACTAGGATTACAGTGGTTCATATACTAAATATTTATTAAGCCAGAAGATAAATACAATAAGATGGGAGTACAAGGTGTAGGTGAATCATGTGGCAAACAAAATGATGAACTTTGGATAGGTTATGAAAGCTCGGGCTCTGCTGCTCCTATGAGCAAGCTACTTGGCAGGTGTAAAAGCCTAATCATCTTTTATTTAGAAAAGCTAGTTTAAATTGACCATTAATAAAATTAATTACCAAATTAATTCCAAAGACAAGTTTTATGGAAAACAGAACCACTAACACATAGATTAGGTTATTACGAACCTAACGCAACTTGAACGGATCAAAACGGAGCTAACACGTGCAATCTATGGGTTAAACAAGGTCTAGGGGCTTATCTGCGAAAAACCAAGGACCTAAATGTAATTAACCATAGACTTCGAGGGCTAGCTGGTAAGTTTCTCGGGTTAAAGCTGGACGGCGGGTTGATTTGGGGTTTCCTCGAGGTCTCTTTAGCAAAAGCGCGAAGGGGTATGCTGGGATCTGTTTTGGGCCGTCGATCTTGAGATGGAGGGCGGTGGGCGCTCCGCTCGGTTCTGTTCGCAGGCGAGCAGAGCAGACGGTGGCGCACGGCGGTCTTGGGCGGCGGCTCACCGGACTTGGGCTGCGCAGGGGCTTCGGGGGTCGGTTTCGCGTGTGGATCGAACCAGGAGCGAGAGGGGGCGGCGCGAATCTTACCCAGGGGTTCTTGTCGCCGATTTCGCGACGGAGACGACGTACATCGAAGAGGGGCGGACGAACCGGCGGGGCTCCGGTGCAAGCGAGGTTTTTGCCCTGGCCTTGCTGTGCTGGCGTCGGAGGTCGCGTCCTGACGTCCTTGCGCACGTGATGGAGGGAAGAGGGAGGTCAGGGAGCTTGGGCGGCGGTCAACAGAGACGGTGACGGCGGCTTCACCTCGGCGGGCAGCTGCAGCAGAGCAGCTGGCGGCGCTCAGTGCAGAGACGGCAGCAGGGGCACGCGGGTCTCAGGGCACACGCTATATAGGGGGAGGGACGAAGGTGATAGGCTCGGGGCGGCCGCGAATCTCGCGCGGGCGTTGCCGGCGAGGCTGCCGTGGCGCGCACGCCGAGGAAGGGTCGGCGGCAGCGCTACCGTGCACGAGCAGGAGAAGGGAGAAGGGGGATGACAGGCGGGCCAGGGAGGTCAGTCAAAGGAGGCGGCCGGCAGGTGGGGCCCGGGTGGCGGTGAGTGAGGGTGGAGAGGCAAGTGGGCCGCTGCTGGGCCAAATGGGCCGAGGGGTGGAGTGGGCCGGAAGAGAAGTTCAGGGTGGCTTTCGGACCGGGCCTAAAGGTTAGGGGTAAAAGTCAGACTTAACTGGTTTGGGACTAGATGGGCTCGGCCCAATAGGGCAGATGGATTTTTCCTTTTCCTTTATCCGGGAAAATATTTTCAGGGTAAAAGAAAATTCTTTTAAGCCACGAAAAATACTCCGGAGTGTCCAAAAATTCCGAGAAAGATCCCAGAGATAGAGTTGGACACAATGAACCCAAATAAAATATTTGGAACTCGTGAAAAAGGTTCTAGTAGCTTCAAAAAATTGGATTTAGCTCTAGAAAGATAGAAATAAATTCCAGAAAAATCCAAAAAATTCCTAGTGGAACCTATTCGAGAACCTAGTCGGGTTTTAAAAACAAACTCACACAATAAACACTATGCAGCTCCGCACGAAAGCAACACTCACTTTCTATTTAATTCTGGCCAAACTTTAGGATTTATTGGAAACTCCGAGAGGGCCAAAAACCAGGTGACAGAATTCCACCAGTTTTGGTGCATATGTGCTTACGGGAATAAAGTGGCAAAAGAAGGACTAAAGTGGGCCCAGGGCCAGGTCGCCCGACCCCATCAGGTCGGCTGACCTGGGCCCAGGCCCAATGAGGTCCGTCCTTAGCCCATTGACAGAAGCACACTCGGGAGTGATCAGAAACATTGAGATCAAGTCGGTGGAAATGAAGAGATGGGATTGGGCCACGTGGCAAGCACATGGATTCATGGGCCCACATCTCTGACTTAACCTACACATCTGCGCGAACACCAACCAGGAACCGACCATGGGGCCCACAAGGAAGTGTCCCTGGCAGAGTGGGGCTGAGGGGCCACAACCCCGGGTCGGCCGACCTAGCCAGGTCGGCCGACCTAGCCGCGCATCCAAACCGCCACCGCCTTGACCTGCAACTGCCAACCGCCTCCAGGAAGCCATCCGTGCCGTGCATCACCAGACCGTCTCAACCGCCACACATCGACTCTAAACCGCCTCTCCAAGCTATAAATACCTGGACTCGTGGCAGGGCTAAGCCTCATCGAGATGAAGTGAAGATCCAAGGTGAAGCCCTTCTCATATCTAGAGTATAAATAGGGAGAGAGTGAGGGAGAGTCTAGAGGAGTCCCGACGTGTCGGCGACCCTCCACCTGTACCTCGACGGATGCAAGCTACCCAGTAAGTATCTAGGATTCAACTAGTTCTTAAGTCTGAGTTATAGAAAGCTGAGTTCTCTATTGTGCTTGTGGGTTCGTTGCTTTATTCATAAAGTATTCTAATCTCTGATCAAGGTTAGGATAGCTGATATTATCTTAGGCGTGGTGCTTAGGTGTATATCTGCCCTTGTTTGCCTCGTAGCCCCACGGATTAGAAGAGGTAGGCGGCAGGTGGTGACAGCCCTGTCCGTCCTTTGTAATCCTCCACGTTCGGGTACGACGTAGAGCTGTTGACCGGCAATTTCCTAGAGGTCTAGGATACCCCGTGCCCAAAGCAAGCATAGGAGAATTCCCTTCGCTATATTTATAGCCTTAGTGCTAAGTTATCCTCTCTACCCAGCCTTTATATACACTCGATCGATCCGGTCATTTTTAGTGATTAGACAGCCCTTTACGTTCCCCGTGGATTCGATACCTGGTTTACTCATGGGTGAAAGCTACTACGACAGCCGTGCGTTTGCGGACTTTCTGTTTGCCACTGTTGGTGTCAACAGCTACCCAGAGGTATAATACCCTACGTCATGTGCTCCATGGTTTGGAATTGATCTACTCAACGAGTTTGTGGTTACACAGCGAGAGTATGGGGAGAGGAATTCGATGATCCTCGGGGGATCGACCTAGGCCTCCTTATATAGGCCGACGACCAAGGGTTTACAAGTTGGTTATCTCTAATCTTATCCGGTTACAACAAAGGAAACCAATCTGAGTTGGTTACAACATAATCTCTGTGATCTCTGGGCGGGATTGTCACACCCGGATTTACGAAGAAACTCGAATGCTACTATATGTGTACCCAGGAAGTCCAAAACACACATATAGCTCTAGAGTAACAGAACATCAAAGTAAAACCAGTGCTGGATTACAAAATAATAGCATCTCAGAGTTATTACAATAAGACTCAAGTCTTTAATCAAAGTTTGTGCAGTACGAATGAATAAAAGCTCTCATGGCGCCATAAACTCCACAAGGACACTGACTGGTGAATAGCTGCCTAGAAATCTAGGAAGTCTTCAGGGAATTCCTCAACACCCACTGGTTCGTCTGATTACCCATCCAGGATTTTGTTGAATAATGCAAGTGTAAGTAACCAACTTTACTTAACGAATATAACATGAGGTATGAAGGCTCAAAGGCTAGAGTTGGTTTAACTGCGGTAAGAACTTTTAGTTGTTCAATTTTAGCATTAACCAAATTACTACATTGCAATAGGAAAAACCCAGTTATAACCCAAATTAAGTATAGAATAGTATTATCATGTTCATCATCGTTCTTCCAACATCACCAAGGTAAATAACCACTAATCATAAAGGATCAAGGGCACTCGTAACCATGAGTAGAGCTGATATATCAGTTTTACACTCTGCAGAGGTTGTACACTTTCCCCATTGGTTGTGACTCCTGTTTGCCCGGGTGGATCAGACCCATTTCACACTTCCTTAGGTGTGTGGCTGGGTTTCACTACGAGACCTTTCAAAAGTCCCTCCAACAAGCTAGGGGCCGCTAAGGTTTCAACATGGGCATATGAACCCCAACTCTCGGGATCAACAAAACACCCACGTCACAATGTGTGTGGGTTGATGGCGTTCAGGGCGCAACGTGAACAATGCCTACGGACATCAGGGCGCAATGTGAGTTCGTCTCCAAGCAGATCAAAGCTCATACTTAAACTGTGGTTCCCCCTTGCGCCTTTCGGTAACCTCCATCTAGTTAGAGTTGTGCATTTTACTTAGTCAAGAGCAGAGCCCATTGATTCCCGTGGTTGTACTGTTTTCCTGGGTTGCCACTTTAAGAATCGGACCTTAAGGAGAGACGCCTAGAACAAAGCACACAGCACATGTTCTAGCTCCCTAAATCATGTTGCTAAAAAGCAAGTTTTATCTTCCATCATTAATCATCATTAAACAAGTATCATAATATCATTGGTCTAGTGAGCTCAAGTTGCATAGCCTAACCATAATATATCATGAAGTTGCGCATCAAGTTTTGCACTGCGCCTGGGCAAACCGGCACAATCCAAAACTTAAAGTATATCATGAAGTTGTGCATTCAAGTGAAATTATTTACACAATCCTAACCATAATATGCCATGATGTCGAATCCACAATGATTCTGTCTCTAGTACAATTGTATTGATATTTCTCCTTGAGTTGTATGGTTCAGCTAATTTGATTTGATCCATAAAATATTAAATATTAAATCTAATCTACAGAAATCTTCAGACCATAAATAACTATTGTTGGAAACATGTTGATTAACACTGATACTCTTTCTATTTTGACATCCAAAACTCTTTCTAGCAATCTTCTAACTATATATCCCAAGTTCATTTTCCAAAACCAACTCCTTGCGCATTTCCAGCCATGTCCTTACTACAAGCTTGCTCTAACTCTCTTCCTAAAAGGGTGGTGTCTAGATCATGACTAACTATCTATAACCCTACTAAAGTCGCACTCATCTTCTTCTATCATTGACAGCTTCAACATTCTCCTCATGTTCCATTGGCAGTGGTGGTGAACACTTTGGTGCTGGAACTTCTTCCAGATCTTCAACTCCCATGAAAACTACCATATTCTGATATTTTTTAACTTGTTACTGACTCCCTTTGGGTCTCCATGGCAGTTCGCTCACTACCGTTTGCTCTCTCATGTACTTATCTGAGTTGCTTCCCAAGATGCTCAATGGTACTCATCATGGTTATGACATCTTTGACATAAGCATTCTCCAGTGAAGCTCAAGAATCTTAACTTACCTTCAGATCCATTATTGGGGGTTGCTTCCTAGCTTGGGCACTTACAAGTTCTTACTTCTTCTTCAGATACTTGACGTCATAATTTCGAGGGAAATTTTTCATTGAACTCATGTGACGAGGGTCCGAATTAGGGGTGCCCAATCCAACCTCTTAATCCAGGAGCTCACGATAATCCACCCCTCAAAAAACAAAAATCAGAGACCCAAAGCAAGACAAACTCCCCATACCCCGACTACTTGGGTCACCCGGGTGGTTCTCCGGTTCGCCCGAGAGGTTCTCCGCCTCCGAGTGGCCTCCCGGTTCGCCCGAGAGGTTCTCCGCCTCCGAGTGGCCTCCCGGTTCGCCCGAGAGGTTCTCCGCTCCCGAGTGGTCTCTGACTCCTCGGGTGAAACTACCCGGTCACGCCCCGGCCCATCCGGCGCCGTACCCACTTGGTACCCGCCGCGTCAGAAGCATGATGGGCGTCCGTCCTTCGCCACGGCAGCCACAGTGGCGCCCGTCTCGTCCGAACAGGAACGCTACAGTCTGGAGAGGGATGCATGCGCTACACCGGGCACTCAAGTACGACCCCAAGCGTCCACGGACGACACCTGGAACCCGAGCAGGACACCTGGATCGCCCAAGGACCTCGAGCAAGTCAACCACGACCTGGAACTACCCGGAGCTTACCCGAGAAGGCATCGACATCAACCACCCGGGATGTACGATCCCGGGTCCGGCGGGGCGCCCACTCCGTCAACACCTGCTCCCCGTACGGCTCGGCGGACGACGCTGGATAAAGCTCTCGGGGGCAGTAACTCCTGTTGTAATTTTCTTCTCTCTTACCCCCCGCTCCCTTCTCTCCTTGAAGCTATAAAAGGGGACGAGGGGACGTCAGTGGGGGGCAATTCGAACACCATTCGAACACTCGGACACAGCACGCACAACTCATTCACTCGCTTCACACAGGGACTTGGGACCCTCTCCCTCTCCCGACTAGTTTGTACACCCCTACTACAAACTTGGGCTTGAGAACAGCGACACACACTGGACGTAGGGTATTACTCTCTGGAGGCCCGAACCAGTATAAACCCCCTGTCTCTCGAGTCACCATCCGGGCCCTGACACGCGATCGTAGGAAATTTACTTGTTGGCGGTAGAGAACCCCGACAGTTGGCGCGCCAGGTAGGGGCTTTTCGCGTGTCACGACACTTCACCAGGGTCCGGATGGCCCACGGTGGCGCCTCGCTGGCGCCCGGCGATCACCTGCGGTTCGGCTCCCTCGACTTCGTCATCGACAAGTCGGTGGAGCCCATCATTGGGGCGACTTTCGTGCGCCCCAAGCTTACCAGCGGCGTCTGCAAGGCGTTCCACGACGAGGGGCCGAAGCCCTCCCACGCCACGGCGGGAGCCACCGCCTACGTCTTCGACCTACTCGGAGGGGACCTGGCGGCCGCCCTGGGACGGAGCCCGTCCCAGGAACACTTCCGCAATGTCTCCTACATGCTTACCAACCTCGCCCTCCAGGTGGGAGGGCAGGAGTAGCTCCCCTGGGGCGAGTTCATCGACTGCTACAACGCCATGTACCCGGAGGGACAGCCAGGCTTGCCAAGCGACCCGGTGGCCACCCCGACACCGGCGGAGATCGCCCCCCGCGCTTCGCCAACCACTGAGGGTACGGCGAGCAAGCAAAGCTCCCGCCCACGGTTGACGTGGGCTCCGCCAAACTTCGACCCTTATCGGGAGTGTTTCATGTGTCACACCCCCGACGGAGACGTGCACTCCGCGAGCAGCTCCACGGGAGGTGGCGCCCCCGCGGCACCACCTGCCAACGCTGCTGCAGCTCCGCCTGCCCGAGGCCCTGCAGCTCCACCTGCCAACGCTCCTGTGGCGCCACCGCCCAACGCACCGGCGGACGATGCCCGGCGGCTCAGGCTGCAGGAGCTAGACGAGGCCCGCCGCCAGATCGAGGAAGAACGGCAGCAGCTCAACCGCGAGCTCCGGCGAAACGCGGACGGAGGAGCTGCCCGCGCACGGGCCCGGGACGTGCAACAACGCATCGTCAACGACGGTGGCAACGCCAACGATGCGCAGGTCTTCAACCGGGCGTCCCAGAACCTCGCAGCGGCTGCTGTCCTGCTCCGCGAGCATCCCGAACCAGCGGCGCCCGAAGATCGGAGGTTCCATCAGCAGCTCCGTGCGCTCCTGGAAACCGCAGCAGTCCAGCAGGCGGAAAGTTCTGCCTCACGACAGCGGGCTCCTCGAGAACCCGAGCACGAGCGTTCCGTCCATCATCGTGCGGCCCCAGCCGACGAAGGAGCCAGGCAACGGGACGAGCCACATCAGCGTCGCCCACGCCGGGCCTACAACAGGCGGCGTGGGGGGCGCTATGATAGCGGCGAAGATCGGAGCAGGAGCGCGTCGCCCGACCCCAGGGGGCCGCGTGCCTTTGGACCTCGCGTCCTCGGTGCTCAGGTCCCCCCACGCTTCCGAGCTCCTACGACGGTGCCTAAGTACGACGGGGATACTAACCCCAGCGTCTGGCTGGAGGACTACCGGCTCGCGTGTCATGCGGGGGGAGCGCAAGACGACCACTTCATCATCAAGAGCCTCCCCCTCTACCTCGCCGACTCGGCTCGAACATGGCTGGAGCATCTCCCTGCGGGTAAGATTGACAGCTGGGCGCAGTTGCGTGACGCCTTTATTGGCAACTTCCAGGGCACCTACACTCGTCCCGGAAATCCCTGGGACCTCCGCAACTGCCTTCAGGCGGAGGATGAGACCTTGCGCGACTACATCAAGCGCTTCTCCAAGCGCTGCACTGAGCTGCCAAACACCGCTGACACCGACGTCGTCTCCGCGTTCCGGTTCGGAACCACCTGCGCGACCCTCATCCACGAGTTGGGACGCCGGAAGCCACGAACCATTCGAGAGCTGCTCGACATCGCCACCGATTACGCCGACGGGGAGGACGCCGTTGCCGCGACCCTTGACCGGCCTCAGGGCAAGGGCAAGAGGTCGGAGACGGTAGACGAAGGCACCTCCGCCCAACCCGATAAGAAGAAACGAAAGGACAAGCGGAGGCGCGATGGCCGCGTGGTAGCGGCGGCCGAGCGAAAGGCCACCAAGCCCAAGGGAAACCCGGCGTCAAGGGATCACTTCAAGAAGCTCCTCGAGGCGCCCTGTACTCACCACAAGGGCCCTGTCAAGCACGCCTTGAAAGATTGCAGACTCATGAGAAGCTTCCTCGCCGGCACCCTGAAGAAGAAACCCTATGAAGGCCGGGACGGGGCCGGTGGCTCGAACAACGACGACGGTTATCCCAGGGAGGACGGCGCAATCATGATGATCGTCGGGGGGACGGCGGCCTGCCCCCCGAAGCGTGAAGAAAAGCTAATCCGGCGAGAAGTCTGCCACACCGAGCCCGTGGTGCCCTCCTACCTGAAATGGTCCGAGGCCCCAATCACCTTCGACCGCTCCGACCATCCCGACCACGTCCCACAACCAGGAAGATACCCGCTCGTGGTTGCTCCTCTCTTCGGGACGAAGCGCGTCCACAAGGTGCTGATGGACGGTGGGAGCGGCCTCAACATCCTCTACGTTGACACCCTCGACGAGATGGGGATCCCGCGGTCCCAGCTTCGACCATCCCCTGTGCCATTCCATGGGATCGTCCCCGGGGTGGACGCGATACCACTCGGGCAGATCGACCTGCCCGTCACGTTTGGGACCCCACGGAACTTCCGTAGCGAAACCCTCACTTTCGAAGTGGTGGCGTTTCCGGGAACGTATCACGCCATCCTCGGAAGGCCTGCATACGCAAAGTTCATGGCTGTCCCGAACTACACGTACCTCAAACTGAAGATCCCCGGACCTAAGGGTGTCATCACCGTGGGGACTTCATTCGAGCATGCGTTCGCCTGCGAAACCGAGTGCTTCCAATTCGCGGAGGCGCTCGTCCAGTCCAAAAGGCTCGCCGCAGAGCCTTCACCTAGGGACTTGGATATCCCCGAGACCTCCAAGCGCGCCGCGTGCTCCTTTGAGCCGGCCAAGGACGTCAAGGAGGTTGTCGTGGCCGACGATGGCCGCACCCTCCGCATCGGGACGGCGCTCGATCCCAAATAGGAAAGCGCGCTCGTCGACTTTCTCTGCGCAAACCTCGACGTGTTTGCATGGAAACCCTCGGACATGCCAGGGATTCCAAGGGAAGTCGCCGAGCACAAACTCGATATCAAGCCTGGCGCTCGACCCGTCAAGCAGAAGCTCCGACGATATGACGACGAGAAGTACAAGGCCATCGGCGAAGAGCTCAAAAAGCTCCTCAGCGCCGGCTTCATTAGGGAGGTATACCACCCCGAGTGGTTGGCCAACCCGGTCCTTGTAAAAAAAGAAAAATGGGAAATGGAGGATGTGTGTTGACTATACTGGCCTTAACAAGGCATGTCCAAAAGACTCCTTCCCCCTTCCGCGTATAGATCAGGTGGTCGACTCCACCGCAGGGTGCGAAACCCTTTGCTTTCTCGATGCGTACTCCGGGTACCATCAGATCGCGATGAGCTTGGCCGACCAGCTCGCGACGTCGTTTATCACGCCTTACGGCACCTACTGCTATTCGTCTATGCCCTTCGGGCTGAAAAACGCAGGCGCCACGTTCCAGAGATGCATGCGACGCGTCTTTGGAGACTTGATCGGCCGGCTGGTCGAGGCGTACGTTGACGACATAGTGGTGAAATCCAAGCGTACGGGCGACTTGGTTTCTGACCTCACAGCTGTCTTTGAGAAGCTCCGGCTGAACAAAGTAAAGCTGAACCCCGAGAAATGCGTTTTCGGGGTCCCGCGAGGCATGCTCCTTGGCTTTATCGTATCGGAACGAGGCATCGAAGCCAACCCCGAGAAGATAACGGCCATCACCGACATGGGGCCAATCCAGAACGTGAAGGGGGTCCAACGCGTCACCGGATGCTTGGCCGCACTCAGCCGCTTCATCGCCCGACTCGGGGAACGAAGCCTGCCCCTGTACCGACTGCTTAAGAAGTCGGACCACTTCGTCTGGAACACTGAAGCGCAGCAGGCCCTCGACTCGCTCAAAGCTACGCTCAAGAACCCACCAATCCTGACCGCTCCGGTGGAAGGGGAACCCATGCTGCTCTACATCGCGGCAACCACCCACGTGGTGAGCACCGCCCTCGTCGTCGAGCGAGACGAGCCCGGGAAAATCCAGAAGGTGCAGCGTCCCGTCTACTTCATCAGCGAGGTCCTGTCCGACACCAAGGTACGATATCCCCAGATCCAGAAACTCGTCTACGCTGTCCTCATCACTAGGTGGAAGCTCCGGCACTACTTCGACGCCCACCCCGTCACGGTGGTGTCGAGGTACCCACTCGGCGAGGTGATCCAAAACCCCGAGGCTGACGGAAGGATAGCCAAATGGGCGCTCGAGTTGATGGGGAAGAACATCACCTACGCACCACGGGACGCCATCAAGTCACAAGCACTGGTTGACTTCGTCGCCGAGTGGACCGAGGCCCAGACTCCCCCGACCTCCGTCGAGCACGAGACCTGGGTCATGTACTTCGACGGGTCGCTGATGAAGGAAGGGGCAGGCGTCGGCCTGGTCTTCGTCTCGCCCCTGGGCGTACGCATGGAGTACATGGTTCGACTGCACTTCTCGGCCTCCAACAACGCCGCCGAGTACGAGGCCCTCATCAACGGACTTCGTATCGCCCTCGAGCTCGGCATACGACGTCTCGAGATCCGAGGAGACTCGGAGTTGGTCGTCGATCAGGTAATGAAGGAGTCGAGCTGCATCAGCCCCAAGATGGTCGCCTACTGCCGGGCGGTCCGCGAGCTGGAAGACAAGTTCCTCGGCCTCGAGCTCAAGCACGTCCAGCGACGATACAATGAGGCGGCCGACACCCTTGCCAAGGCGGCATCCAACCGGAAGCCTGTTCCCCATGGAGTGTTCGCCAAGGACCAGCACGTCCCCTCCATCCGGCTCGACGACGAGCCGCCCGAGCCTCTAGTGCAAGAAGAGGTGGAAGTGATGGAGATAGACGCAGCCGCCGAGCCCAACCTCGAGGATCCCGACTGGAGAATCCCGCTGCTCGAGTGGATCGTGCAGGGCAAGCTCCCATCCGACCCGACCGAGGCTCGGCGGATCGCGCGCTGGGCCAAAACTTTCACACTCATCGAGGGAGAGCTCTACCGACGAGGCTCTTTTAGCATCCTTATGCGCTGCATCCCGATCGACCAAGGTAAGGAATTGCTGAGGGACATCCATGCAGGAGCATGTGGGCATCACGCCGCCCCGAAGACACTCGTCGGGAAAGCCTTTCGTCAAGGGTTCTACTGGCCAACCGCGGTGGCCAACGCCAAGGATATCGTGCGTAGGTGCGAAGGCTGTCAATTCTACGCAAGGCAAACTCATCTCCCGGCGCAAGCCCTGCAGACCATCCCCATCACGTGGCCCTTTGCCGTATGGGGCTTGGATCTGGTTGGGCCACTGAAAAAAGCACCCGGGGGCTTCACGCATCTCCTCGTCGCCGTCGATAAGTTCACCAAATGGATCGAGGCGAGGCCCATTCGGCGCGTTCGCTCGCAAGAAGCTGTCCAGTTCTTCACCGACATCATCTACCGCTTCGGGGTCCCGAACGTGATCATCACCGACAACGGCACTCAGTTCACGGGTAAAAAGTTCCTCAACTTTTGTGATGACAACAACATCCGAGTGGATTGGGCCGCCGTCAGCCACCCCAAAACCAACGGACAGGTGGAGAGAGCCAACGGCATGATCTTGCAAGGGCTAAAGCCGCGAATCTTCAAGCGCCTCAAGAAGTTCAAGGCGAGGTGGGTCGCGGAGCTCCCGTCGGTCCTCTGGAGCCTACGAACCACCCCAAGTCGAGCCACGGGCTGCACGCCCTTCTTCATGGTGCACGGGTCCGAGGCGGTCCTCCCTACTGACCTCGACTACGGTAGCCCACGGATCCGCGCCTACGACGACGAAGGAAACCAAGCCTCCTTGGAAGACGCCATCGACCAGCTGGACGAGGCACGCAGCGTCGCACTACTCCACTCGGCCAAGTACCAGCAGGCCCTACGACGATACCACGACCGCAACATCCGAAGCCGGGCCTTTCAAGTCGGCGACCTCGTCCTCCGACGAGTTCAGGACAACCGTGGCCGCCAGAAGCTTTCGCCGCCATGGGAAGGCCCCTACATCATCGATCAAGTCCTACGCCCGGGGACCTACAAGCTCAAGAACGAGGACGGCCAAGTCCTCACGAACGCTTGGAACATAGAGCAGCTACGTCGCTTTTACCCCTAAAAAGCATGTGTACTTTGTCATTCGCTTATGATAATAAAAATGCTCTCCCGTTCCAAGCACTTTATGAGCTTACAGTCGTTCCCCGAGACGCTCTCCAGGCCCTCTGGAACAAGAGGCGAGTAACTCTTTCCCCGCGTAGGGTCGAACGCTCTCCACGAACAACACGGTAAGTACCTACGATGGCCTGTTAAACGCCAGGGGTTCAAAGGCTGGCCCATCGAAGGGTTCTACAGCCGCCCCCGAGCACCCCGAGTGAGGGGCAGCAAGGGATGGGTCCCAGCGGCCAGTACCCGGACGCACGAGCGTCATGGGCATCCCGAACTGCGTTCGAGTCTTGATGGCAAGAATGGTCATGGTTTTTCCCCCGAACGGAAAGGCAAAGAGCCGCCCAGTCCGGTCAAACGGACTCGGTAACTAGATGATCTCGCCACCAGGAATCTGAAGCTGGCCACCAGCTGGTCCGATCGGAACCCCTCGACCGGGATGCCGTGGCTTCACTCGAACTGGCCCGTTATTAGCTCACACGGACACCGCATTTTCGGCCAACGAGGCAAAAATACGGCTCGGTCCGGCCCCTCCACCTCTTACGAAAAAAAGAGATGCATGAGGGGTTACGACGTAAGGAGAAAAAGGCCTCTCCACCGGTACCCTGCATCGCGTGGGGTCCCAGGTCACGAAACAAGACCTGTGAGAAATCTCGCTACGACAAAACGAAGCCGAAGACAACCCCGGAAGGAGTGCGTCAGAGGAAAACGACAAAAAGGCGAAACGGCTTCCCGCCCGACCGACTCGGGGGCGCATGGGGGAAGCTGAAATCACAAGAAAAAGGCCGACTACGCGGCCGCAGAAAGACACATTATTATTACAGAGGAGCAAACTAAGCCGTAGTCGCCCCAGGAGTCCCACCGCTGGTTCCGTCGTCATCGTCGCCGCCCGCGCCATCGCCTTCGCCGCCGTCGTCGTCGTCGTCGCCGCAGGCATCCCTGACCATGGGGAGCTTCTCAAGCTCTTCAGCCAAACCATAGATCTTGAAGGCGAAGTCCTTGACGGTCCAGTCCTTCGGATAATCTGGTGCCTTGATGCCGAACGCAGTGGCCACACCGCGAAGCTTCGTGAACGCTTCGCGGAGCATGTCGCCGCTCCAGATGTTGTCGGCGACGATCTCCGCCGCCTTGCCCTCCCGCTGCTCCGCCGCCTTGGCCTCCTGCTCCTCCTTGGCCTTCTTCCGACGGCTGTCGTCGTCGTCCTCCTCCCTTCCCCGCTTCATCGACGAACGGTCACTCGACGATGCCATGCCGCCGCCGCTCTTCTTGGCCTACTCTCCCTGCTCGCCGCCGCTCTCCCCGCTCGCCTTTGCCGCCGGTCTGTGTGTTGGACTGGGTGATGGCAGGACTGGGTGATGACAATGCCGAGTTTATAGTGCCGGGGGGAAGCGAACCGTCTGGCTCCCCATTACTCTTGAAGTAACTGGCCGGGGGGAAGCGAACCGTCTGGCTCCTCTGGAAGCGAACCGTCGGGCTCCCCAGTAACTGGCCGGGGGAAGCGAACCGTCTGGCTCCCCACCATCCACATCAATACAATTGAACCCTGAGGCCGACGGGAGGATAGCCAAATGGGCGCTCGAGTTGATGCAGAAATCACAAAAAAAGGCCGACTACGCGGCCGCAGAAAGACGGCCGAATCTACCAGGTTCCTTTATTTCTCGAATAAGGTCAAAAAGTACACGTGGCCAAAGGCCGTGAAATAACGCAAACACGTTTCGCCACCCTCGGTGACGAAATCAAGCGACGAAGGGAGCACGAGATCCGATGCAACAAGAAGGGCCGAACTGCGAACGTCGCAGTCCTTCTTGTAGCATCTCCCCGCCCGCCGACGCCACGAGGGGAACTCGGCGAGAGGAAGCGCGCAGGTGGCTGTACACGACCCCCGCGACTGCCCTGGCGACGCAAGTCGGGGAGTGGCTTCAGCACGCCGCGGCACACGGTGCGTCCGGATGCCTGACGGACATGACGCCTCCGCTCGTGCACCCTCCCTCGAACCCGTTTCATCGCCACCGAGGCGGGGCGAACGGACGGGAGGGGTTGCTGGAGCCAGCCGTCCTTCACTTGCGATGCCGAGCAGCACTCCTCCATGCCGGAACCCCCCGAAGTCGCAGTCATTCTTGTGGCATCAAGCGACTAATCTCTCGGCCCCTGGACTAGGGGGACGCCCTCGAGGAGGCTCGCCGGCTAAGGATCTCATACTAACGAGAGAGAAAAGAAGTGGGGTAGTTGCGTTTCCCAGGAAGAAGGACCGGGGAGCCCCATTTATAGCCTGGAGACACCTGAGTCAGCACTCAGGCCGGGTACGAGAACGCGCCGCGTGGCCCTCCATGCAAAGCGACAGAGCCTCACTGCCGAACAGTGAGCTCAAAAAGGACGACACGACTGCTCGGAGGGGAAACTGTGCCTCTGATGAAAGCGGATCATGGCTCGATCCATCGGAAAAAACGCAGCGCCATCCTGCAAAGACCGCACGAAGACGGCAAGCCTTCCCCGAACCAGCAGGCGAACCACCGTTCCCCCTGCAGGCTCGGGGGCTACACCCCGGCGGCACCTCGCCCGACGAGTCCCTGCCTCTACCGAAGAGCCTCACACTCCTCTGCGAGCTCGCACAGCTACGTTTCTCTACCCTTAAAAGTACCCGTACTTTTCGATTCGCGATTATAATCGAGGTACTGCACCATCCCGGGTACTTTATTCGCACACGACTGAGGTGTACCCCGCGAGTTCCCAAAACTTAGCGGCGGGCGACCCTTTCCCTGTGCAGGATCGCCCACCGCTCGGGGGCTCCACCCGGGGCCCGGTGCCCCTCTGTTTTTACACTCCGTTTTTTCGTAAAAAACCCAGCAAGTGATCGCTCTCGCGCGCGATCAAGCTGTACACTTTTGCGCTTGCGAGAAAGGAACGTCAACTCAAAGGGCTTTGTGGCCGCGCTTGTCCAAGTTTCGAGTGCTCACGCCCCGGCGGCTACGGCGCTAACTTGCGGGCAAAGTCCAAGCCCTCGGGCTGACGTCCTTTTCCCGAGAAGCAATAAGGGAACCGCCTCGACTAGTTGTTGCCTTCGGTATACCCGATTTGTTGCTTGTCATCGTTCGAACCTTCCAAAACTACTCGGGGGCTGCGAGTCCGAGTGCCCAACCTCCCGAGTTCCTACGCCCCGGCGGCTACGGAACAGAGTCTGACGGGCAAGGCCCCGCACCTTTCTATCTCGGCCCACGACCCCTAGAAAAGTATTCGGAAGAAAGCGAAAATGACAAACAACAAATAAAACACGAGTTCTTCGGAGCAATAACAGTTATCCTAGGAACTTTGTTCATTACATAACAAAAAGTAACCAAGTTCCTTATGGCTGCTCCGACTCAAGTTCCTTCAGGGCGACGGATGCCACTTGGTCGGCGAACGAGGAGGATTCGGCTTCAATCTCGTCGTACTCGGTATCCTCGTAGCCGGGGGCCCATCCGTCCTGCAGAGCTTTCCGATCCATGGTCGGGTAGTGCGACAAGAACATGGCGATGATCTTGCGTGCCACACCCCGAGCAAGATCCGAGGCCTGCGCCCGAGTTCTTCCCGTGACGAGGGCGAGGCGATCCACCAAGGACGGGCTGCCACCGACGCCGAGCTCCTCGAGCAGATGCTCGACCGCCTGGACCAAAGCCCGATGGACCTCGGACTTCTTCTCGAGGGCCCTCTAGCTCTGCTCGCCCGCCTCCCGGGACACCCGAAGGTCCTCAACGACCCCTGCAGACAACTCTTTGTCAGCATCGCTCTGCAAAAAGAAGGGCCAGTGGACACACGATACTTACTGCCCATCTGCGCCTTAAGATCATGACTAAGCTGCACCAGTTCTTGGTTGACAGCAACAGCCCTGGCCACCTCACGCTTCCCGGCTTCGAGCTGGGCCTCCAAGTCGGCCTTCCCCCTCCGCAGGGCTGCATTAACACTCGAGCTTAAGCAAACCCGCCCCCATGCAAGGAGAACAGAAAGGAACCACTCGATAACTGATAAGAGGAATGACTTACCAAGGATCTCCTCCTCCCGCTTCCCGGCGATCTCCTTGAGGCGGGCCCCCTCTTCCTCTGCGGCCGTCAGCTTGCCGGCCTGCTCGACCAGCTGGTTGCTGACCGTCTTGAGGTCGAGGTTGCGGTGCTGGACATCTATTTGAAGGTCCACCACTTTCGCCTTTAGATCCTTGACCTCCTGCAGGGCGGCGGCCTTCTCCCGATTGGAGGCGTCGGCGGCCACCAACGCCTCCCTCACGGTCCTCTCGGCCTCGTCCACCTTGGCCTCGAGGGCGGCCTTCTCCTCCTCGGCGTCGGTGATCGCCTCCTCCTTGGCCTCCCGGGCCTCGACCAGCTGAGCCTCGAGCTGTTCCTTCTCGGCTTTCAGCTGCTCCTTCTCGGCCTTCAGCTGTTGCACAGCGTGCCAAAGCCCGGACTCCCGACGGAGGAATGCCGACTTCTCGGCACTGCGCTTTATAATTTCCTGAACAGAAATGAAAAGAAGGACGGTAAGACGCTCCCCAAAACGGCGTCAAGATTAGAAGAACGAAGTCCAAAGACTCACCCGGGAGGGATCGATGATCAACTTGTTGAAGACCTCCTTCATGTTCTCGAGGCCTTCGTGGAGAAGCTGGCACTGATCCCTCTCCGCCGCGTCGTCCAGCTCGAAGACGGGACTCGCCGCCGGGTTCTGACGGTCGTACCACAAGTACCGACCCTCGCACGGAAGTTCGGGTCGTCCTCGATGGGTACGAGGGCAGCAATTCGGCGGTCCACCGCCATCATTCCCGGCGTCTCCCGGAGATGACGCGGGCCCTCGCACATAGGGCGAAAGGAATGGCGCGGGCCCGAGGACCTCGGGGACTCTACGCCCGGCCCCCTGCTGGACTCGCCGGCGACCCTCCGCGAGCTACCCTCCGGCGAGTCCTCGAGCTCGACGATCTCCAGGGAAGCCACCCCGGAGGACTCGGGGGCTGCAGCGGCCGCCGGGATGGCGGCGTCTGGACGGGCGCCCGAGGCCCCCGCCTCCGCTTCATGAGGGCCAGCCGCAGCCCTTGGCGAGGCAGCAACACCGCGGCCATGTTCTCCGGCCGCGTCCCCGTGGCCATCTTCTCCGGCGACTTCCCCCACTCCGGGGTGAGCCGGCTCCTTCCGAGGAGCAGGCGGGCCCACCTCCGCCAACTCCTCGGCCAGCTCCGCTTGGAGCGCCGCCACGACCGCCTCCGGGGGAACGGCCTGTGTAAAGGCTAGGCCCGTTGGGAGTGTGTCTCCCGGGCTGTCGCCGTCCCCCTCCGGCACCCGTTCCTCCACGGAGGGCGCCATCCTCCGAGTCCCCTCCTCGGCTGGCTCCGCCGGGGGCACCGGTGCCCTCTCCTCGGCCCGCTCCGCCGAAGGCACCGGTGGAGTCTCCTCGGCCCGCTCCACTGCGGGGTCTACCGCCGCCTTCCCGGCCGGCTCCGCCACGGGCTCCTCTGTCACCCCCCTGGCTTGCTCCGTCACAGGCCCAGGCTGCTGCACCTCCGGGCGCAGCGTCTTCCTCGGCGCCACCACGAGCGGAGTATCCACCCGACTGGTTCATTGCAAGTCAGCAAAGCCCGGCAATGAAAATAACTACAGGAAAAACCGAAACCACTCGAGAAAGTCAGGCCATCACTCACCTCGACGCGATCTTCCGAGTCCGCTTAGACCCCGTCGGCACTGGGGCCTTCGGGGATGCGGGCCTCTTGGACCCCGCGAGCGTCGTCGGAGTAGGGGCCGCGGGCGTGACTGCGGCGTCCCTGCCCGATGGGGGCGCCGCCCGACTTGATGAGCCTCCTCCCTCCACCGGAATCGGGTCCGGCCGCCTCGTCGTGACCCTCACCGGGGCGGGAGGGGCTTGCGTCTCCACCGCGGGCGTGCGGGGCGCGTCCCGCCCTTCGCTCCGCGCCCGCGTTGTTGGAGGGGCCGACGGCGGCCGCCTGTCGTCCCGCGGCACGGGCCTCTGGGGGGAGCGCGACGCCCCCGAGGACGAGCCCCCTCGGTGGGCGCGCTCCGATAAGTCCCGGCTCCGGCTCCTCTCCCGAGGAGGGGAGATCGGCTCCCGCCGGGAAGTCCTCCCCTTCTCTGGCTCATGACGGGAGGACGGAGGCGTACGGCTGCGCCTCTCGCGCCGGTGCTCCTCGGAGGACCGCCGGTGCCGGTCCGACCGAGAGCCTTCACCTCTTCCCGAGTCCGACGGCGGCGGCGGCGCTCCTCTCCCGCCTCTCCCCGAATGCGGCGCCGAGGACGAGGCGCCGGCGGTCATCACCACGACCGACTTCAGCTTCTGAGGAGGCGAGTCGTCGTCGCTCTCCTCGTCGTCTTCGCCCCCCGAGACGTTCTCCACGAACTCCTCGGGGTCCTCGTCTTCGGAGACGTCATCCTCTCCCTTCCTCCTCCTCCTGGATCGCTCGGCGTTCCGTTCACGCTTGGCGACCTCCTGCTTCTTCCACTCCTCCCGGCGATCTTTTTTCGCCTTGGCGTATGCAGCCTCGGCCCGGTTCCTCGCCTTGTCCTCGGGGAGCGGCGGCCGGGAGAGGGTGCAGTGGACGCCCTCCATCTAAAAAAGCTCAAGGTCAGCCGACGGAAAACCACTCGGGGATTCAAGAGGTACACGGAGAAAACCTTACCAGATCCTTGGCGCGCTTGCTCGGGAGCATCGGGAGGAGGCCCGGGGGAGGATATGGTTCATGGCCTTTCCCCATTGCCGCCGTCACACGGCGCTCCACCTCGTCCGCCGACGGCAGGGGGATCATCGTCACGGTCCCCTCGAAGGGGGCATTCTGCGGAAGCATCTCCCAGATCTGGAGAGTGCGCCGCCTCAGCGGCACGATACCTCTCGAGAGGTACCCGCCGAGGACTTCTGCTGTGGACACCCTCGCGTTGCGGAGCCGGGCGAGGGCCTCCCAGATCTCCCCGAGAACCTTGTCTTGCTTCTCCTTCTCGGGCCCGTACGCCCACTCCGCGGGCAGCTTCTCGAAGGTCTTCCCGGTGTACGCCGGGAGGGGATTTCGGCTGTCGTTCTTTAAGTAGAACCACATCGGGTGCCAGCCCTTGTTCGAGCTGGTCAACGTCCCCGAGATGTAGGCCTTCATCCGCCCCTGCTTGCCCTTCAGCACGGCGCAGCCAATCGTCGCCGGGGCTCCGCCCTCCACGGACTGCAGCGAAAATTTGAAGAAATACCTGAAGAGATCCCAGTGGGCTCCTATCCCCAGGTACCCCTCGCAGAGGGCCACGAACACCGCCATCTGCTGGACCCCGTTGGGGTTAAGGTGATGGAGCTCCAGCTTGTACTCGTTGAGTACGGCGCGGATGAACCTTCCGGCGGGGACGGAGAACCCGCGCTCGTGGAAGGCCACGAATGAAACGACGTACCCCTCCGGCGGCTGGGGGTAGTCCTCGACGCCGGGCACCTTCCACTCCATGGCCTTCGTCAGCGGCGGGAGCAGGCCTTCCGCCGCGAGGCTCTCCAGCTGCCGGCGTGAGACGCAGGAACGCTCCCAGGTCGACATCTTGCAGCAGACCGAAGAAGAAGCGCCGGCGAGATGGGAGGCTTGGTCACTTGCTCTCCGCGGCGGCGACGCGACGGCGGCGGAGGACGCGAGAGGACGAGCGGCGACGACGAAGAAGACGAAGCGCGCGTTGGAAGTTGGAAAGCTCTAGCGGGGGTAAAACCCTAGGCCGCCGCGGCGCGCGGCTATAAATAGGGACGGGACGGAACGACCGCGGCCTTAATTGCGCGGGCCCACCACTGGCGCCGCGGCGACGTGCGCACGTCGCTTCGCCTGACTTCCTCAAAAGGCGCGCCCACCTCCCCACGCAGCGGGGAGTGGGCCGACGCTTCCGCGCCCGGCCCATCAAACGACTGGGCAGTCGCCCGGTCCGCCAAACGAAGCAGCCCCGACAAGTTTCCCGGCCCCGACAAGTTCCTCACCCCCGACGAGCTTTTCGATCCCGACTGCATTCAAAGCAAACCACCCGGACACAAAGCCTCAACAAGAGCACCAGCTCTTCTCAAGGCTCGGGGGCTACACCCGGCGGGTGCGCTCGCGCGCCCCCACCGGAAAAATTGCAGCTTACCATATCCACGCCATCACTCAGCCTGGGCACGAGCCTTCATCTCCCCCCCAGGCTCGGGGGCTACTGACGAGGGTCCGAATTAGGGGTGCCCAATCCAACCTCTTAATCCAGGAGCTCACGATAATCCACCCCTCAAAAAACAAAAATCAGAGACCCAAAGCAAGACAAACTCCCCATACCCCGACTACTTGGGTCGCCCGGGTGGTTCTCCGGTTCGCCCGAGAGGTTCTCCGCCTCCGAGTGGCCTCCCGGTTCGCCCGAGAGGTTCTCCGCCTCCGAGTGGCCTCCCGGTTCGCCCGAGAGGTTCTCCGCTCCCGAGTGGTCTCCGACTCCTCGGGTGAAACTACCCGGTCACGCCCCGGCCCATCCGGCGCCGTACCCACTTGGTACCTGCCGCGTCAGAAGCATGATGGGCGTCCGTCCTTCGCCACGGCAGCCACAGTGGCGCCCGTCTCGTCCGAACAAGAACGCTACAGTCTGGAGAGGGATGCATGCGCTACACCGGGCACTCAAGTACGACCCCAAGCGTCCACGGACGACACCTGGAACCCGAGCAGGACACCTGGAGCGCCCAAGGACCTCGAGCAAGTCAACCACGACCTGGAACTACCCGGAGCTTACCCGAGAAGGCATCGACATCAACCACCCGGGATGTACGATCCCGGGTCCGGCGGGGCGCCCACTCCGTCAACACCTGCTCCCCGTACGGCTCGGCGGACGACGCTGGATAAAGCTCTCGGGGGCAGTAACTCCTGTTGTAATTTTCTTCTCTCTTACCCCCCGCTCCCTTCTCTCCTTGAAGCTATAAAAGGGGACAAGGGGACGTCAGTGGGGGGCAATTCGAACACCATTCGAACACTCGGACACAGCACGCACAACTCATTCACTCGCTTCACACAGGGACTTGGGACCCTCTCCCTCTCCCGACTAGTTTGTACACCCCTACTACAGACTTGGGCTTGAGAACAGCAACACACACTGGACGTAGGGTATTACTCTCCGGAGGCCCGAACCAGTATAAACCCCCTGTCTCTCAAGTCACCATCCGGGCCCTGACACGCGATCGTAGGAAATTTACTTGTTGGCGGTAGAGAACCCCGACATCATGTACTGGGAAGACTCTGCAAGGATAGGATTGTATTCTTTGTGGCCTTCAGTGATTAGAACCTTCCTAGCGATGCCTCTAGACTCCACCATCTTGTTGTACAATAAGAAAAATACTTTGCTCTAGTATTACTGATGTCAAACTTATGATTCTCACAAATGGTCGTTAAAACCTGGTGAGCGGTAGTTTCCACTAACTCAGAATACTAGGCACCTTTCTATGGATATGGAGAATGGCTCCCTTTCAGGATTAATACAAACTGGGACGTTAACCATCATGAGACACTTATGGCTATACTCAGGCACAAATTCTTTCCAACATCTCCGGATACTCCTTGCTGAAGTGTGCCCCACAACATCTTTCATCATCTACCCAACTAGTAATCATCTGAACAACAAGTGAATACAACCTTCGGCTAGGGTAGAAACAAGAAGTTTTCAAAACTACCCAAAACCCATGCATCTGGTATGCAATGCATATGCTCGAAACCTACGACCTAAAAGGAAACACACAACCTCTCGCATAAACACAGTGGCTTTTTCGTATGACTCTCAACCTATAGTATTTTACCGAAACTAAATGTTGCAAACGAAGTTAGGGTACCTGCAGAAAACCATTCATTACCATTCACTATTGAAATGGCACCCATGCGTTCAACACTGCATGGACAGTGCTTCATATGTTTACATGTATTCACTTTTCCCATACTCACCACCGTATGGCCGGCGTTTGCATGTCCCATATCATTGCCATATGGGATGCCCCTGAGTAGGCCACTCCCCATGGTTCAGCGTCTGTGATTAATAAGATCACATAGCGGGAACTCTGCACTCCACATCTGATAAGGGGCTGGCGGATCTTTCGAGAGGTAGAGGGTAAATTCGATTGGTGGAGAACTCGACATTGGCGATCCGGCTTCAAATCAAACACGATTCAAACCCAGCAACCGTTACACAGCCGCTCCGTTGGTTATCAACCAAGCACAACTTGATTGACCTCACCGAGAAGGCTTTCCCTACAAGCGAATCGAAGAACACAAGCAAGAGAATGATAAACATGCAATCTGAAATTGCAGATCTATATAAAGCGAATATGAGAGGGGTTCAAGCTCTTATCAACAAAGGACTAATCGCCATAGGGTTGTAGAACAAGAACGGGAGCCCTGGATCACTGTAAACAGACTTGTCGCCACAGTTACAGTGAATCTATCACAGTTTTGGCTTTGAAAACTTGACTAAACAAAACCCAAACCCTAATGTGGCGGCGGCTACTGAATATATGAGGGTTAGGTCGTGCATGACTCCGTAACAGTTACAAGGTGAACCTGTACTGATCAAAAGTATATGTAGAGCTTTGGGTAAGCACAATATGGTAGCAAGGAATAACAATTATTCAAGTCAGAATTACAAGAATGAAAAGAAGTTCCAGGCTAGTCTATGTCGCACGGCCTAAACTTGTCTCGGACCTAGTTCATGCAAGCAACAAAAGCAACTCAGCAAAGGACTCAAAGGATGCAAGCACTTCTGAATTTTTTTTCTTTCCTTTTTCTTTCTTGCTTTCTTTTTCTTTCTTTCTGGTGCGGCTTTTTCTTCACTTTTTTAGCACCTCTTTGCCTCTTACTCTTCTATTTTTCTGTTTTACTCAAAAGTGCAGCAACTTAAAGTTTTACAACTCAATATAACACAATGTTGCCACAAGAAATTCCAAACTAGCAAAGCATGGTCATGAGGACTCACGGCAAATAAAGCTTTTTGTCTCAATTTTTTATTCTTTTTTTACGAAGCTGATTCTTTTCCTCTCTCTCTCTCGTAGGTATACAAGAACAATTGATCGAGGAAACAAAAATCTGGGAACACCATGATCAGAAAAACAACTCCTTTGCAGCACTAGTACCTCTTGTAACTATGATGCATGCAACAAACAAAAGCACTAGCACACAACAAACATGCACTTGACACTAGGGATTAAGAAACAGACCTAGACACGACGAACACGATGACACAGCAAGGGACTAAAATTCAGGAAAGCAAACTGAACTAAAAAATTATGGGGCACAATGGGTTACAGGACAACAAAAATATTTTTGTAGGGCTTTTTTTGGACTATAGGTAAATGAAAACAAGATGAATCTAAAGGGCACAAGATAATACCTCATGGACAACCTAAATCCTGATACCACTTGATAAGGGGCTGGCCGATCTTCCGAGAGGTAGAGGGTAAATTCGATTGGTGGAGAACTCGACGTTGGAGATCTGGCTTCAAATTAGACACGATTCAAACCCTGCAACCGTTACACCACTGCTCAGATGGTTATCAACCAAGCACAACTTGATTGACCTCACCGAGAAGGCTTTCCCTGCAAGCAATGTTAGCCTAAACGCTAAATGCTAAACAGTCGGTCACCTACAGTTTAGCTCTTTATTCAGGCTAAACGATCATTTAAACGGGTTAAACGGCCATTAAACGGGCTAAATGGATGATTAAACGGATACAGTTAGCTAGTGTGTAGTGTTTACACGGCGTGTAAACGGGCTAAACGGCCGTTTAGGCGAACAGTGCTTGCAAGTGAATCGAAGAACACAAGAAAGAGAATGATAAACACGCAATCTGAAATTGCAGATCTATATAAAGTGACAATGAGAGGGGTTCAAGCTCTGATCAACAAAGGACTAATTGCCACAGGGTTGTAGAACAAGAACGGGGGCCCTGGAACATTGTAAACGGACTTGTCGCCACAGTTACAACGAAGCTATCACAGTTTCGACTTCGAAAAGTTGACTAAACAAAACCCAAACCCTAATATGGCAGCGGCTACTAAATATATGAGGGTTTGGTCGTGCATGACCCCCCCTGGACTCGACCCTATGGGCTCCAACACGATACACGGGCCAACGGCCGAAAAGACAGTGGCGCAGCACCCTGAGAGATTATGGACGTCTAGTTGTTTCGATGATTCCCATTGACTCAGATGGAATTTTCATGTGGAACCGGTCCCACTGGAAGATCTATTAAATTATCTTTCCATCCATATAAAGAAAGTCCAAAACGGACTCCGTATGCGATCTGGGCATCGATTTTAGTGCGGGCTGCTCGTGGACACCGAGATGGACTCGAACTTGAGTTGCTTTGGGCCTCCACCTTGAGGACTCGAACTGAATCAACTTTAGGCCTTCTTCTTGACTTGGAGATACATTTTGGATTCCTCCAAAACAAACAATTATGTCTATATCCATGGTTTTCATGTCCTCATCATCCTTCCCTTCTTGACGAAAAGCCGTCCTCGGCGTCGATTGTATTCAAAACCGATCCTGTACAACACAAAAGAGAACGGGGTTGCGAAAACAAAAAGAACCAAAATAATTTTGAGGAGGGATATTACCATCTTTCCAATTGTGTAGTGTGTAATCTTGCATAAAAATACCAGCAAGCATATATGATCCATGATCGAAATGTACACAATGTTTGTCAACACTATCCTGCAAAAGATTAGTATACTAGCAAAAGACAAAGCAGGACTAGATCGCCGTATATGAGAAAATTTAGCATCAGCAAGCATAGGTAGCAACCAACAATGCTTCCCTTCTTGGGAGACAAAACTACTAGAGGAACTTGTGAATATATTTTTATTATGGCTGTCCTCTAATCGATCACAATCTTGCACAACAAAAGGAGAATTCATATTACTACGAATATGGACTCTATGTATCATATATTGTCATTTGTTGTCATATTTGCCAACAACATGATATATATATATATATGTTTATCAAACCAAGGCAAATCAGCATATCTAAAAAGTATCTCTTCCAAACAATCTAGATTACACAAAACATCAAATTCAATGTATCCCAAAGTGTGTAAAGAAGACAACAATTTTATCTCATCATTGGCACAAGCGATGTGCCTAACATGTTTAGGTTCAGCACAAGTGTTTGGTTGAAAAACATGTAAAACTGAAGCATTATCACATAATTCATCTTTATCACATGAAACATCAAGAAAATCATCATGTGACAAAGATAAATCAAGAGGTGGTTTCACTAACAATTGTTCTGAGGATATGAGCTCTGATACCAGCTGTGGCAGAACGGTCTGACTTAAATTAACTCAGGTGTAATCCATAGTGTATAACACTAAGCACGTCACACACCTGGATCAGCTTAAGTCTGGAGTTCCGTCGAGTGTCCCGGGACAACCCAAATCATCCACTATCAACTGTCTCATTACACATACTCAGGATCTCAACACTAGAGGATACATAACAGACATCGCACAAACGAATATATATACAACACAGATAGATAAGAGTTATACAAAATAGAGTAGTTCAAATTTAAGGACATAACACAGGTTCTGCAAGTTCGGCACATGGTTATATAGGGGTAATTAAATATACTTATAACAAAGAAGATCATGTCATGCCCTGACATAATCTACGTCTTCATGGCCTCCACGACGCTAGCTGCAACACCTACTCCTCGGGCTCGACTACAATAGGGGTCAAACAACCATGAGTACAAAGGTACAGGTAGTCTTACCTGACAACCTATTGCTAAAGGAGTTCTCAATGAATATGCAAGGGTTTTGAGGTTTCAAGGAGAAGCAAATAGGCTCTTGGAAGGAGCACAACTTACTAGCTTATCCACCTTAATTGCCATCTTTTAGACCTTTAGATTATTAAACTATATATCTATGTTTTCCATGCAAAACTAAGCCAATCAAGCAACTATATAACTAACAAATTATACTGTGAAATTATTAAATGAGCATAAGCAAAGACGCATCAAGTTTGCAGTGATCAAGCATGTATCAAACCGTGACACTCGACGATTCGAATCGATTTTAAACCCTGTAGGTGAAACCTGAGACACACGCCGTGTGCGCGCCCTATCAGGCTGCATGAAGCTACTTTTCCCGTTGTGGCCACTATTGCCTGAACTGAGCCCACATAGCCTGGAGTCGCATTCCCAACAATACATCATTACCCGGACAAAGATATGTGGGTTACTAACTACGACTCCGCCCACATTCCTCGCTAGACACGGTGGGTAACAGTTCGACCACTAGTACCACAGAAGTACATCAGTTTCTCAGGTCCCAATACCGGTATGTGCTCAGTACGTTCAAAGCTTGACCTCAGGCAAACATCATTCAGACCTTAAGTTCATTAAGTGGGCAGTACCAGCTCATCAACAACCAAAGCGTCCAACATATTACTAATACCACAATCTTGTTCTACCCAACACTTTCAAAGACTTACTAATCATATTTTAGTTTATAAAGCAAGTATTCCTAGGGTGCAGGTGACTGGAAATCACCTGACTTCTACTGTAGTGAGCAGGTCTAAGTGACTCTACTTTGATCTTTTTGAAAAGGTGGCAAAGATATCCTTAATCAAGTTACGATCATGCAGTAAAATTGGGATTCACTCAACATATTACCAATACCACATTCTTGTCCTACCCAACATTTTCAAAAACTTACTAATCATATTTCAGTTTATAAATCAAGTATTCCAAGGGTGCAGCTGACCGAGAATCACCTAACTTGTACTGTAGTGAGCAGGTCTAAGCAACTCTAGTTTGACCTTTTTGAAAAGGTGGCAAGATGTCCTTAATCATGGTATGATCATGCAGTAAAATTGGGATTCACTCAACTTCTACTCTAATGCATAAACACGTGCTCAATCATAATAGTAGTGCTTCTATCAAAACAGGGACAGGTATGCTCTAGTGCTTGCCTGGCTCACTGATCCTAGTCTACACGATATGATGCAAAAACATGATAACTTAAATTAGAAACCCTTAACACCACTTTAAGTTTTATAAACCACTAATTAATTAATTAATTACTATAGAATCCTTATATTCCCCTAATTAAAGAATTACTTAACTTTAATCAAGGATTATGAATAAAGGAATTATCTAAAACAAAAACCTAAATTTTTAATAAAACAAACCCCTTAACTAGACTAATTCTATATAAATAGAAAATCTAAATAACTCCTTAAATAATAACTATAAATTAAACTATCCTAATATTTGAATAACCTATAAAGAAATTCTAAAAGCATAAATAAATAAATCCTAATTAATCAAGGATAAATAAATAAAACACTTAACCTTAGATTTCAAATAACTTAAATGCATAAGGAAAAATGCAACTAATTCTCCAAAATTGATTTCATCAATTTTGGAGATTCCTACAAAATGATATGCAATTCTAATCCAAAAACTATTAAATGTGTTACTAAAAACCTAAAAAACTAAACCCCTAGCTTTTATAGAAAACCCCCTGGCCTTATTCCTTTACAACCTGCACTCCCTCTCCTCTCTTCTTCGGACGACAAGCGAGGACGACCCCACCTCTCTCCCCTTTCTCCTTCCCCCGCACGCGCACAAGTAGGGACCGGCTCAGTCGGCCTTGACCGACAGCGGCGGCGCTGACCATCGGGCAAACCCGCCAACGGCGAGACCCCAGGCACCATAAGCCCCACGGTCACACGTCTGCGCCCACCGTGCATCCAAACCCGACCAAACCGCCAACAGAAAGGTGATCGAACGGTAGCGAACGGCCACTGCAGCGGCAACTGTTGGTATTTATTAATGTTTACATTATTTTGCAAATGCACAGAAGTACGTTGTAGCATTTCACACAGAGTATTCCAAAGTATCATTATTTGTTTATCCGCAAGGAAAGCGTTTAGTTGAAGAGAGAGGTCATCCAATGCATTTACTTACAACATTATCAATCAACCAAAGTCTAGGCAGGCGTAAAAGATTTAATATTATAGGGGTAAATTGACACACAGAAGTTCATTGCTCTTCCATAAATAAGTTTAGTTACTAAATAGAATATTAGTAAAAGCATAAAGGGTTCATGAACATCATACAAATGGAACTTGGATATACAACCTTATCCTATACAAGCTCAGTCAAGGGTTATATGTTAGAGGACATATCGAGGTATCCTGAGTGTTCCCTCATCAAGGGACGACAACCAAATGTCTTATCATAAAGGCCTAATATCAACTCCTGAACGTGGAGGATTACAAAGGATGGACATGGCTATCACCACCTGCCGTCTACCTCTACCAATTCGTGGGGTAGCGATACCCTCAACGGTATTTCTTGTATCAAACACCATGCTTGCATAAAGAAATACAACTCTATCTATCACGTTAATAGACAGAGCAACCATAAGGCACATTGAGCCAATGTCGTAACATACGTCAACTTGAAAAAGGTGCAAGACATAAGATGTATATGCTAGGTAAGTAGAGTAAAGTTGAGGCATACAGCATAAGTATGAAGATAATTTCATTATGATCAAAGTCTTACAAGTAAGACAAGAGATACAAAAGCTGAACTCTAAATCTAACCAAGACTCCTCCTGAAGCCCTTCTGAAGATCAACTACTAAGACTATCACTACTAAGACTAAGACTAAGCTTGTAGCAAAGTAGAGCTCTTCTTCTGGTGTGTGTGTGGAATGCAGAGGCTCTTGCAGGCATTAATAGCATCCATAGGTGGTATAGAGCCGGCCAGAGGCCGTTGAGGCCATTTGGCCATGGGCCCAGTGTTGACACCAGAGGTGGTAAATAGAAAGTCCGCAAGTGCACGGCTGTCGTAGTAGCTTTCACCCATAAGTAAACCAATTATCGAATTCACGAGGAATGTAAAGGCACTGTCTAATCACTAAAGCTGACCGGATCGATTGAGTTTATATAAAGGCTAGGTAGAGAGGATAACTTAGCACTAAGGCTATGAATATAGTGAAGGGAGTTCTCCTATGCTTGCTTTGGGCACCGGGGTATCCTAGACCTCTAGGAAATTGCCGGCAAACAGCTCTATGCCGTACCCGAACGTGGAGGATTACAAAGGACGGACAGGGCTGTCACCACCTGCCGCCTATCTACTAATCTGTGGGGCTACGAGGCAAACGAGGGCAGATATACACCTAAGCACCACGCCTAAGATAATATCAGCTATCCTAACCTTGATCAGAGATTAGAATACTTTATGAATAAAGCAACGAACCCACAAGCACAATAGAGAACTCAGCTTTCTATAACTCAGACTTAAATACTAGTTGAATCCCGGATACTTACTAAGTAGCTTGCATCCATCGAGGTACAGGTGGAGGGTCGCCGACACGCCGGGACTCCTCCAGACTCTCCTTCACTCTCTCCCTATTTCTACTCTGAATTTGAGGAGGGCTTCGCCTTGGATCTTCACTTTAGCTCGATGATGATAAGCCCTGACCCGAGTCCATGTATTTATAGTTTGGAGAGGCGGTTGTGAGTCGATACGAGGAGGTTGAGACGGTTTGGAGGTGGGCCCAGGTCGGCCGACCCTAGGATCCACCGTCCTAGGTCATGCACGTTGTAGATCTTCTCCTAGAGGCGGTTTGCAGGTACGCGTCAAAGGGTGACCGGTTCAGGCTCGCGCCCAGGTCCACCGACCTAGGGGGGTCGGTCGACCTGGAGTTGCCGCCTCTCGGGCCCATCTTCCTCTGGGTGGCTGACATGTGGGCTCTGAGGTCGGTTCTAGGTGGGTACGCTTGACATGAGTGCATTTGATTTCAGGTGTGGGCCCTTCAATCCATGGGTGGTTCATCTCATGCCTTTCATGCAAACCGACGTTGATTCAATGGTTATGATGATCTCCAGGTGTGCTTCTTCTGCATGGAGAAAGGTGGACCCAGTTGGGCCTGGGCTCAGGTCAGGCGACCTGGCCCTGGGCCCACTTTGGTCCTTCTTTTGCCACTTTATCCCTGCAAGCACATATGCACCAAAACTCGTGGAATCTATTAGTAAATAACCCTATGTCTATTTGTTTTACCATTCTTTTATATCTATGTTGGCGATAAGATTTTATCATTAAGAGCCGCCAACAAGCTTCCCCACACTTATTCTTTACTCGTCCCCAAGTAAAGACTAAGATTCATCACAGAAATAATTATAAACAAACATATAGGTTATTCCCAAACATTTAGGCTTAGTGGAATTATATTGAGTGGCTAACATGACTTCTTGGGTTACTGCAGAAAGTAACAGCCTCTTTTATGATATGATACACCTTGCTTCCAAGTACTTGGGTTTTTAGAATTTTGCAAAGAAAACCAATGCTTTGATCCTCAAAGAGTTTCTCTCTGGATATTCATGATGGTTGGACAACACTCATACCCTCCAAAATGAAATTTTGTATGTGGAGCTCTCAAGATACATACCTTATGTCACTTATGTTGTCATTCCAAGTGTTGGATCCAAACCAGAGACAATTCATGTAATCAAGTCAAGATGTGCAAGTGTATGATATGAGGTGGAAATGTAATGGTACTCCTTTGTCACGGCTTCCTTCCCTTTTTTTTCTTTTCTTTTTGGATATGGGCTATTGCACTTTTCTTTCTCTTCTTTTTTTAACTCAATGCTTTTTTTAGCATGAGTCTCTTTTTTCTATACATATAGCATATATCTTCTTTTCATCTTGATTTTGGGAAGAAGGCTATTTTAGGAGTATTTATTCATGAATATGAAACAAAGGCATGTTTTGCTTTATCCTCAGTGTAAGGGTTTAACTTTTTATGGTGGAGTGTACGTGATCTTGACTTCAAAAACATGAAATATCTCTAATAAGGGTTACAAGACTTGGAAAAACTCAAAGCTCAAAGGAAGTGCTTGATTACAATTGTAATTGGTTGTCTCTCAAACCCATGAGGAGCATAGCAAGGTTAAAAAGTTTAAAACTTTTTATAAATTCCAAGTACTTGAATAAGTAAGAGTATCCTTCATATTAAAGCCATATCTCAAAATACAATAACTTAGATGACATGAGCTCTTAAATGAAGATATCCACAAGCCAAAAGGTACATGGAATAAAAAAAATATGTAAGTTAATAACATTTTTCATGTGATGGAGAGACATGAAGGTTAATTTTATTTAAGTTCTGAATTCCAGGATCTTATTCCGCAGAAATTCAACTGAAACAGAGTATAGGAGGATCAAACCAGCGTGCAAGGAAAAACGGAGGTCAGGAGGGACCCAGGCCAGGTCGGCCGACCTGGTGGGGTTGGGCGACCTGGAGGCAACCCCTCTGGTCTAGATCTTTTGCGTGCTGCTCTGTTTCGTTCTGTTTTGTTCTGTTTCGCGTTGCATCATTCTGTTTTCCGTCAATCCTATGGCGATGACCTCCCCCACACTTGTATCTTTATTCAGAAACAAGTGGAAACAAGAAACACAACCCTAATACACTAAATATTTTATTTTATTCATCATAGCACAGGCACATTACAGAATAATGAAATAAAGAAATGAAATAAATGAAGGAATTAAAGCTAATGTGCCTATCCTATTCTAAAGCCTAGGGTGCCTAAGGTGCATTGTAGAGGTTTTCATTCCCTACGGCTTTAGCAAAGCGTTTGAGCTTCACGACTGTTGATCTATGCAACATATCAAAGTCGTCTTGAAGGTTCAAACGCTCAAGTCGCTCTTCAGCGAACTTCTTCTCCAACTTGGCATAGTCGCGACCGAGTTGATTAATCAACTCTAGCAAATCTACATTGGAGGGAGCCATGGGGGCCTTTTCTTCATCACTTTCATAGTGACCCCTGGCCTGTGAATTGGAGGAGGCTGGATATGCCTCTTGATCTTGCCAGAGGGTGAGGACTCCATCGACTCCTCCAACTCCTTCCTCTCCTCAGGTGATAGCCGCCTCCGGGTTTTCTTTCCCTAAAGACTCGGAATCGTGGCTCCGGAGTGCTAGTGGGAGAGTAGATGGACACGTCGCACGTATAATGATACGCCACGACGTCCTTCCACTTGTTCTTGACGATCTCCTTCAGCTTCTCCCCTGATTGAACATTAGGGAGTCCATCCCCCTTGGTGGGAGTGGCCGCCAGCGTCTTCTTTGGGGTGAGCTGCCCCGTTGTTGGCCTTCTGTACGGGCTTGATGCCCGTTCCTCCCGTTTCTGGGACCTTCATGGGGGAGTGGGATCGCGCCGCCAAGCGGGGCGCCGAGGGGCCACCAGGGCCGGTCGCCCGGCCTAAGGGGTCGGCCGACCCCCTGGTGAGGCCTCTCGCGTCCTCCTCCGGCGGGAGGCTGGCCAGTGGCGGTACCACCACGGCCACAGCTGACTCCAGGTTAATTGGCACTAATTGGTTTGCTGGAGTGGGTTCTCTCTCAATATCAAAGGTTGATCGAGATGTAGGGTGACTCTTTCCGGCCATTCTTGTGGATTTGGAAGGTTTGGCTTGGAGGTTTCAGAATAGGGGCGATGAAGAGCTCAGATGAGAAGAGAGAAGAGGATGGGTGAATTTTTAAAGAAGGAACGGCCCTCTTCTCGGATCAATCAGAGGTTGAATCGCTCATCCACCGTGGAACGACTTCAGAGATATTGGAGTGGAACGTTTGCAGAGGATAGGGCTGATCGGGCTCAGGGGGCCGTCGGGCGACCTGGCCTTGAGCCTGGTCGCCTTCAAATTTTTCGTGCACTACGTGTCATGCCCACTATGCCCCAAAGTGTGTGCAAATGGGTTCTAGGGGTTAAGGACATTATTGTGAAGGATATTTATAGATTGGAATTGTCCATTGTCAAATTGATCACATCAAATTCCTCTTCTATTTTATTAGGTTCAAGAAAAACTTTTAAATGCTAACCATTTAAATACATGAACTCGGGGCAGGCCTAAGCATCATCGAGCTGGATTGAAGATTCAAGGCGAAGCCCTCCTCATATTTAGAGTAGAAATAGGGACAGAGTGAAGGAGAGTCTGGAGGAGTCCCGATATGTCGGCGACCCTCCACCTGTATCTCGACGGATGCAGGTTACTTAGTAAGTATCCGGGATTTCAACTTAGTATTTAAGTCTGAGTTATAGAAAGTTGAGTTCTCTATTGTACTTATGGGTTCGTTGCTTTATTCATAAAGTATTCTAATCTTTGATCAAGGTTAGGATAGCTGATATTATCTTAGGAGTGGTGCTTAGGTGTATATCTGCCCTCGTTGCCCCATGGATTAGTAGAGGTAGGCGGCAGGTGGTGAGAGCCCTGTCCGTCCTTTGTAATACTCCACGTACGGGTACGGCGTGGAGCTATATGCCGGCAATTTCCTAGAGGTCTAGGATACCCCGGTGCCCAAAGCAAGCATAGGAGAACTCCCTTCGCTATATTTCCAGCTTAGTGCTAAGTTATTCTCTCTATCCAGCCTTTATATAAACTCGATCGATCCGGTCAGCTTTAGTGATTAGACAATGCCTTCACGTTCCCCGTGGATTTGATACCTGGTTTACTCGCAGGTGAAAGCTAGTTCGACAGTCGTGCGCTTGCGGACTTTCTGTTTGCCACCGCTGGTGTCAAGAGAGTCGCCCTCAACAATCCAGAACCCTAATCAGGACATGTTTCTATGACAGGGGGGCATAGTCGCCCAAACCAATATAGTCTTCTATGGCAGGTGGACATGATCGACCCTAACCAGCATAACCTTCTAAACCCGACAGGGCGGAGTCGCCCCCAACAACCCAAAAACCTAACTAATACAACATTTTATGGCAGGGGGAATGCTGAGAAAGCAAAATTTGAAATGTTGAAGTAATAATATAAGAATGTTGGTGAAATATTGAAAAACATATGAGAATGTTGAGAAAGCAATTTGAAAATTTTGAAATAATAATATGTGAGTGTCGGTGAAATGTTTAAATAACCATATGTGAATGCTAATAAAACAATTTACAAATGTTCAAGTAATAATATGGGAATATTGATGAAATATTGAAATAAAAATAATGGGGATATTGAGAAAGAAATTTTAAAAAGCTAAAGTAACAATATAAGAATGTTGGTGAAATGATGAATAAAACATATGAAAATGTTGACAAAGAAATTTTAAAATATTGAAGTAACAATATGAGAATGTTGCTGAAATATTGAAAAACATATGATAATGTTGAGAAAACAATTTGGAAATATTGACTTCGTCATCTCGGATAAGGGAAAGAAGTAATGCAATATACAACAACGGATAGAAAATAGAACGAAAAAGAACGCCTCCTCCACATTATTAATGATCCAACATGTTCAAAATATTGTATAGTCAATATTTTAAACTACTAGAGTCAACATTTATTGAAACTTGGTTTAACAACTCAAACAAACTAATTAAATATTTTGTATGAAAATGTTAAACTAATATATCACAATTGTTGAACGTATACATTAAAAATGTTGAAGCCGTATATTCAAAATGTTGATGTTAAAGAAAAACAAAAATTCAAAATATGTTCAAATTGGATCTTGTCTTGTTGCATAAATTCTAAATAGCAACATAATTCAAACGAAATCCAAAACACATTTACGATATGTGAGAAAATTGAAACCAAATTTTCAAATCCAAAGCGAAATCTATATGATTTCTCTTCCACCTTTTAACATGCTCAGCCAACTGTCTACCTGACGTTGGATCCTTGCATGCGCACAGATCTTAATCTTAAAATGAAAACAAATAACTAGCTATCGGAAACAATAGATAGGAATTCTGTTCTCCTCAACCTAAGACAGTCTCCAACAGGAGACCCAAAAAGAGACCCAAATCCAAAATGGGTCTCCAACGATAAGTACCCATACCTAAACCCAAAATAAGTTTTCAGGAGAGACACAACCTAAATTTGAGTATCCTCTCTCCTGAAGATCCATTCGTAGAGAGAGTTGTCTTTTGAGTTTTATTGTTGAAAAAGACAAAAATGAATATGAAAATTTTTTATTGTAGTGCTACGTAAACGTAGAATGGGTCTTATATTTTTGTCTGATTGTTGTAGATAGTCTAAGCATACAGCCCACGTACCAGCCATTGCTGCTCTGGTAGGGCACGTGCAATGTGTAGACTGCCTCGGCGACTGATCACATGGAAGACTGACTCGACCAGTCATCCGGACAAAACAGCAGCCCATCTCCCCGGCCTGCGGTCTCCGCTTCCCTCCTCGCCTCCCCTCGCCTCGTTACCACCGTCGAGAGGGCGAGGTGCTCTTCGGGTGGAGGAGAACCGCGCGCGACCATGGGCTTCATCTCGTTCGTCGGCCGGGTGCTCTTCGCCTCCCTCTTCCTCCTCTCCGCCTACCAAGAGTACGTCCCCCTTCCTCCCTCCCCCTCAGATCCCGTCTCGTTTTTTGAATCCCTCCGCTCGTTTGCAAATCGAGCCCTCCTCCGTTGGTTGCCCTCTTCCCGATCTGAATCCTGGGGGTTTGGGTGCCGGTGGGTCGAATCGGAATGTTTCCTCTTCTGTGCGGCGAGGTGAGGTGAGATCCGGCCGGTGCGATTCATTTCCGGATCCTGCTGCGTTAGATCCGACAGTGGGGTACTGGGACTTTGACCCAGCGGCGAGTCGTGTGCGCAGAGGAAGAGAGGATTGGATTGCACTGGATTGGATTGAATCAAACCAGATGATGAGTCCATTTCAAGTACACAGGGCGACTTGTAGATGATTTAGACTTCGCCAGCGTATTGGCAGTTCGCTGCAGCTGCATGCCATCTCTCTGATACCGAGTACAGTTTAGTGTATACGTGATCTTATCCTTGGGGCGTTCATTCTGCGTCTGAGCCGAATTGCTAAGCAATTGGCTAGGCTCTAGGCAGGGCCAGCAGTTTGCTATTGGCTAACTGAGCCTGAGCCTTCATACTGTTATTGCTTTATACGATCAGTATTGTGAGTTTGTAGTACTATTAGTGCATGCACCTTGAGCCTTTTCCATTGCCTACATCTCATATGGTGTGGGCACCCCTGCACTTTGTACAAAAAAAAAAATATAGGAGTTGCCGTCGGTCTTGGAGGCTAGCTGTGTAAGTGAATTGGTTCAGTTGCTGAGCAGTCAAGTTGCATATGATTTTGGGGCTCAAATTGTAATAACGTTTTATTTAAGTTTGCTGTGGCTGTATCTTTCCAGTTTGAAATGATGTCCGATAAAAAAAATTCCGTCACTTCAGTTACATGGTTCTGGCCTTCTGAATTCTGCATTGAGAAAAACTGATTTAGTTAAGTGATGCGTCTGTGTAAACTCATCACTCTAGTAGTGTTGGTTCTTGTTGCCAAATCAGAAATTTGCATTTCCGAAGGTATAAGCTTACCAACTATGAACTGATAGAGTTTTTGGAGTTCAAAAGAGATTCATTTATTGCTTACTAGTTTGCTGCTATTTTCTTGCCTGAAAAAGAAAGCCCATTAATAACAGTAGAATGGCAGTAATATCCTTATCCAGCTTCCCCTCAATTGCTAGCCTCAGAATCTTTTTGATCAGTGAGGTGTGTTCAGTTTTGTTTTTGGACTGTCACAAGTCCCTGGGTGCAGCTTATGTTATCCGGTCGCTAAGATACTTTCCAAAAGTTCTTGTTTTTTTCTTGATAACACAGTAGAGCTGTGTATCAATATATTAAGAATCCAAAAATTCTTATTTGATTGTTAGTTGGTACACAATTTTTTTATTCTTTTGATGCATAATTTGTTCTGCTATAAACAGTGATTTTTTTTTTGCCATGGTACATGCAGGTTCATTGAATTTGGAAATGATGGTGGACCAGCGGCAAAGGCCTTGAAGCCAAAATTCAATCTCTTTATGAAGCAAGTGTCAAAGAATACTGGACTGGGGATGCCACATATTGATGTAGGAATGGTGTTTTGAGTTGAGCATTCTACTCTTTTTCAGGACCTGTTCAACCTAGCTTAATATTTACTTTGTTTATTTGCAGATAAAAACTGTCATTGCCGCGACCATGTTTCTTAAAGGCTTTGGTGGACTTCTGTTCATCTTCAGCAGCTCATTTGGTGCTTTCCTACTGGTGAGTAACTGAGTATTGTTCTTCTGCTGGCACTGTTCTTATTGTATTGTGATAAAGGGCTAATGATGGTAACATGAATATTTGAGTACCATATGTATTGTATAGAGGTCATATTATCATGTAACTTATGTAATTTTATCAGAATATTTGACAGTTGGTGATTTTAACATCATTTATGTCTAGCATTTAGGTTTGTAGTGTCATACATAATACATTAGCTTTTGCAAGAACCTGGTCTAGCAAGGTTTAGCATGTGCAAAAAGAAGATTCAACAGAACATTTGTGATGTACTTCATAGATCTGTGACATTGTTACTATAGTTGGTCCACTTGACAGGTCCATATATTTTGGAGGGATGTGACGAGTGATCCACTCTAGTGCAATCTGTGTAATATAACTAATAAGTGAACTAAAAACCCTTGATATGTCTCAATGTCAGATATATGTATACCATAGTGACCAGGGTACATTTGCTTTTATTTTATATGGTAGCTGTTTATTCTGAATTTCTGATGCAAAATTTTGATGTTGCTCATCTGTGCAGCTTATTTACTTGGCATTTATAACCCCTATTGTGTATGACTTCTACAACTATGAAATGGAGTCTGCACAATTTGTCCAGCTGTTTTTCAAGTTATCACAGGTTCGTTAGCCTTTTACCATGCTGCCTAGCTTACAAAAGAATTAATTGTAAACTATTCCTGCAGTTGTTATTAATTGTAACAAGTTCTGTACTTCATCTTCCCAGAACTTGGCCGTTATCGGTGCCCTGTTGTTCTTCCTTGGAATGAAGAACTCTATTCCAAGAAGACGCTCCAAGGGAAGGACAACAAAGACAAAGACAAACTGAAGCAGGAAATTGTAGGATGGGAAGATATTAAGCTCCTTATGTTTGCATACTACACAGCGGTAGATGCATTGACGTGCCAATTGAATTGTGAATTTGTGGGTGGGCGGTGGGGGCACTGGCTTACAGAACTTAGCTTGTAGGATATTTTAGCTGTCTTGCACAATTCTATTTCGTATGTCACCATGTGTTTTTATTTCATGATCGATTTTGCTACAAGAACTGCTTTATTTGTGAAAAATCGAGAAGTTGCAGTCTGTCTCTTCCTGTGTGCGCATGCGATGTGGTGAAACTTCATTTGCTCTTTCTCGCCCGTAGGCATGTGGCGCGAACAATAACTCCATCGACCTCGCATTTTACTAGGTTCGTACCTATTGGTTGCTATGGGTGGAAAACAAAATTATGGATGGAAAACAAAATTATAAAATGAGTAAAATACACTAGAAATCCATCAACTTGTACAGGGGTGTTATTTAGGTCCATAAACTCCGAAAGTGTATTGGGTCCATAAACTTGTAATTTGTGTCATTTAGGTCCATAAACTCCGAAACATAGGTCCACGAACTTTGAAAGTGCGCTTTTGGGTGCATAAACTTTTAATTTGTGTCACTTAGGTCCACAAACTCCGAAAGTGCATTTTTAGGTCCATAAAATTTTAATTTGTGTCACCTAGATCTATACTCTTTTGATGTGTACACATAGCACTGGCATGATATCTTTACTAAAGAGACCTCCTTTTCATCTCTCTCTATCAGAGTTCTCGTCTGACAGTCCACCCAGAGGTACGCAAGTGGTTGATTTGTAGGCAAAGGGTAATTGTGAGGCTAGGGAGCTCGAGGTAATACAGGTACATAGGGATTATACAGGTTCGGGCTACCCGGAGGTATAATACCCTATGTCCTGTGCTCGGTGGTATTGTATTGCTCTGCCCGGCAAAGTTCCGGAGAACAACGATGAGTTTTTGGTTACAATGAGGGATCTAGTGGCTAAGGATTGAATGAATGAAGGGATCGACCTAGACCGCCTTATATAGGCTGATGACCTAGGGTTTACAAGTCGGTTATCTCTAATTATTATCCGGCTATAACTAGGAAAGTAATCTGAGTCGGTTGCACCATGATCTCCATGATACCCGGGTAGGATCCGAGTATACCGCTTCGCGCCTTACGAGCCAAGTCTTCTCCATTCTTGTCCATCAAGCCAAGGATCCTCGTGGGCCGGCCTAGGGTCGGCCCACATCATTGTTAGACGTGGGCCTAGGCCGACTTCATACCCGGTCGGTAGTGGGCCCAGGGGTACCCATATCCCACACTCTCTCTCTCCCTTCTATCTCACATTTTATCGAGCACATTGTGGGTGAGGTCAGAGCATGTCAGTGTTGTTGCTCGCAGACGTGCCAACTAGAGGTGGAGCTAATGTCGAAACCATCCTAATGAAGCGTGTTGGCTCCGCTGTCATGGCCCTCTTAGGTGGTGATCTCGAAGGCCGTCTTTGCAACTATGCTCGGCCACACGTGCCATAATGGCGGGCGCTGGACACAGTGGGAATGAGAGAGACGGCTCCATAGAGGAAATAATATCCCCACCTTGTTGATAGCTTCTATGACCTTCTCCACCTTTCCCAAGCCATCACCCCTCCGAGGATTAAAATCAGGGGTTCAGATTTCACCTTCTAGCGAAATTCCGGCGACGCAAACACCGTGCAAATTCACGTAGGTGCCACATCAGTAAATGAAGGCTAGGTGGAGGGTTATCGATCTAGGTGACACAAATTACAAGTTTATGGACCTAGAAATGCATTTTAAGAGTTTATAGATCTAAGTGACACAAACTACAAGTTTATGAACCCAGAAATACAGTTTTAAAGTTCATGGACCTAAGTGACACCCGCTTACAAGTTCATGGACGTCTGATGTATTTTACTCTTACAAAATTATAAAGATGATAAAATTTTAGTTGCTATGGGTGGAAAACAAAATTATAAAATTATAAAGATGGTAAAATTTCAGTGAGAAAAACTATATTTAATTATTGAGAGCACTAGATATACATGATGATGAGCCTAAGAAAATACCAGAAGACACTGGGGGACATGTGAATATTTCCGAATCAAAGAGAGAGCCAATTACTCTTGCTGGATTAGAGAAAGAGGTTAGACTGGTTTTCCAAAAGCGGTAGAACCGGTTCGTGAAACCGATGAAACCGGTTTTGGTCTGAAGCGTCCCAAAATGCCAAGACCTGATCTTTCTAAGGAACATGGAGCAAAAGATCGTAACGAGAACAAGAGCAGAAAGCCGAAGCTCACATTCAATGAACTACTAGCCAAATATCAGAAAGAAAATAAAACCAAGCGTGCTCATCGGTCAAATAATGTTAAATCATCTAGAGTGTCTCCAAAACACAAATCCAAAGATTGGAATCGGCCAAGTGAGGATTTTCATATAGCAGAGCCATATCCTTCTTTTAGTCTGCCGATGCCAATCCCATATGGCTCATACCTTGCTGGTTTGCATCCTTATTCATCATGGGGGTGGCATGATTCATGGACACGTGTTCCTTCATATTCTAGTCCATATCATGCAGACTATTCAGCTCCAAGAAAACCAGTGCGTGCAAGACAGCCATATATTGAAAATGACCATTTTGAGAAAAAAGGATCGGTCTAGAGTTCAAGAAAAGAAAAGGGTTGTCAAGCAGATTTATCGAGTGAAAAAGGATGGCCGCAAAGATAAAAGTTCAGATCTGAATATAGTTGATGAAAAGCCGACTGAAGTGTTGAAAACTTCGGCTATTGGTGGCAAAGAAAAGCAAAAATCAGCTATTGATCCTCCAAGTGCTAAATCTGAACAAAAAGAATTGAATAAGCCAAAAATCAAGAAAAGAGCGCTGTTGTCCAAAGTTGAAGCAAAGCCAAGCCATCCACTTAGTTTATCAAATTGGCAGAATAAGAAGCTTAGTGCTCAGGAGCTGACAAAGAAGGGCATGGCATGGGTTCCTAAAAGAAGCATTCAGACTCAACACAAGGATGATATTCAAGAAAAAGGTGCAACGCAGTTGAAGGAGAAGAAGAGGTCTGAGAGACAATTTTTGAAATTGAAATTTGCACCAAATTATCAGAATTATTGGTCATTACATCGTCCATTTGCTTTACAAATGCCACATATGCCTATGTCTTAGAATTCATCCTTAGATATGTTTGGATATCCCTCACACTCTTATTTTGATCCTTGGGTTCCACATGGGTCTTTATATCATGGAGGGTTATCACTAGATTGTTATACCTATTGATTAGTTGCAATGGTGGTTGCTATTTATTTTTCAAAAGCCAAAATATTTAGTTCCTGGAGATATTATGTATTTCTCTATACTTCATTTCGGTTGTGCATATTCTTATGGATGACATTCAATGCTCGGGGGGCATGATTTGGCAAATGATTGAAATTCAGGATTAGCAATCTGAGATGAGGAGTATCAGGCTGCAATGTTCAAAAAGATATTTACATGATATAGGCTGGTACTTAGTGGCTGTCGGGGGTAGATCCCCAGGGGTACCCAGAAGGCGGATTGGCCCAACCATCAAGGGGCGGCCCCAGTCCGAGTGCTATCGGGCTGGGTTGTCAGACTGGGTGGCCCACCACTCGGGAGGCCCACCAGTCGGACGAGCCGGATGGGCGCGACGGCGCACGCAGCAAGAAACAAGGCGGCGTATCTCCGCAAGAAGCTCGGAGATCAAGATAAACTAGCCGGAATTATAGGGAAAGATATCTGTAATCGTTATAGGATCGCATCCTTGTATTTCGGGTAGATTATGATCTCTAGCCGACTTGTAACTCAAGGCAGCCGGACTATATAAGGCGCCTTGAGACCCCCTCCAGGGGACATTACGATTACAACCCACGCATTCATTCAACCTAGGACAGAACCCAACTACGGAGATCCTTCAGGAACTTCATACACATCAATCCATACACCCAACACAGGACGTAGGGTATTACGTCATCTTGACGGCCCGAACCTGTTCAATCCTTGCGTCTTGTGTTACCATCGACTTCTCATCCTCGATCTGTCCCTTGACAAATCAACCACGCGGACTACCCTGTGTGGACTGCCGGGTCCATAAATCCGACAGTTGGTGTGACAGGTAGGGGTTGATCGACGAGATCAATCCGCAAGTTCGATGGCAGATTCATCTACAAGAAAATTCCTCCAATGGCGGCTGCTATTCATCGCGATCCAGTAATCGCCGAGTCGAAGACGTGAGATCCCATCTACTCCATGAATCGGGGGGATTGGAGACGGCGCCAGCGCCACAGCCCGTAGGACGAAAAGGTGTCGTTCATCCGGCCGACTGCATCTACGCCTGACACTGCATGCGCGAATTAGTGCTGCGATAACCGGCCGTGTCCCTACTGCCACGATCGATCTGCCGCGGTTGGTGTTGGGTGACGGCGCTGCATGTCCGCTCGTCCGGGCAAGAGCATGATGTTATTCTGTGCAAGTCAGAGAAACTCGTCAAGCAGACAGGGAAGTTCGGATTCGATCTGTCCTCTGTTTCTATCCCGCTTAGCAAAGATTAGTTTATTTCTTTATTAATCGTGCATGCAAAAGGATTGTGATCAGGATCCACAGTGCCGTACTAGGCTACTAGCTATCAGGCGTCGAGCCGGGGGTGAAGTACCGCCGACCTGATCATCAGATCGGTCATACTGTCAAAAATAGGAAGCATATTCATCTCTTTCCTATTTTCAATTTTTGTTTCTTTATTATTGTC
>CM014276.1:16398579-16443470 GCA_004135705.1 Alloteropsis semialata
GCTCCGATGTCGCTGCTCCCAGGCGCGGCTCTTGCTTCTTCGCCCCGGTGCTGCTCCAATGTCACTGCTGTTACCTAGGCTAAATTTCTCCTCCGTCAAAATGCCTTCTCTCCCCTATCTGTGTTCACGGTTGGCTCACTTTTTTTCCTCTTCTTTTCTCAGAGATTAGTCTCCGTCCATTCTGTTCATCTTATTTTGCTCTTATCATTACGATTGAGATTTAAGATGTGGCCGTTGACAATGTGTTGAAATTTGATTCCTTGTATGCCCGTTAGCAAATTATGTTTGAGAATTGCATGAAGAAGAAGCCGATTCAGACTTCAACGGTGCTCTTCTCGTGGCTACCTTGGTGTTGAGTCAGAGTACCAGGCGCGGTGCTGATGCTGTGATGATTGTTTGTAAAATCGAACTAGATGATGATGAACCAAAATCAAAATGTACTGGGGGTGAGGATTTGGATTTGGCGCGAGCTTTTTTTTGTTTTTTTTGTTTTTACTCATTGGTACCGGGTGAAGAAAGGCCGAGACCGATGACTTTTGTCATTAGTCTCGGTTGCTTGGTACCGGTCCCAAAACTGGTACCAAAGGCCTTTGTCACCCGGTACTGATGCAAGGTTCTCCAGTAGTGTATGGTACTCTCCCCCAAAACTTTATTGCAAAAGAGACATGGGCTGATGAAAATAAAATTGGACACATGAAGGTCCAAGAATGCAAAAAGAAAAAAGAGAGAGAGAGCACATGAAGGCTCTCTGTTCAGAAAGAATAACCATGTCTCTAAAAGCAACTCTATTAAGGGAAGAGGAACCTACGAAAAGGGGCTACCATTTATCATGCCATCCACACACGTGCACATCTTGGTTTGAAAGTATGACTTACTTCTTTTTGAATCCTGGTTTTGACTTTACAATATGTGCATTGCAAGTAAGCCACAAAACTCTCCTAGCACAAACTCCACCTCAATGAGTGAAATGAGAGTTGAGAGAGGATCTTGGTAAGGAAATACACCTTGAGTGACTCAAGAGTACCACCTAAGGAACTCTACCTTTTTGAAATTCTCCAAAATCTCCAGTTTGATTGTCAAGCAAGGTAGAAGGCAAGGTGCTTGATCTAAGTCATTCTAGCTACCAACCACACAAGACAAGGAGAAGCTAAAAGCCCCATAAAAGGCCAAGGTAATAAGAAAAGTTTATTTTACCAGCTTATTCAATTCTTGGTAGAATATCTTGCTAAACCACTAGTACTTTTGAGAAGTAATGAGGAAGCAACTCCTGATCCACTGAGCCTAAAAGTTCTAGTCTTTGCTCGGGACGAGCAAAGGGCTAAACTTGGGGGAGTTATTGACGGTCCTTATAACGAAAATATGATCGTCTATAGGCTCAGAAAACCAATAGAGATCAAGCATAACTTAGACATTTGTATTCAAATAATGTTGTAGCATGCAGATATAGAATATATTTGAGTACAGGGACCATGGTGCAAAGGATGGAGAAAAACGGGCTCAGACCCAGGTCGGCCGACCTGGCTAGGTCGGGCGACCTGGCCTGAACCCCGTTCGAGCCAATCTTCCACATAGGTCAAGAAGCACACCAAGAGATGATCATGGACGCTGAATAATGGTTGGTTGAAGTCAAGGGTGAGGGATGAGCCATGTACCACTCCCATGGATTGAAGGGCCCACACCTCAACTCAAATGCACGCAAAACAAGTTTAATGCACGCAAAACAAGTATACCCACCTGGAACCGTCATAAGGACCCACATGGCAGTCAATCAGAGAACAATGGGTTCGAAAGGCGGCGGTGCCAGGTCGGCCGACCTGGCCCTGCGGCCGTTTCGCCCCTTCCTTGACCAGTACCTGTAAACCGCCATCAGGAGTTCATCTCAATTGTGCAATGCTCAAGGCAGTGCATCCAAGGGTCGGCCGATGTGATGACTTCGGCCGACTTGGGCCCACAGCCAAATGCCCTCAATCGCCTATGGCTGATTCTCCACCGCCTCTGGCTGATTCTCCACCGCTTATGGATGCTATAAATATCTGCGAAGGGCGCCGTACTCAACACACACCAGAAGAAGAGCTCTCCTTTGCTACAAGCTTAGTCTTAGTTTTAGTAGTGATAGTCTAGTAGTAGAGCTTCCGAAGGGCTTCCGGAGGAGTCTTGGTAAGTTCCAGAGTTCAGCTTTTGTGTCTCTTTACTTACTTGTAATACTCTGAGCTTGATGGAAGTATCTTCATACTTATGTTGTATACCTCAACTTTATGTACTTAGCATATACTACTTATGTCTTGCACCTTGTTCGAGTTGACGTTTGCTATGACATTGGCTCAATGTGCCTTATGGTTGCTCTATTTATTAACGTGATAGATAGAGTTGTATTTCTTATTGCAAACATGTTGTTTGGAATACAGAATACTATTGAGGGTATCGCTACCCCGCGGATTAGTAGAGGTAGGCGGCAGGTGGTGACAGCCCTGTCTGTCCTTTGTAATCCTCCACGTTCAGGAGATGATATTAGGCCTTTATGATAAGACGTCCTCCTGTCGTCCGTTGATGAGGGAACCACTGGACACCTCGATATGTCCTCTTGCATATGTCTCTTGTATGAGCTTGTATAGGTTAATGTTGTATATCCAAGTTCCATTTGTATGATGCTAATGAACCCATTGTGATTTTACTAATGTTCTATTACTAACTAAGACTACTTAATGATGAGCAATGAACTTCTGTGTATCACATTACCCCTACACTTCCATATCATTTACCCCTATCTAGACTATGGTAGATTGATGATGTTGTAAATAAATACATTGGATGACACCTCTCTTTCACTAAACGCTTTCCCTGCGGATAAATAAATAACGATACTCTGGAATACTCCTGGGTGAAATGCTACAACGTACTTTAGTGCGCTTGCAGAATCTCTGTAATGTTTAGATTTACAATAAGGTATCTATAGTGCCATTACTAAACTAATGGTGACGCTAAGAAATGCCAACATAGATGCGCAACCACTGTTCGGGGTCGCGCTTTCTGTCGTACTTGTCGATGCCGGAAGGCTTGAACTTCTCGGGCCAAACAGTAGCCCGGATGCGGTTTGAGAAAACCGGGAATCCTTCATACTTGCCAAGGTTGTGATGGCCTTGGTCTGGAGGCCCGTAGAATTGGTCGTACTCCTGGCATCACTTGCGCTCTTCTTCTTCGCGATCTCGAGCCCGTGCGGGGATGACGATGCGTGCGTCCCTACTTTGGAGTCGGTGTCACAGATCCCTATCATCGCGGTGGTCATCGCGGCGCCGTTCTCTGCCCCTGTTGTGGTTGCTGCAGCCCTACCCATGGTTGGGAGCATTTCGGCTCTGAGCGGGGGTGTGGTGGCTGGGTCCGGCGCCGTGGATCGCTCCTCCAGCGCCGACTACTGAGCCGCCCATGATCTCTGGTTCTCGGCGGTCTCTGCTTGGATGATGGGATGGATTGCCACGATGTCCTCCTTCGGGGTGGTGACTGTTGCCTTGGTGGATTGCTGTCTTGGACTTGGTGATTGATCCAGCGGGGTGCATTGCATCGTGTTGGAATGCTGCCGCTTCGAGCGTCATCGTCATCCGTTGGACTTTTGGGGTTTGGTCCAAAGTTTTGAGTTCGTGTGCCACAGCCAGGATGTTGGCTGCAGCATTGTCGTAGATGTTCTGTCTAGCGTCTTGTCAGAATCAATTGTCGAGATTTTGTGGAGCTAGTCTAGTGGCGGCTCGACGGCATCGATCTGCGCGAGCAGCGTTACGCTGCCTGTGCCTTTTCTGATCTTCTGCGGCTTTGTTGGCCATGGATGGCTCATCGTTGGAGACTTGGTCATTGGGCTGGATAATCACCATGGCTTGGCGTCCTGGTGAGAAGCTTCCCGTGCTTGAAGATGCAGGGAGAGTGGAGCCGTGCTCGTCAGAAGAGTCCAGCATTTCTCCGTGCTGAAAAGGTAATGGTTCAATGCATGCGATGATGAGAGACATGTCCAAGTCCTCTTGTGGAGTTACTCCCAGCTTTGGCTTGCGTCCCGACCAGTGGACGAATCTGGCTTTTGGTGTTGCGGTGATCACGAGTGACTTGTTCCCCGCCCAATGAAAGTTCGTTGAATTCGACCAGAGATAGGAGTTGCTTTGATGATGCTGCCTGGTAGATGGAGGCGGTTGCCGCGAGTCTAAAGGGAAATTGGTTCGGGGTATTGGCCTCGCGCCTAGCAGTGGCTAAGCTCCTCCTCTTCTGGGTCGTGGATTGATTGGATTTCAACACGACCGATGGTTTAGAAACCGACTTGGACTATCTAGTCCGCTTTGAAAAATTCACAGTCTGAGTTGAATTTGAACTGAGACTTGGAGTTCACTGAGTCCGAGTTGGAGTCGGGCTCGGGGGCCCTATCTCGTCGAGCTTGTTGGCGAGTTGCTCCGGAGTCGATGGCTTGAGGACGCGATCAAAGTAGCCCGCGCTGTCTGCCGTGCAGACCTAGGAGCCGAAGACGAAGGTGGCGCCCCTCTCGAACGCCATGCCGCCGTTGCAGTTGAGGATGACTGGTGCCATTGAGCTTTCTTGATGATTCTCGACAAGAGCCCCTACCTGGCACGCCAGCTGTCGGTTTTTTATACCGGCTAGCCTACCGTGGGGGGTGCCAAGGTAGTCGAGTTGTTCGCAAGGGCCTCGCTGGAACCAAAAGCGCGATGGTGAACACGAGACTATTTAGACAGGTTCGGGTCGCCTCGATGGAGAGCATAATACCCTACGTCCTGTATGAGGTGGATCACTTCTTATTGATGGTTATGAATTTACAAGGGTCCCTTTCTCACTTTATATACTTAGGAGACAGGGTCTACAAGTCGAATAATACATATTCCTAGTTGTTGACGGCCCTTAGACGCATCAATCGTGAACCGCAAGCGCACGGATCAGTTGTAGCTCTTCCCTTAGAGTACTCCCCCAAGGTTTATCAATCCGTGAAACTAAAGATATAAGAAACAATATAACTAGCATAGAAATCCTTTAGCTTGAAGAGGGTTGCAAAACAGATCTAATCTACTAAAACCAAATACCGGAGGTAGCAAGAGAAAGTTAGAGATAACCAATCTAGATCACCTAGATCATGCATATGTTGTAGCTCCGAGCCAAATAGAGTGAAGTAAGGTAGATGTGAATCTCAATAAAAAGCATCTTTAAATCACGACCTCCGGTCAAACTCCCGAAAGCCCCACCGTACACGGGATCACACCCTGTCACGATACTCCCTATCGGTGTGGGTAACTTAAGGGCACGTTCGCAAGTGAACGTGTCGAACCACTTGGTAGATCCGGTATGAACCCCTAGCCACCATGGCTACAAGAACATCTCAAGCAATCTATCTCGAGAATAGATTGGAGAAGAAGCAAAACCAAGCAAGAATGAAATCATAAAGAGAGGCACTTGATCGCTAAAGATTCAGAAACACATATAACTTCACCATGAATGTAAGTACATCACAAGATCACCACCGGATCCTACCTTGATCTTGATGATCCTAGCTCCAGAACTCCGACGTGGTTTTCCTCACAGGGTTCCCACGTCGGCTAGGGAAGAACCCTAGACAACTAGCATGACCCTCAGCTCTCCGAAAGGTGTCCCTCTAGCTCCTTTGCTCCTCGGTGGCGAATGATGAATGAATGATGCGTGGCACGGAGGCACAGGGGCCATTTATACCCTGAGGAAACCCTAGGTCGAAGGGAAAGGCGAGGCGGCGCCAGGGGACCCCAGGCCGGCCGGCCCAGAAAGGCCCAGGCCAGAAAAGCTTGTTGATGGCTCTTAGGCACGCCAATTACGAACTGCAAGGGCACAGATCGGTTGTAGCTTTTCCCTTAGAGTATCCCTCAAGATTTTATTAATCCGTGGAACAAGTGGATTGCTACGCTTAACTAAGCACTAATCTCATTGATTGAAAGCTCTTTATCGAATGATGGTGTGTATGAGTAAAGAACTAAATCTAATCTAAGTTAAAGAGAACAACATAGAGAGCAATGATATGGAGAGAACAAGATATGTAGAATGCTTGTCCAAGGGATCTAGGATCACTTAAAGATGCAACCATCGAGCAAGAATGAACCAATCTAATCTATCAAAGGTAAAGGTGCACCAAACTCAACCCTTTCCCTCCCGTGTACTGTCACTACACGAGGGTATTCCGTGATCGAACAACAAGAGCACAATATTGTCGATGTATTCTAGGTATGCAAGACTACGAGCGATGCATCCCCAAAGCAAAGTCATTCGACTATTAGATCAAAAGCACCAACGACAAGAATATGGTAGCAAAGATCCAAAACAATGGTTTGGTGATTACAACTTAAGATCTCCCTTCAACCCTAAGGACAAACAAGGACTTTACCCCATAATGTTACACATTGTAGCGATGAACATTGTGTAGAATCCTCCAGAGTAGATGTAGACCGATGGGGAAGACGATCCTTGCTTCCTCTCTTGTAGATCCAATCTCCTCCTTGTTCTTGATCTTGTGGCGGCGCCGGAGGGACCTTGCCAGGGTTCTCGGCGTCGCTCCTCTCTTCAGAATGTGGCTCCCTCTCTTTGTTGGTTCTCCTGAATAATGGGATCTGACTCTCCTCCTCTTAAGGGCGCCCAAGGGGTTATATTTATACCCTAGGGGAGCCTTGGGGCGTGCTTCATCTTCCCTTCCAAGAGATCCTTGCTTGGGAGTTAAGCAAACTTGGTTTCCATAAGATTTGCCTCGCCCAGATTTTACTGATTCGCAGCCTTGCATTCCCGATGTCATAACTTCCATATCCGGACCCCAAATAGGGCAAACTCAGATTCTAAATTATGTAGCACGAAATTATCTCCAACTTTGGTGCTCATATGTTTCATTGAAAATGAAGTTAAGATCCCCAAAATAGCGTCAGAAGATAATCTGTCTAATTTCAGACTTCTCTGCACAGCATGCATTTCGGAGGCCATATCTCCTAGCTTTATATTCCAAATTATGCTTTCCACATATCCAAATCGAAGATCTCGACGATGGCTACAACTTTGGTTTTCAACATTTTGTCATTAGATGCCATTTAGATCTCCGAATCTGCACCGAACCATTATGCTGTCCGGGGCTGCGCGAATATCTCTGAGGTTGACTTGATCTCGTGGATATCCTTCCAAATATCCAATTCCTTCATGCTTAAGTCTCTCATACCCAAGGTTCATTGAATGTGGACACCTAAGACTATGAGTTGGGTTATGAAAGCCCACATGGTCCATTGGTTGGGCTCCGCTAGGCTCGATTCCTTTGGGCTTGTAGTTGGTTTTGGGCTTTGAATATAAATGTCCCAAATTGAGCAGTTTTCCTGCAAAAACACAACATGCTCCAAAACACAACACATATGCAAAAATGGGGTTATTTCAAGTGCCAAGTGGCGGGTTAGTATATGAATTAGTCTAAAAACACCGCTTAAATGACACCAAAAGTGTGACAATAACGAGCGCCAACAACCCCCCCCCATGCTTAGCTCTTGCTCGTCCTCGAGCAAGTCAAGTCACCACAAACTTCCTTCTGGGTTAAACAAAGATCTTGTTTGCAAATCATACCTAGGCAAGCGAGTCAAATACCGAGTCCTCCAAGCAAATATCAGAGAAGCAGCAAAGATAATCAAAGCATGGGCATTCAAAGGTTTATCCAAGCAAAAATTACCCCCACAACTTCTCACCTTTAGCTAAGTAACTTCATGGATCAACGATACTTACTTTCTTGCTTTCCTTGGAGGGTTTTTTTCTTTCGTCATGAAAACAATCTCCCTGCAACAAGAATTAAACCAAGTTCTCTTCCAAGTATTCACATGTCGCTCAATATAAAGTGGCTATCCTATTAGTTTTGCAAGCTCTAAAGCTTTTCTGGCGCCGTTGCCGGGGAACTATCGATTAAGATCCGATTTGACTAGCATTCGTAAATATTTTTTTTCTTGATTTTCTTTTGATTTCTCTCTTTTTAGATCTCTTATTTTCTCTTTTATCAAAAATAGATCTAATCCACAAAAAAGAAAAAAATAATGTAATCTAGTTTTGTTTTATTTTCATTCTATCTTTTTCTTTTAGATCTTGTATATATATTTTGTTTTTCACTAATCCTAACAGGAGATGGATGGCTACCTCTCCAACAAACTGAAAAATTTTGTGGATGATCCAGAAAAACTTTACAGGCAAAGGAGACGTGAAGCACAAGCTAAGAAGTTGGAATTAGTAGATCCGAAAGGCAAGACCGGAAGTTCATCGTCTACACCTCAAGAAACTCCACCACCAAGTCCAAAGGAGGCGCCACCGCAACCCGAGATGGCGCAACCGGAACGCACGATCGGAGAGCTATGCACCCCGGATATCAAGGATTTGCCTATCCGAGACCTTGGTTATGTCGGAGGACCGTTCGAGATCAAGATTTCAACCATTCGTATGGTGCAAAGCTTGCCCTTCACTAGAAAAGAAGATGCCAACCTTCACCTTCAAGCATTCATCCAACTATGACGCACCTTCGACATGCAAGGAGTAACTCATTATCAAGTGAGAGCGAGGCTCTTTCTGTTCTCTCTACTTGGGAGAGCACTTCAATGGTTTCATTCTCTACCAGCGGAGACGGTGAAAAATTGGGAAGCCTTGATGAAAGCTTTCATGACGGAGTTCTACTCGCCGGGCAAGACTCAGATTTTGCGCAACAAGATTGCTACCTTCGCGCAAATCCCGACGGAGACTATTGCGGAAGCCTATGAGCGCTTCAATGACTACATCCGAGCCGTGCCACATTACAAGTTTCCAAATGAGGATATAGTCCAGAAGTTCTACCAAGGCCTCATGACTGCATCAAGGGTAATCATCGACGCATCGACTGGAGGATCCATTATTGAGCTCACCTCGACTCAAGCTCTCAAGCTATTCAAGAAGGTGGCAGATAATGATGCGTGGGCATCATCGGGACGACTGCATCCAACACCGTCTGCGGGAGTTGCTAAAAGTGTTTTAGCAAGGTCAACATGTGAAGATTGTGGAGAGTATGGCCATGTCTAGAAGAATTGTCTGGAGGAAGCTAAAGTGCTCGAGTACATGAGGAAAGGGGGTTTGTCCCCACCGTCCTACTTCCGCTATGGAAAAGGTAGACCTCAATTTAATGCAAGCTCATCCCTTCAAAACTCGGTGCCTCTTCGTATACAATTGAAGGAGTTCATGGAGGAGCAATTCAAGATCAACAAGGACACGGTCGGTAAGTTCAAGGCTATGGACAAGATAGTGGAGAATACTGATTGCAAGGTGACGGAGGTCGGAAGCTCTAACCACCAAGTGCTCAACATGATGAAGATGCTAGAGACACAAGTGACCCAGCTAGCCGGACGCCTACCTAGTAATGAAGGAAGACTACCAGGGCAACCTCAAAATCCGGAGACGGCAAAAACAATTCAAACTCATTCGGGAAGGAGACCGAAGATCCCGAACACCCGGCCGGAGCAAGGAAGCCTAAGCCAAGTGTTGAAGCCGAGATGACATCAAAAGAGAAGGCACCTACTCCTGCACCGGAAATAGTCACCCAAGAGCCCGAATTTGAGATGATCGATGAAGATACAAAGATTCTTCCTCTGCGACCACGTTACCACAAAGGTAAAATTGATGAGCATTTCAAAAAATTTGTTGAAGTGGTTCGCAGGTTGAACATGAATATGCCGCTCTTGGACGCTCTACAAGTTCCAACATACTCTTGCTACTTCAAAGACATCCTTTCAAACAAGCGTGATATGCCGCCGCCAAGCACCATCAAGATGACCGAAGAATGCAGCGCGGCTATCGCCGATCAAGCTCCCAAGAAGAAGAGGGATCCGTGGTGTCCAACCATCCCTTGTTCCATTGGATCATACATGTTCCAGAGGGCATTGTGTGACCTTGATGCAAGTGTGAGCGTCATGACAAAGGCCGTGTACGAGAAGCTACGCTTACTGGAGCCGGAACCCACCGCCATGTGCCTAGAGTTGGCGGACAACTCCGTTCGCTATCCTTTGGGCATCGCCGAAGACGTACCCGTGAAGATTGGAGAACATCTAGTCCCTGTTGACTTTGTGATTCTTGATATGGGAGAAGGGACAAAGGCGCCACTCATCCTTGGGAGGCCGTTCCTCAAGACCGCAAGGGCGAACATTGACGTTGGCAAGGGGGAGATCAAGTTTGACATCAATGGCACCATGGCGAGTTCAAGTTTCCCCCACGCCTTGAGGTATGCAATATGGTCAATGTTAAATATATTCCACCTCACCGACGTGACAGCAAAGAGGAGCCGAAGAAGAAGTAAGCGAAGGAGGACAAAGAAGTTGTTGCATCCGTCGAGACAAAAGCTCAACGCCCGCTTGTGAAGACCAAAAAGATGACTAAGCCAAAGAATAACCCTGCACCCAAGCCAATGATCGTGCAGAAGTGGGTACCAAAGACTGCAACGCCACCATCAAGCATTGGTCTAAAGTGAAGAAAAGAAGAAGTCTAGCTATAGACTATAAACGAAGTGCTTTGCGGGAGGCAACCCATTCGTCGAGCCAAGAATAAGCTGTCGGGAGGACAACCCTGATGACATTTGAGTAAGTGAGTCATGAATTTTGCTACGCAAGACTTGATAGACATTTGTTAAATTGGTCATTCGGTCGGACATTTAAATTAGAGTTGCTCGGTCATTTTTATTTCTTATTCTAAACCAATGACTTGAGCCTTCCCATAATTTATTTGTTTATCTTGAGAAACCCAAAAACAAACTCCCACACCCATTTTGGCGACCGTTCTTTCCATGACAGCTGGACCAAGTTGACTATTGCAAAGACACGAGTAGAGACAAGCGTTGTTATTAATTCTTTAAATTCTTTGACGCATGCTAGGCTCACCCAACCTTAGTAATTTTCAGTTTTGTTTCCCTACGATTAGGATTTTTCTAAGCCCCATTTATTTTATTTACTTTCAAAATATCTCTCTCATTTTGGCCAAAATTTAGAACCTAAACCTATGACCCATGGTTGAACTCGGGAAAGTTCGCTATCAATTCATGAAAGTAAGCAATACCGGTGCGATCAAAATTAATATAGTCGGAAAATATTTCTCGACTTACAAGTGTTTATGATGCCCAAATTCCCCTCTATTTATTCATTCAAACTCATTGCTTCCTTTGAGTTGGTTTTATTTACCAAGATTAGAGGAAAGATTAAGCATCTAAACACACTTTGGAAGGGTTTATGATCATGATCATCACTAATGACTAAGATTGAGTTCACAGGAAGAATTATTGTGCTCTCCACTTAACACCACATGCAAGAGGGGGCAGCCATGCATGGTGGTACACTTACTTTTGCAGGATTGAAAGCAACATTTGGAGTGGAGTCAAAGCAACGGACAAAGGTATGAATCAAAGTGGAGAAAACAATGTGCAAGTGGACAACTTTGCTAAAGAATGAGTGATTCACAACATTTGGGAGGTGCAAAGCATGTGGAGCTGCTGGACATTGATCAAGAATCAATTCAGGAAGACATGGGAGCAAGGACATGTGAAGGAGGCCAGGGAGGACCCTAGGCTGGCCGGCCTGGTGCCCATATATGCCCCCTGGTGCTCCCCTTTCACAGGTAAGTAGCTCATGCAATTCTTAGTTCTTGTTCTTCAGTTCTTCCACCTTGAACACCAGCAAGAGCTCTGAAAATTTCGAGAATCAAAATCACCTCCAAAAATCTCCAAAAATTCACTACAATTTCTAGTTTGATTTTCTCTTCGATATATTGTTTTTCCACCGGCGAGAAACCCCCGGTGTGTTGGTTTTTGTGTTTGTGCAACAAGGCACCATGAGGAGGCAAGTCTTGAACTTCATCACCGGACAGAGGACAAGGTCATCGGCATCCGACGCACCATCGGCGAGCTCTTCGCGGAGGCACTCCTTTGCGGAGTCACCGCGAAGCATGGAGGAAGACAACCCCACACAAAGGAGCGACATGCTGCTCCTTGGAGGGATGCAAGACCCAAGAAGTACCTCCATGCGGTTCACCGAACCTCGTGGGCATACTGGTGCACCACCACGTCCTGCACCTCGACGTGCCACACGATCAACTGCACCACCACCATACAATCCAAGAATTTCAGAATATGGGTTTGTCATCTTGTCGGAGGAAGAAGAAGAAATGCTCAAGAATTTAAAAGGAAGGTTGAAGGCAAACACCGATTTCGATGATGATGCACTGCATAAGTTGGGGTTCTATGGTGACATTTATGGGCTATTGGACAACCTCGGATGGAGGCAATTTTCTGATGGTGTTTCGGTGGACGTGCATGGAGAAATCGCCTTGGAGATGATGATGACCATGAGAGTAGTGACAAGAAAAATTGATGAGCAAGAAGTGTCATGCCTCGAATTTAGGTTGAAGGATGAAGAAAGGTCCATTACCTTTGAAGGTATTGGAAGCTTACTTGGTTTCAAGGGTGATGCACCGGAAAGAGCCGAAGTCGAAGAAGGAGGGATAGATAAATTTTGGAAGAAAATTGCAAAGGATGACAACCGCCAAAGAAAGAACATAAGCAATGTTATATTTCAAATATTTCATTCTTGGATGAGCAGGAGAATCTTTGAAAGGATGAGAGAGTCCAAAGTAATTGATATGGAGTTAAATTATTTATACTCCGCATTGGTAAAAAAGCAAGCAATTGATCCTACCTACATCATGATTGATAGGTGGGTATGTGAAGCAACATCCGGCTTCGGAGAAATCGGCTCGGGTTGTTATCTCTCCATGATAGCAATTGCATTGAACCCAAGATTGGAGACAAACTCGGCATTCTTCATGAAGGGGACCGATTTTGGAATTGAAGCTATGAGGCAAGGACACTACATCGGAGGAGATGAGAAGAATGGCTACAAAATTGCAAAATACAAATATTTATCTCCCTGATGCAAGATTATAGTTATTTGCAAGAGGAAGAGTTGATTAGCGTGATGAGAAGATTTTGGTCAAGGCTAAAAAGAATAAAAGAGGTAAGCATATTGGAGAGTCGTCGGCACCGGTTGAAGAAGAAGTGGGAGAGGAATTGCCACCGGCTAGTTCCTCTTATTGGACTACGGAATTTCAAAATGCACCAAGTGGAGAAGGACCTCCGGAAGGATGGGGGCAACAATGGGGACATGCACCAGCTCAAGCATGGGGGTATGGAGCGCCGGTGCCACCACCGATATATCCACCGCCGCCAACATATAGCAATTATGGCTACCCACCGCCGCCACATCAAGGAGTGTTCCCGGATCCATCTTTTGGAGCTCAATTTGCACATCTCCAACAACCGACAAGAAGCACAAGAACGATTGGAGCCTACGCCGATAGAAACTTGAAGGACATTAATGCCATCCGGAGGCATACGGACCGACTAGAAGATGGAACCGTGGGAATCGCATATCAAATGGGACTTCTAGCATTGGCGCCGCCGGAACATTTTGAAGGAGGAGCTTCCCAAGTGTACTATGACCAAGGGTATAATGCAAGACATCCGCCAAGCCAAGAGGAGTGACCGATAAGGACCATGAATAAATTGCTCGCACGTGTGGTTTGAGTTTTTCCCCTTTCTTTTATTTATTTTCAGCATGTGTGCAAGCTTGTGTGCGTAGCAATTTTCTGTTTTTATTTATTTTCAGCATGTGTGTTAGTGTGTCCTTTTGCTTATCATCACCATGATCACTATATATATCACCGATGCTTTCATGATATGATTACTAGTGATGATAGAAAGCTTATGTCATGTTGAAATATGATGATCGTTGCCGCTTTGTCTATTTTTGCGCTTGGCTTATGCATGATTAGACTAATGCTCTCCCTAACACGATCTGAAATTTATCTAAATATGGGCTCAATCTTTTGTGGAGGTTATGGTAATTTTAGACCCATATTTATTATTCTTATTCTCTCTTTTAAACTTGTCAAGGGATATTTAATTGCCGAATTTAATTAAGCTAGCCTTGTCATTAATACCTTTTGCAATTGCTCTACCTATCCAAAGCCTAAATGACATATCATGTTGAACCGTAGTATAAGAATTATTTTCAAGTGAGTTGATTCAGGACTTACCTTCTCTGGTTCGAGACTAAGAAGCTGACCATTCCTTTTTGTGTACCTTCTCTTTGCTAGCCTATCTATCCATGCATTGTGAGTTTCTATACCGAAAACTTCACAAACTTCGCTGGATATTCACCCTAAACCCAAATTATCTTTTTGTAAAATACCTCCTTGACCACAACCCAATTTGAATATGGATCATTATCTCAAGGAAAATCTGAGAATCAAGAGCTTGATACAAGGAACATATATTTGGGAGGCATCAAAGAGTGCACAGAAGAAAAATTAGAAGAAACGGAGGTCCACAACAAGTGGGCCGGCCGGCCTCAACACCATGAGCCGACCGGCCTACCCCCTATCCTCCTCCGATGGCTTCAATATTCGACGAGAAGATACTCCCTGAAGATTCAAACCATTTTCCAAAAGATTGAGATGGATACTTACTCTAGTATTAGCCACCACTTCTATGCTCGAGGACGAGCAATCGTTTAAGCATGGGGGGAGGTGCTGAGTAAGTATTAATGTTGCTAGAAGTTCTAAGGAGCATAAAGAAAAAATAAAAGAAAAGAAAAAAATATGTGTTGAAAAAGGAAAAAAGGAAAGAAAAGAAAAAAGTGTGAAAATAAATGCTCCTTAGTTCTTTTTGCTTCCTTAAATTCCATAGTGCCTTAAAGATTATTCCATACTCAAATATTCCAACCATGTGCAATCTGATAATGAGGACTTCATTTGTGCCTTGGGATCAACCTTTGCCATTTGCACATGTCTACTATCTAAAAAGCGTGTGTTCCATTTTCCCCCTCTCCACAAAATCGATTATTTTCCATGGTCTTTTTGACGAGTCTCGGTAAACCCATGAGAAGTGTTTCTTGTTTTGATAATATCTTGATTATAATATCTTTTGTTAGGACTAACCTTTCCTACAGCTCCAGATAAAGCCCTACACATATATGAGAGAAAAGGAGGTGAAGAGAGTTCTAGCAAGTTCGAGAGACAAGATGAGCTGAGAGTTTCCATGAGTAATTGCAATGAGGTTTAAATTAATGATCTTGGTTTAGCAATTCTTTTGAAACTTACTTCTTAATTTTTAAGACTTGTTTAAATTAGAGAGCATGTGTTTAAATTCTTTGTGGGGAACACTTAATTCATATCTACCCTCCATACTAGAAAGAGCTGGTTACAACTTGAAGAATTAATCGCGAAATATTTTGAGGGCATTATGTTTTCTTGTGTATGATCAAGTGCAGGGATTGGACACTGAAAGGCAACGCTGATTTCTATTGAAGACTTACTTGAATTCTTATTGAAGACTTACTCGAGGACGAGCAAGGTTTAAGCATGGGGGGATTGTTGACGCTCCTTAGCGACACACTTTTACCCTTGTTTATCTTCAATAATGGCATGAATTTGATATCTAAACTAATGATCATACTCTATAATCAGGACATTTTCGCATATGCATGTGTTTTTGGAGGAATTCTGTTTACGCAGGTTTTTGGGCTAAATTGGAGCACAAATGGACAAGGCTTGTGACTAAGGACAACACAATGAAAGATGAAGGCCAGAGGCCCGAAGAAGAGGCCAGGCCGGCCAGCCCCACATGGCCCAGGCTAGCCGGCCTCGGGTTTCTCAAGCCCCATTCATGCTCATCATTGGTGAACCGACCTCCAAGGGTATTTGAAAGGCAAGTGCTTCAAGATAAGATCAAGAAACTTCGGGGTCAAGGCAACTCAATTGGAGAATTTGGAATTTTATCACTTCCCATTCTTATCTCGAAGATATCCCAAAGCAAACGACGTCCAAAGGCCCACATGCATAGGTGGAACATCTACTAAGCTTCCAGAAGACTTGGAGACAAAGAAGAGGACGAGGCGGCCAGGTGAGAGGCCTAGGCCGGCTTTGTTGGGAACGCTCTCGACTGCTGGCTTTGTTGGGAACGAAGCTGACAAATGTGTGTACTACTGCTATGGTTTCGGAATGTTGTAAAACCTAGTGACGAAATGGTCCGAAACTCAAATAGACATGGTTTTTGGTCTAACGGAGTGGAGTGAAAACATCCGATGCGAAAAACTCAACATGCATTTCGGCCACAAAAAATGGTGCATTAATTGCACTAAGTGGGCCCGTTTCGGGATGTTGTAAAAACTGGTGGCGAAATGGTCCGAAACTCAAATAGACATGGTTTTTGGTCTAATGGAGTTGAGTGGAAACATCCAGCGCGAAAAACACAACATGCATTTCGGATGCACAAAATGATGATTAATTGCACTAAGCGGGCCGTTTCGGGATGTCGTAAAAACTGTTGACGAAATGGTCCAAAACTCAAACAAACATGGTTTTTGGTCTGACGGAGTGGAGTGGAAACATCCGGTGTAAAAAACTTAACATGCATTTCGGACGCACAAAATGGTGTATTAATTGCAATAAGCGAGCCCGTCTCGGGATGTTGTAAGAACTGGTGACGAAATGGTCCGAAACTCAAATAGACATGGTTTTTAGTCTAATGGAATGGAGTGGAAACAACCGGAGCAAAAAATTCAACATGCATTTTGGACGCACAAAATGGTGTATTATTTGCACTAAGCGAGTCCGTTTCGGGATGTTGCAAAAAGTGGTGACGAAATGGTCCGAAACTTAAACAGACATAGTTTTTGGTCTAACAGAATGGAGTGGAAACATCCAGTGCGAAAAACTCAACATGCATTTTGGACGCACAAAATGGTGCATTAATTGCACTAAGCGGGCCTATTTCGGCATGTTGTAAGAACTGGTGACGAAATGGTCCGAAACTCAAATAGACATGGTTTTTGGTCTAACGGAGTGGAGTGGAAACATCCGGAGCGAAAAACTCAACATGCATTTTGGATGCACAAAATGGTGCATTAATTGCACTAAGCGGGCCCGTTTCTGGATGTTGTAAAAACTGGTGACGAAATGATCCGAAACTCAATCAGACATGGTTTTTGGTGTAACAGAATCGAGTGAAAATATCTGATACGAAAAACTCAACATGCATTTCGGACGCACAAAATGGTGCATTAATTGCACTAACGGGCCCGCTTCAGGATGTTGTAAGAACTGGTGACAAAATGGTCCGAAACTCAAACAGACATGATTTTTGGTCTAACAGAGTGGAGTGGAAACATCCGGAGTAAAAAACTCAACATGCATTTCGGATGCAGAAAATGGTGCATTAATTGTACTAAACGGGCCCGTTTTGGGACGTTGTAAAAACTAGTGACGAAATGGTCCAAAACTCAAACAGACTTGGTTTTCGGTCTAACGGAGTGGAGTGGAAACATCTAGTGCGAAAAACTCAATATGCACTTTGAATGCACAAAATGGTGCATTAATTGCACTAAGCACAAGGTGGCAACACTATTGAAACATACTACCATAATCTGAAATTTCATATACTATGTTGTTGTTTGGAATAATGTGAAGAAACTACTAAAATCAGATTTTCAAACGGGCTTAATACTAAAATTCAGGAGTCTATTGCATGAAACATATGATTCTCTATCTTGTTTGGTTGAACTTGCTTGCTGAATTAAGAGCCAACTTACTAATGGTTTGAGTGAAGAGAAATTAATTGAATTATTGCCTCAACAAGTGAACAAGTATGATACTTTTGCTTTAGAACCATGTCGTACCTAATGACCGGCAGTCCACAAGAGGATACCCAAGTGGTTGATTTATTGGTAAAGGCGATCGCAGAGCCAGGTAGCTCGAGGTAACACAGAGGCGCATGGTTTATACAAGTTCAGGCTACTCGGAGGTATAATACCCTATGTTCTCTGCTCAGTGGTATGGGATTGATTTGCTCGGCGAGGTTCCAGAGAACAACAGCGAGTTTGTGGTTACACGGTGGGAAAGAATCAAATACCCTCAAGGGATTGACCTAGGCCGTCTTATATAGGCTGACGGCCTAGGGTTTACAAGTCGGTTATCTCTAATCCTATTCGGCTACAATAAGGAAACTAATCTGAGTCGGTTACAATATGATCTCCATGATCTTTGGGGCGAGATCTGAGTATCACAACGCGTGCCTTGCGGGCCAAGTCTCCACCGGTCTTGTCAATCAAGTTCGGAGATCCTCGTGGGCCAGCCTTGGGTCGGCCCACATTGTTTGTTAGATGTGGGCCCAGGCCAACTGTCTCCCCTATCGGTTGTGGGCCCACGGGTACCCATATCCCACAAGTCCCTGAGCAATGTGCAGGTGCATGGTGGACTGTTTATGAAGAGGTGAAGCCATCATGGTCGGCTGAGCACGTTCGTCAGCAGGCCGACACAAGGGTGGATGGTGCTCAAAAAAAAAAAAAGAAATCATTTGGGATGATCCTGGTCAGAACCAGGGGTGGACCCCCGAGTGGCATGGTGCCGAGTTGTGGCCAGGTCGGACACAACGAGGGACAGCACCACTTTGAGAAAAGTGACACGTCCTGATGGGGAATATGGAGAGCGATGCAAGGACCTCTCCATATGGAGTAGTACCCGAGCATTGGGTCGATTATTAGAATCAGGCCAATGGTCAATAAAAGAAGAAACATCCAAGCTTCGGGGCAGATAGGCCGCCTAGAAGATAAGATTACCACATCTGCCAGGGCAGATGAAGACAAGAACAGTACACCCGTGGGTGTGCATGGCAAAACTGTGGCGAAAAACCTACGAAAAGCATACAGGATGATCTGGCACCCTGAAGAGAGGAGCTTGTCCCAAAATCGTAGAGCCCAGTCCCTGAGCATGAAGGCTGGCCGAGTCACGAAGACTCACCGACTGGAGTCGTAGTGCCTATTCCCCGAGCGTGGGGGCTGGCCGAGTCATGGAGACCCGCCGACCGGAGTCGTAGTGCCCAGTCCCTGAGCGTGGGGGCTGGCCAAGTCATGGAGACCCGCCGACTGGAGTCGTGGCGCCCAATCCCGGAACATGGAGGCTGGCCGAGTCACAAAGACACGCCAAGTCATTTCCCACCCTGAGCCCCCCAGCCTGGGGTTGGCTGAATGGCAGGAGGCGCGCTGAGTCATCCGAAGCGCCCACCCCTCGAGCCTGGGAGCCGGACGAGCCACCAAGTTGCCTCCCGCCCCGAGCGGGAAAGGTCAGCTAGATGACGGGAAGCACACCGAGTCGTCGTCTGTGACGCCCAGCCCACGAACTTGGGAGCCGAGCAAGTCGCCGAGTCACCTCCCACACCCAACCCCCGAGCTGGAAGGTCGGCCGGGTGGCAAGAAGCATGTCGAGTCATCGTCTGGGGTGCCCAGCCCCTGAGCCTGGGAGCCGAGCAAGTCACTGAGTCGCCTCCCGCCCAGAGCCAGAGAGGTCGGATGGACGACGGGAGGCACGCCGAGTTGTTTCTAAGCTGGAAGAAGACATTCAAATATTATGTAGCAGAATGTAAAATATTAAATAAGCTGCACGGTGAATAAATTGACGTAGGGTCAAGATAGATACAGGTCTATCGATGCATGGTGCATGTGTGTAAGTCCCCTTCCCTCTAGCAAAACACCGAGTAAGACACCGTGTAGCCCTTGTCCTGTGTCGCTAAGCACCTAACCCTGCTAACCACTGCTCACGGAGAGGACGGCTTTTCATAGACTACACTGCTCAGCGGGGAGGCTTAGGTGTAGGTGGCGCTGGACGAGTCCAAAACTCAAGGTTTCATGATTAGGGACTTGGACCACACGAGTTAACGCAGGAATTACTAGAGAGACATAGGGTCGGGCAGGGACTCAGAAGTCAGCGTCAGCATGGACTCTCCTGAGCTCTGGAGCAGCGCGCTATGTTGGAGAAAAGCGAAGGGAAATAGGTCGCAGCCCCCTAGCAACACTATTCTTGGCTGTTCTTCAGCTAGTTATCTTGTCCAAGATCCTATGCCGTGAAGATCAGGACCGAGTCTCATCACATGTACATCACGCAAGAAGCGGCACGGGCACCAAGATGTGTGTAGCTGCGTACCCATTGTTCACCGTTGCTCGGCCCTTCCTCGATCTTGATGTGAAGGTCTAATCTGATTGGCACCCTGGACATGATTAGCAAGTGGTGAAAGCGACTCCATAGCTTCTGTCGATGGGCCGGGCAATTCGGCGTGCAGAGGAGACTCGGAGATCGATCATCCATGTGCAACAAGGGCCGGAGCGGCGAGTTCAGCAGCACCACCGCCGATGGACTTTTTCTCATAGATCTGCCATCGAGCTAGTTGTTGATGCTTCACAATCTCCCCTACCAAGCGCGCCAACTGTCGGACCTAACGAACGACAGTTCACAAGGGGTACCCAAGTGGTTGATTTGTAGGCAAAGGTGATCGCAGAGCTAGGGAGCTCGAGGTAACACAGAAGGCGCAGGGTTTATATAGGTTCGGGCTACCCGGAGGTATAACACCCTACGTCCTGTGCTTGATGGTATGGGATTGATTTGCTCGGCGAGGTTCCGGAGAACAACGGTGAGTTTGTGGTTACAAGGTGAGAAAGAATTAGATGCCCTCAAGGTGTCGACCTATGCCGCCTTATGTAGGCCAACGGCCCAGGGTTTACAAGTCAGTTATCTCTAATCCTATTCAGCTACAATAAGAAAACTAATCTGAGTCGGTTACAACATAATATCCATGATCTTTTGGGGCGGGATCAGAGTATCACGCCGTGTGCCTTGCAGGCCAAGTCTCCACCAGTCTTGTGCATCAAGTTTGGAGATCCTCGTGGGCCAGCCCTGGGTTGGCCCACTTTATTTGTCAGATGTGGGCCCAAGCTGACTGTCACCCTTGTCGGTAGTGGGCCCAGGATACCCATATCCCACAAACCATGTCAATGTGCTAAGGATAAACCTTTTCGTCCTATTACTTGTGCACAAGATGAACTAAAATTGTTGTCTTCTTTAAATAATTTGGGTTATATTGAATTTGATATTCTGTGTAATCTGAAGAGTTTTAGAGGAGAGAACTTTTGCATATTCAGAATTAACAAGCTTGTCTAATCACACATATCACATTGGTAAGTATAGTTCTAATGCATAATATATGGTACACCAAGTTTATATTTATTCAAAACTAATATCTTCGTTGGCTGTGGAACACTATGATCAAGTAGACAACTGCAATAACACTAATCCAATAATGTGATGTTTGTCTAGTTTTGTCTTAAAAATACAGATTCAATTCCAAGAAGGAGATAATTATTGGCTGCTATCTATGATCTCTTCTACAACTGCAGTCAACTACGACCATTGATTATAAGGTGAGCTTGTTCCTAAGTTTGCACAATGATGATAAACCTAAGAATTGTTTACTACCTAATATCAATATTTCAAATGTGATTAGGAACAATAGTCATGATGTAATACTATTGATATGCCATGAACAAGACCAACCTCAAAGTGTGTTGACGGTCCTTAGACGCGCCAATTGTGAACCGCAAGCGCACGGATCATTGTAGCTTTTCCCTTAGAGTATTCCATCCAAGGTCACAAATCCGTGGATCGACAATGAAATTACTAGGGTTTCCCATCTAATCTAATGGATCTATCCTAACATGAAGCGTTGATTGCTTATAAAGGGTAAACCTATAAGATGTGAGTGAGTGTATAGGTTGATCACATCCATAAACATTGGCGAGGGTAAAGAGCAACCAAAGGGGTAAACTAGCCTATCACCTTCTAGTTATAGTTCTAGCCAATAAAAGCAAGTGAATCATGCATCTCATCCAAAGCAATCTTTAAACTCTTACCTCCCGTCAACCTCCCAAGAACTCCACCGTACAAGGGATCACACACTGTCACGGCGCTCCCTATCGGCGTGGTTAGTTACAAGGGCATGTCCACAAGTGAACGTGTCTAGATATCATGAAGGGTCGACACACTAGATCTAATCTCCATGATTACATAAAGCATGCTATATAGTCTAACCCCGGGATTAGACTAGGGAACAATCATATTCATGATAGGTAGAAAGCGTAGAAGGAGTTACTGAGTCGCTAAGAGATCGGATGACGTAAAGAACATTACTTATATAATAGATGTGTTTGGATATCATCACTACCGAGTAAATACCATTGATAACTCCAACTAGCTCCTGAACTCCTCCATGGTACAACCACGCAGGGAAGCCATGGCTGCTAGGCTTGGCCTAAGCCATCCCCTAGACAAATTCGAGGACTTGCAGTGGCCGTCGTCTCCCTTTGGTGTATGCCCTAGGTTTCGCCGAGTTCTGGTGGATTGATCGTCGTGCCTTCGGGTATCAGGGCTATAAATAGTCCAAGGAAACCCTAGCTCAAAGGGGAGACTGAGGCGGCACAGAAACAGGGTGTGATCCATACAAAAGTTGTAGATCTTTTTGAGCCGTGCAATTTTCTTATATAACTTGCCCCATTGGACTTAAGATGAAGAAAATATGGCCCGTATAAGCTCAGCATCTCTTGCGGGCCTATAGTCCAAAGTTGGTGATTATGGCTTTTGTCATCCAATGTCAAGGCCCAATTCCGGGTTTATGCAAAAACCCTCCATTTTATGTTGTATTTCCTGCAAAATCACAATATGCTCCAAATACAAGACACATTCGAAAACGGGGTTATTTCAAGTGCCAAGTGGCGGGTTAGTATATGAATTAGTCCAAAACCAACACCAAATCAGCACTAAAAGTGTACCATTAACGACCGCCAACAATCCACCCATGCTTAAACCTTGCTCGTCCTCGAGTAAGTCCAAGATCTTTGCTTAACTAGGAAATCATCGTTTCCCTTCAATGTCTTCCCTGCACTTAGTTATCACAATAAGACACATTGCTCTCAAGTGTCTAGCATTTAAAGTTCAAGTTCTGACCGACTACTTTACATTATGGAAGATAGACTAGCAATAAAGAACATGCCACAATTAAAATAAATACAATGCTCTTGATCTTAAGTGAACTTCAGACCTTTACATTATTCTTTCATGAAGAGTTTTTCAAAAAGAAGCATATCCAACATAAGTGAGATTCTCTTGCAATAGTTCATGGAAACACTCATCTCATCAAGTCGCTCAAGCCTACACAAGATTATTTTCATCCTATTCTACGCATATATGAAAGTGGAAGGCTTATGTGGAGCTTGGTAGGTAAAAACAATCCTAGCAAAACATTATATCTGAAATATTGTCAAACTAAGAGAGAGATCTATTGGAATTACCGAGACTAGTCAAAAAGGCCATGAAAAATAAATGTTGGAAAGAGAGAGGGATGAAACACACACATTTAGATAGGTGGACATGTGCAAATGGCAAATGGATGATCCCGAGGCATGAAGTCCTCGTTATCGGATTGCACATGGTTGGAAAATTGAGTATGGAATTGTCTTCAATGCACCTGAAATTTGATGAAGCTAAAAGAGCCAAGGAGCATTTTTTTCTTCTTTTCTTTTCTTTCTTTCCAATGTTTTCCTTTTTTTCACAACTTCTTTTTCTTATCATCATTTTTTCTTTCTTTTCCTCTCTTATCTTTCTTTTAGCTCCTTAGAACCTTTAGCAACATAGTACTCACTCAGCATCCTTCCTCCCCATGCTTAAACGATTGCTCATCCTCGAGCATAGAAGTGAGGGTCGATAATTGCTGAAGTAAGTACACAAAATCCATCTTGATCTTCTGGAAAATCACTTGAATCTTCGGGGAGTTTCTTCTCATCAAAATTTGAAGTTGTCAGAGGGGAGAATGACCCAGGCCGGCCAGCCTAGAGGTGCTTGGGCCGGCCGGCCCACTCTCTGTGGACCTCCGTTCCTTGTGATTTTTGTGCTACGTACTCTTCGATGCCTCCCAAATTAATGTTCTTTGGATTAGGCTCTTGATTCTTCTGGATTTTCATCTAGAAAATGATCCATACTCAAATGTAGATTGTGGTCAAGGAGGTATTCACAAAAAGATATTTTTGGGTTTAGGGTGGATATCCAGCGAAGTTTGCAAAGCTTCCGGTGTAGAAACTCGCAATGCATGCATAGAAAGGCTAGCAAAAAGAAGGTAGGCAAAAATGGAATGGCCAGCTTCTTAGTCTCGTCCCACATGAATCAATCTTAATCTAACTCATCAGAATATAAGTTTGCAATCTAAAGGTTTCATCATGATAAATCATGTATATGTAAAGGCTTTGGTAGGTAGAACTTTGCAAGAGGTTCACGAATGTAGATAGCATAAGAATCAAGATTTAAATAAAACAATACAAGGCATAAGGTCATTGGTAAACTTAAATCAAAGAGCTACATAAGGAATGTGGGTCAACAATTTAGTCATTTAACCTCAAAAAATAAAAGAGCCGGAATTTAATCAATTTAAGATCATTTAATAGAGAGCAAATGATCAAGTCATATACAACATAGTGTGGGTAGAACAAAGCGGCAACTTTTATAATTTTTTCATAAGCAAAAGCATTCGAAATATATCATCGTGGTGAGCACAAAGTGATGGTGATCATTATTTATAGAAAAAACAAAACTATGTTGTCCTCCTAGTATCCATGTTATTAATAAAAGAGATATACAATATATATATATATATATATATATATATATATATATATATATATATACATACAAGGCTAAAATGCAACAAAGTGCATTTTCTATACAAAATGCACAGACCCTGGGCATACTACCGAAGAAGAAGAAAAAAACCAGCGCTCCCCCGCGCGCGCGCGCCAACGCCCCACGTGTGCGCCCGCTCCTGGACCTTTTCTTTACAGACTTTTTCTTCGTGGGCTTCTTTCGTGCTGGAATCTTCTAGACTTTTTCTTCGTGGGCTTTTTTGTACTGGATTTTTTTAGACTTTTTCTGACTAAAAATAGGCTTTTTTGAGACTTTTTCTTGGAATTTTTATTATTTTTCACCGGGCTATGGGTGATAAGGGGGTTAACACGGGTGGGGACTTACAACTACAAAACTAAACTGACGCAATGACTAAAACAACGGGTACAGACTTACAGCTCACAAATATAAACTGACAAAACGACCATTAAATGTTTTTAGAACAAAATACTTAATTGCAAACAGCAGAACGACAAGTTTGCAATAGTAATAACAGCTCAATTGCAATCAAGGTGAATAGATAACAAGTTTTTGGAAGAACAGATCCATTTGCGAACAGTACAACTATATGTTTGCAATGCTGATAATAGCTCAATTGCAATCAAGCTGAATAGATGTTTGCAAGAAGAAAAGAAGATAGCAACATGTTTGCATTGTAGCTGATACAAAGGCATTTGCAAGACTAATAGCAAGTCAGTTGCAACAAGGGTAAATAGTTGATTGCAGGTTTAACAAAATGTGACAAATGCTGCAAAATAAATTACACACATGATAACTTTCAGTTTGCAAGTAGAAACATCTCATTGATCTCATGACTAGCAAAACTGCAACTCGAACTTTATCCACCTGATGCAAATTAAAGGCAAGCTCGGCAGCAACTTGTCTACAAGCAAAACAAAATTCTCTTGACTATTTTTTGATGGATATTGTGTTCATAGTTCAAAAGCTAAAACAACAGCTTTTGATGAAGCGGTAATAGATCAACCTGAGAGAAAAGGAACAAAAATAATAGATCAACTTGCATAGAAAGGTAGAAGCAAATGAAAGAAATTAAAACAAGAAGAAATGTAAACTTCTTACATTTGAGAAAGCTGCAACCGAAGATCCATCAAAATACTAAGAGAATGTGAGCACAAATATACGTGAGTCATACCTGCAAAGAACCACACATATACAAAGTTTGTAATGCAAGCTGCATATTATAATAGATAATTTCAACAAAGCAAAAGATATTGTTAACTGAAAAAACCTGAATGTTTGCTTCGGTACATGGACATAGTTAACTTTGAAATCTCTTATGTTGTATGAAACCCAACGTTCGTACGAGAGAAGAGACAACATTTGAAATTGTGGATGACAGTGTGTATTATGCTGCAAGACTTGGCAACACCAAGCTCAGGATTCAGAATGTCAAATTTTCTTTCCTTCAAATTTGCAACTAGTAAGATCCACTGCCTATCAATCTAGCATGGCATATAGACCTGAATTTCAAAGTAATCATGTTATGATAGAACAAGTAAAAATTAGTTGAGAAGAAGAAAATATCCATAGCATATATAAGAAAATAGAAAAGGATTACAAATTTTACATGATCCACTTTGTCAATCCGAATACCAAGTTTAAAATTGGAAAGCGTGTCTCTTACGTCACTGTGTATCAAGTGGTCATCCATTAGAATGTCCTGGAAGAACAAATTATATAAGGACAAACACAAATAAAGAACTGCATCAAACTTGAAAAGAAACGGCAGTACAAACATACAATTGTACTGCTTGTGAGATGCAACTTCATCAGTGCCTTATCTCCAAATTCATTATTTTCAACCAGCTCACGTTGAACATTCAACCAGCAGCCAGCTCTCATGGAATGAGCTAAGGTCCTCTTGTCAACCCAATTATTGCCAATTTGAAAAATCCTAGGTCTGTTAGGAAAGATAAGCAGTTAATTTTTATAAAAAAATTTAACTTTAACATTTGTTCTAAAACTTTATGAAATTTACAGCAGAAAAACAAAAAAATGTATTTTGGTTCATTACTATTGATGACAGAAGTTATCTTGTCATACAAATTTATTTTCAACTCATTTGCAAAGACAACTGGAATGGGTGGAACATCAAAAAATGCAGAATGATTTATACATTGCTCAGATGATTTATGTGCATCCATCAACTTTCCTTCCTCATCTATCATATCTGAACATTTGCGAAAATCAGTAGAAACACCATCAACACATCTTTTCTAATATTCCATCTCTGATTTGTAAGCAAATTTCAACACAGCTTCGTCAAATGTTTCATTGCTATCATCAACAAGATAAACTAAGCTCGAAGACTGATCCTTTGCACTGCGACTTGCAAAAACTGAAGATTTAGTAGAAAGATTCAATGCATCAGCAGTTTTAGGAGAGTCACAAGCACCAGAAATCAAGTCAAAAGAAACTGAGGGATCAATACTATTATTGTCGGATGATTGTGGTGGTGTAGGAAGGCCATGCTTGCCCATGGATTGCTTCAATCGTTCATTAAGAGACATAGGTTTAAGAACACGTGAGGCACTGGGTTTTGATTGTTCAACAACTGACAGATCTCCATGACCACATGATTCATTACCAATCAGATCATATTGGCTTTAAGAACACGTGAGGCACTAGGTTTTGATTGTTCAACAACTGACAGGTCTCTATGACCACAGGATTCATTACCAATCAGATCATATCGATTAAGCTTTTCACTTAGCAGTGCATCAACGAGCTCAACCCATAATGGATCAATGTGGTCATTAACACAAGTATTGTAATTGCCAACAAAAAACATATCACCTTGTGCACAAAGATCTTTCAAATCTATATTCAATGATCCAGAATCTACAATTGCAAGTAATTTGAACAAAGTGTAAGATTGTTGGCAGAAACAGGGAAATGAAGAGCAGATGCATTATAACTTGAAAGTAAGTAGGAAATAGACTTTACCAGAATCTTCTATTGAAGATGGGTAAACTGGACCATCTTCTAGTGACATTGCATACTCAAAGAAATCAGAATATGGCGCTGAAATATCGTAAACAGGAAATTCCTCAGGAAAGGTGTCCAGTTCATTTATGATATCATGAAAACTTGGAGTGACAACAGCATCATGCTCAATCATATCATCAGGCAGTAGCATGAAATTCTGGAAAAACTCATGGATAGCATTGCTTTCTACTTCTGCTGTAACTTCGTTCTTGATAGCATCAGATGGAGGAGGACTCCTTTGTACTTCTGTTGTAACTTCATTCATCATAGCATCAGATGGAGGAGCACTCCTTTGTTCTTCTGGTGTAACTTCATTCATCGCATCATCAGATTGAGGAGCACTGTCGAAACAAGGAGACCTGTACCTCTTTGGGTTGGAAATCAGCTGGTCAGCAGCGTTTCGTTTCCATTTAAATTGAGTTCTGTCCGATGGTAGAATAGGAGGAATAAATGGTACAAGGTAATCATCATCTGATTCGGAAAAGTTACCACACTCAACTTCATTTTTGTCAGATTGCAAAGAATCCATTCCGCAGCCATTAGATTCGGCTTCTGATGCACTGGAATGGTTAAAGGATGGAAACTTATTATACATAATCAGATGTAACACGTCAGATGTGTATGATGATATAGCAGGGCTCATTGATGAAACAATTATTTCCTGTATATTTGATTTCAGCATGTTTGACACATCCACAAGATTTCTTCTTGTCTGCAACATAAAAAAAAAGAACAAACAACAAACTATATTAAGAACTAGCTATAGCAGAAGGAAATAAAAGGAATAGTTCAGTAAACGCCTTACTGTTTCGCGTAGATAATCTGATGGAATATCAGAATCAATAAATGCTTCTACATCTGCAGGAAGAACATTTTTCCTACAAACTGATTGCTTCGCACTAGTGAAAGGTATAGCATTTGTGTGCTTCAACTATCAAATTACATAATGGGAACAAAAAAAATGTTTTCAGGAAGAAGTGTATTATAGAGAAAAAAATTATACAAGGCATATTTGAACTTACTGGTAGTCTGCCAAACTTATTTGGACAACCTTCCACTGTGTCAAGGCGTATAAGTGTATTAACATTTTGTGTCGACCAGAATCGGTGCACCGGAGTAGGATTAGAAATTTGGACAGGAGAAACACTGAGGAACTCAAGATAGAAAACTTGTGAAAAGGAAAACATTCATATGATGCAATTCAAATTTCTTATGAACTAAACAAAATAAACAGGATTCGATGGCGATTAAAAAAAGAAAGAAAGACTAAGAAGACATACCACAAGCGCGAAAACACATCCACCCAACGCTAGGGACTTTCCTTCAGAAACTTTTCATTGATATCGAGCAATGTAGCCAAGAAGCCAATTTAAAACCAATGTACACCAATCAAATGAGTTTATTTTCTCAACATCAAGTAGCGTAGGAAAGAAACATGGACTTGCAAACCGATGTGTGGTAGGGCAGAGGAAGATACATAATGCCAGTAATAGAAAAGCACGGATCAAAGGAGGACCAGTCAGATCAGCAGTAATTAATTGATTTAGCTCTTCAATAGAAGGAGAATTTCCATTGCAACAAAACTCTTGCTTGATAGCAGCAGACGCAACTTGACTAAATCTCAGAAGAATAGAATTTGGGCCTAAAGAAATACCCAGAATTTCATTAATGGTTAATGCATTCAGCTCACATGAGGAACCATCTGGAAGCCTAAGCGATCTTGTTGCAGTGTCAAATCTACTGACAAGCCAGCATGCAAATATTTAGGTGTGTAAGAGCAATTAAGATCAAGAAGTGGACCAAAGCCAACATCTGATATATCCTTCTTCTGGACATCACTAAGCCTCTTTATCACACCAATCAACACCTTGTTCGACTGACACAAGAAAAAAAAGATAATTTGTAAATTTTGATTGCAACCACTCACACAAAAAAATGAAAAGAGAAGTTAGATATAAAGATAACTAAATTGTAACACTAGAAATGCGCAAAAGTAAAATACGCTTTGTATGTGGGAATACATTAAGGTGATACCAAAAGTTGACTTTTAGACCCGTCACTCGGATGGATGAATGGAGACCATGGCTGCGTAGAGCCCATCGAATCCTTTCTGTTTGTCTACTCATTCACATCGTTTGGAGATCAGATCGCGAAGAAACTGGAGTTGCAAGTTTTCTCCTGGATAGTATACAGTAATGGGTCACTGTAGCGTTGGGCACTGTAGCGTCGCGGCTACAGTAACCAGGCCGGTCTTTTTTTTCTCTTTTCTCCCTGCCCAAACACTAGACCGTGCAGCCTCTTCTTTTACCGTGAAAGAAAGGAGAGAGAGGGAGAAGAAGAGAAGAGAGGGAAATCAGACCACGCCACCGTCCGCCATCGCCGTTCCTCTCTAGAAATCGGTTAGGCTTTCTTTCCTCTCTCCGTTCCTCCGCAAATCGGATCTGTTCCTCGCTGTTCATGGTGGTGCCGCCATGTGTGGTGCAGTTCGGAGCCAATCCATGGGTTGCCGCAACCCTCGCCGCTAGGAAAACGGTGGGGAAACGTTGTGGTGATTGTCGTCGCCGCCGTTGCCCTTGTTCTTTTCAATGGGAGACCCTAGGTGAGCCATGCCCCTGCACTAATCATGTTTTTCCTAAGGATTTGGATGTTTTAGCACCTGCGTCTAGTGGTGATCATCGCCGTTAAGGGCTATGATTAAGGGTTTACCCTCGTCGCTATTCTCAGCACGTCGTTGATCTGCATAGTCTTTGGTAATATCAGTTTTGCGTGGCCTTCATGACCTCAACAAAATATAAACCCTATACATGAGTTGTAGAGGAGTTTGATGTCTTTCCAAAGCTGTAAAGAACTCTGCAATCCGATTTAATACCAGAGAGATATCGAAGTTTTAATCTGACAGTTTTTCAGCCTCGTAATTCTAGGCAGAATATGTTCATCTCAAGTTTAGGCAACCCAAACAACAGAATTGGAATTTTGGATGAGTAGAGAAGTTGTGAGAACTTTCATAAGGTTTCCAGATTGGTTAAGTTCTTAATCATGTGAATTTTGGAACTCCAGATATATCTGTTTTGCTAGGGCTGTTCTGCAGTTGTTGTCAGATTTTCAGTATGAGGTTCATCTCAAGATTAGTTTATGTTAATGATTTTTATTACTCTAGTTATGGATCACTAGAAAGTTGTTAATTCTGAAGTTATCTATCATATGGCAGAAGATGAGATTTTTTTTAGCCATCAGGATTAATTATGCAAAAAGGAGAAGCAACAACGCTGCTGTCATGTCTAGTTTTGTGCGTTCTTTCTAGGAGAATGACGGGTTCGGGCGTAGGAACGCTTTGAATTATGTTTGTTTATTCTTGTGTGATTGTGTTGGTGCTGAGTTATGTTTGTGATCAGGTGGTGCACCTTCGGATCGTGCTTAGCTCACATTCTTGATCTTTGGTGAAGGCAAGTAAACGTAGCGATGTGGTCTACATGCTTTAACTTCGTTGTTTGAATTGCCTCCAATTAATTTTAGTACCTCACACTAGCAAGATAAATCTGAATTTATCTTTTTATTGAAGTATTCATGACCCACTTGAGGTGTTACTTTTGAAGTTATGAATTTTGAGACATATGAAGTTCATGCATTGCAATCTTGCATTCGCATTCTCATATCTTTATGCATATGAAGAAAACCGTAGCCGGATTGGTGCGGTAAGTACCGGTACAGCAACGCACGTTGAGATATAGCAATGTGGTTGCAACCCTCACTTCCTCCCTTGTGGGATGTGTGGGTAGAAGTGAAGTCATACATTGCAATGCACCTTTTGCTTTTTCATCATGAAGTATCATTATGAAGTATTTACTTATCTTACTACTCGAAGATTTATGATGCTTCTTTTGTAATTTTAATTCTTAAATTGTTGCTTATATATATTGTGATTTAAATAACTTGGTTGAGGCAGTTTGCTTGCTGAGGTTTTCAATAAACCTCATACGCTTTTCCCTCTCCGCAGGTTCATGAGTTTGGAGGGAGCTTGGTTGGATGGGAGTAGCAGCACGTGTGCACACACCTCTTTATATATTATTGGACACATGTGTTGTAATAAAAATATTTGGTTGTGAAGTCTTTTGCTTAGTTCATAATACCTTTTTATCCAGTTGTCAGACATTTGACTAGATGATTTAAGTTGCTTCTGCGTGCTCTGTTTATTTATCTTTGTTGCTGTTTTTTTTATATGTGTGTGCCTGTAATAGCTGTAGCATAGTGTAGTAATACTCTAGAATGTTGCTGCTGTTCTGGGGTGTTACAGTTGGTAATTTGAGCTTAAGGTTATAGGTTTATGTGAAGTTCTTGTTGCTAAAATTTGACCCACTTTAAAACTTGACACACTTGCACTTGTAGGATGGGGTTGCTTGTTTACCTGTTGTTCTGTTTTTTTCTTCATTCCTTATTTGTGATTGTGCTATTGTACTGATATTGCTGTGTGGGTTGTAGATGCGTGGTCGTGGTCGAGGTCGTGGACGTGGTCGTGGTAGGGGACCTGCTCCTGAGGCACCTCCTACCAATCTAGATATGGCTGCAGTCTTTGCAGAGATGCAGGCATTGCGGGCGGAGATGAATGCTCTTCGTCAGGCTCCTGCGGGTGCTGTTCCTGGCGGTGTTCCTCCTGCTTCTGGTGCTGTGGCTGGTACTGGTGGAGAGCCTGTAGTGCCTCCTCAGTGTTCGCTTGACTTGAGGGAATGGTGTGGTATGGCACTGGAGAAGTTTGCTGGTACTGGTGCTCCTATTGAGGCTGCAGATTGGCTATCTTCAGTGGTTGACAAGCTGGAGTCCTTTCAGGTTCCTGCTTCAGATTGGGTTCGCTTTGCTCATCAGCTACTTAATGGTGAGGCTCTAGTGTGGTGGAGGAATATGCAGTCTTCTCATCCTATTGCACGTGGTCCTATCACTTGGACGAACTTTGTTGTTCAGTTCGAGAGGAGGTTCTACCCTATTGCTTTCATGGACAAGATGAAGACTCAGCTTGAGAGATGCCATCAAGGCAAGAGAACTGTTGCAGAGTATGAGGTTGAGTATAACCAGATTGTGCGCTTTGTACCTCATGTGGCACGTGATGAGTATGAGAAGGCAAGGATATTCAGACAGGGTCTGAAGGCCTCCATTCGCCGAGTCTTGGGTGCTTTTGTGGTTGAAGACTTTCGCTCAACTGTTGAGAGGGCTTTGGGAGTTGAAGTACAGGATGACTATACAGAGGAGCTTAGAGGTGGAGATCGTTCTCAGGTGCATAAGGACCAGAAGGAGCAAAAGGGCCATTCTAGTGGTCCTATTCATAAGAAGGACAAGCATCATCGTCACCATCCTTATAGTGGCAGCTCTTCTCAGAGTCGTGGTTCTGGAGGTGGTTCTAGAGATGGCTCCATTCGGTATCGAGCTATCGCCAAGCCAGGGCTTGGATTGGTGTGTTTCCGTTGTGGTGATGCTCACCACCGTGCGAATTGTCGTTGGACTGGTAGCTGCTCCAGGTGTGGTCATGATCATAAGGAGGTGGTATGTAGGAAGAACCCAAATAGTAAGCTGATCTGGGAGCCAGTGACTTCTTCCCCTTCTGGACAGCGTGGTTCTGCCCACATGATGATTGGGGTCTCTTTTGAGCAGCAGTACACTACTCCAGCGCAGCAGTTTCTACCGGCACCTAGTGCACAGTAGTACTTATCTGCACCTTCTTCGTAGCAGCTCTTATCAGCACCTCCAGCTACTTCGATGCTTGGTTCTTCACACACACCTATTCCTGGTGGTGCGTATTGGGTGTCCCATGCTTCTACTCCGTTAGCTCCAGCGTGGACACCTACACCGACTGGGTTTCACATGCCTTCTTCTTCTACTGGTGTTCAGGGGGCATACTCTATGCCCTCAACTGACGGCCGAGACCGTGGTGACGTGGTGACAGGTACTATCTCCATTGGTTCATTTGATGCATATGCCCTATTTGATTCTGGAGCTAGCTTCTCATTTGTTTTGGAGGGTTTTGTGGTTCGTACTGGTATTTCTGTTCAGCAGATTAGTCAGGCAATTATAGTCAGTTCTGCCAAGGGTCCAGTCTCTAGTACTTTTGTTAGTCCTGGTTGTCGTATCTCTCTTGCAGATGAGGATTTTGTGGCTAATCTAGTAATTATTCCGCTGGACATATTTGATGTTATACTTGGGATGGACTGGCTTTCTCATTATCAGGCTGTTATATCTTGTTTCTGGAAGACAATCTCACTGCAGGCACCTTCGGGATGTGAGGTTGTATTTTAGGGTAGTGCTCCTAAGTTTTCCCTTGCACTGCTATGCTACTTGTTTCCTGGTCGCTGGTTGAGGAAGTCAGGTCTTTTGTGGTCTATGCTTGAGGTTCCTGAGGTCATCTTGCGTGTTGAGGATATTCCAGTTGTTTGTCGGTATCCGGATGTGTTTCCTGCTGATGTTCCAGGTTTGCCTCCTGAAAGGGAGTCTCTCTTTGAGATTAAATTGGTCCCTGGGACTCAGCCTATTTTCAGGTTACCATATAAGATGGCACCTGTTGAGCAAGTGGAATTGAAGAAGCAGATTGATGAGCTTTTAGCGAAGGGATTTATTAGACCAAGTGTCTCACCTTGGGCTGCTCCTGTGATTTTTGTGGAGAAGAAGGATGGCACCAAGAGGTTATGTGTTGATTATCGAGGGCTTAATCAGGTGACCATCAAGAATAAGTATCCTTTGCCTCGTATTGATGCATTGTTTGATCAGTTAAAGGGCGCCAAGGTATTCTCAAAGATTGATTTGCAATCTGGCTATCACCAATTGAGGATTAAGGAGGAGGACATTGAGAAGACGGCTTTTAGCACAAGGTATGGACATTATGAGTATGTGGTTATGTCTTTTGGTCTAACCAATGCTCCTGCTGTTTTCATGGAAGCCATGAACAGGATGTTGCACACATACCTGGACGTATTTGTGGTTGTGTTTATTGATGATATCTTGGTTTATTCAAAAACCAAGGAAGAGCATGAGGTGCATCTCAGTTTGGTGTTGGATAAGCTGAGGGAGTATAAATATTATGCCAAGCTGAAGAAGTGTGCATTTTGGCTTTCTGAGGTCGCTTTCCTTGGATATGTTATTAATCAGGATGGTATTACTGTTGATCCAAAGAATGTTGCTTCTGTGGTTATGTGGCAGAGACCAACTACAGTTACAAAGGTTCGGAGTTTCCTTGGTCTTGCTGGATACTATCGTCGGTTCGTTCAAGATTTTTCTTCCATTGCAAAGCCGATGACGAAGCTGACGATGAAGGGTGCTCCATTTGTTTGGACTAAGGATTGTGAGGCAAGCTTCCGTACTCTAAAGGAGAGGTTGGTGAGTGCTCCTATTTTGGTATTGCCTGAGAGTGGCAAGCGCTATACAGTATATACAGATGTCTCCCGTATTGGTCTTGGTTGTGCTCTCATGCAGGAGGGTAGAGTTATTGCCTATGCATCTAGGCAGTTGAGGAAGCATGAGGAGAATTATACTACACATGACTTGGAGTTAGCAACTGTGGTTTTTGCATTGAAAATTTGGAGACATTATCTCTATGGTGAGTCATGTGACATCTTTACAGATCATCAGAGTCTCAAGTATATTTTCACTCAGAAGGAATTAAACATGAGACAAAGGAGGTGGCTTGAATTGATTAAGGATTATGATTTGAATATACAATATCACCCTGGAAAGGCGAATGTGGTTGCCGATGCACTTAGTAGGACTGGTGTTCCTAAGACTTGTCTGCCACTGACTGCTGACTTGGACCGTATGGGAATTTCTCTTTGCTATGCTGGTGTTGCCCGTGAGGAGACTGAGTTGGTTATTCGTTCACCGTTGCGTGAGCAGGTGCGTGTGGCACAATTGCAGGATCGCTTGCTTCAGGCGGTTCGCAAGCGCATTGAGGTAGGAAGACCCCGTGATTTTAGTATGGAGGAGGATGGTACCATTTATTTTAGAGGTCGTCTCTGTGTGCTACAGAAAGCTGCAATTAAGATGGAAATTTTGAGGGAAGCTCATCGGACTCCATATACAATGCATCCAGGTGAGACTAAGATGTATCAAGATTTGAAGCAGAATTTCTGGTGGAAGCGGATGAAGGTTGATATTGCCAAGTATGTGGCTTCTTGTGGTATTTGTCAGAAGGTAAAGGCCGAGCATCAAAGGCCTGTAGGAATACTAAAACCATTGGAGATTCCCACATGGAAATGGGAGAACACTACCATGGATTTTGTGGTAGGGTTACCTCGTTCCCCTAGAGGTAAGGATGCCATTTGGGTTGTGATTGATAGACTTACTAAGGTTGCCCATTTTCTTCCCATGAAGACTATTAATTCTGCTTCGGATTTGGTTCCATTGTATATCAAGGAAGTGGTGAGGTTGCATGGTGTGCCTAAATCTATTGTTTTTGATCGTGATTCCAAATTTTTGTCTAATTTTTGGAGGAGTTTGCATAGTGCTTTGGGTACTGGATTGGATCTTAGCACTGCTTTTCACCCTCAGATAGATGGTCAGTCAGAGCGTACTATTCAGACCTTAGAGGACTTGTTTGCGTTCTTGTGTGCTCTCTTGGAAGGGCAGTTGGGAGGATCACTTGCCATTGGCAGAGTTTGCTTATAATAACAGTTATCAGGCTAGCATTAAGATGGCTCCATTTGAAGCATTGTATGGCTGCAGGTGTATTTCCCCGCTCTGTTGGGATGTCGTTGGTGAGAGATCTCTGGTTGGTCCGGATTGGGTACAACAGACTCATGATAAAGTTCGTGAGATCCGTCAGAACCTGTTGGCTGCTCAAAGCCGACAAAAGAGCTATGCAGATGTGAGACGGAGGGATTTGGAGTTTGCAGTTGGTGACGAGGTTCTTCTTAAGGTGTCACCAACAAAAGGCATTGTTCGATTTGGCACTAGAGGAAAGCTCAGTCCGAGATATATTGGACCTTATTTGATTACTGCTCGAGTTGGTGCCTTGGCATATCGTTTGCAGTTGCCAGATTCAATGAGTGGAGTGCATCCTGTGTTTCATGTATCTATGTTGAGGAAGTATCTGAAAGATCCAGACTAGAAGATGGAGGCTGAGCCCGTGATCATTGAGCAAGATTTGACTGTGGAGTGTCATCTAGTGCATATACTGGATTTCTCTCAGTGTGTCATGCGGAATAGGACTATCAAGTACGTGAAGGTTTTATGGACTAATCAGTCGGAGCGGGAAGCTACATGGGAATTGGAGGAGCCTATGCGCCAGAAATATCCAGAGCTCTTCGAGACTGGTAAGTAATTTGGTTACATGTGGTTCTATTTCTCTGTTCTCTCGTTAGGAATGGTGAATTCGGGGACGAATTCTTTTAAGGGGGGAAGAATGTAACACCAGGAATGCGCAAAAGTAAAATACGCTTTGTATGTGGGAATACATTAAGGTGATAGCCAAAAGTTGACTTTTAGACCCGTCACTCGGATGGATGAATGGAGACCATGGCAGCGTAGAGCCCATCGAATCCTTTCCGTTTGTCTACTCATTCACATCGTTTGGAGATCAGATCGCGAAGAAACTGAAGTTGCAAGTTTTCTCCTGGGTAGTGTATAGTAATGGGGTCACTGTAGCGTCGGGTAATGTAGCGTCGCGGCTACAGTAACCAGGCCGGTCTTTTTTCTCTTTTCTCCCTGCCCAAATCCTAGACCGTGTAGCCTCTTTTTTTACCGTGAAAGAAAGGAGAGAGAGGGAGAAGAAGAGAAGAGAGGGAAATCAGGGCACGCCGCCGTCTGCCGTCGCCGTTCCTCTCTAGAAATCGGTTAGGCTTAATTTCCTCTCTCCATTCCTCCCCAAATCGGATCTGTTCCTCGCTGTTCATGGTGGTGCCGCCATGTGTGGTGCAGTTCGGAGCCAATCCATGGGTTGCCGCAACCCTCGCCGCTAAGAAAACAGTGGGGAATCGTTGTGGTGATTGTCGTCTCCGCCGTTGCCCTTGTTCTTTTCAAAGGGAAACCCTAGGTGAGCCATGCCCCTGCACTAATCATGCTTTTTCTAAGGATTTGGATATTTTAGCACCTGTGTCTAGTGGTGATCATCGCCGTTAAGGGCTATGATTAAGGGTTTACCCTCGTCGCTATTCTCAGCACGTCATTGATCTGCACAGTCTTTGGTAATATCAGTTTTGCGTGGCCTTCATGACCTCAACAAAATATAAACCCTATACATGAGTTGTAGAGGAGTTTGATGTCTTTCCAAAGCTGTAAAGAACTCTGCAATCCGATTTAATACCAGAGAGATATCGAAGTTTTAATCTGACAGTTTTTCAGCCTCGTAATTCTAGGCAGAATATGTTCATCTCAAGTTTAGGCAACCCAAACAACAGAATTGGAATTTTGGATGAGTAGAGAAGTTGTGAGAACTTTCATAAGGTTTCCAGATTGGTTAAGTTCTTAATCATGTGAATTTTGGAACTCCAGATATATCTGTTTTGCTAGGGCTGTTCTGCAGTTGTTGTCAGATTTTCAGTATGAGGTTCATCTCAAGATTAGTTTATGTTAATGATTTTTACTCTAGTTATGGATCACTAGAAAGTTGTTAATTCTGAAGTTATCTATCATATGGCAGAAGATGAGATTTTTTTTAGCCATCAGGATTAATTATGCAAAAAGGAGAAGCAACAACGCTGCTGTCATGTCTAGTTTTGTGCGTTCTTTCTAGGAGAATGACGGGTTCGGGCGTAGGAACGCTTTGAATTATGTTTGTTTATTCTTGTGTGATTGTGTTGGTGCTAAGTTATGTTTGTGATCAGGTGGTGCGCCTTCGGATCATGCTTAGCTCACATTCTTGATCTTTGGTGAAGGCAAGTAAACGTAGCGATGTGGTCTACATGCTTTAACTTCGTTGTTTGAATTGCCTCCAATTAATTTTAGTACCTCACACTAGCAAGATAAATCTTGATTTATCTTTTTATTGAAGTTCATGACCCACTTGAGGTGTTACTTTTGAAGTTATGAATTTTGAGACATATGAAGTTCATGCATTGCAATCTTGCATTCGCATTCTCATATCTTTATGCATATGAAGAAAACCGTAGCCGGATTGGTGCGGTAAGTACCGGTACAGCAACGCACGTTGAGATATAGCAATGTGGTTGCAACCCTCACTTCCTCCCTTGTGGGATGTGTGGGTAGAAGTGAAGTCATACATTGCAATGCACCTTTTGCTTTTTCATCATGAAGTATCATTATGAAGTATTTACTTATCTTACTACTCGAAGATTTATGATGCTTCTTTTGTAATTTTAATTCTTAAATTGTTGCTTATATATATTGTGATTTAAATAACTTGGTTGAAGCAGTTTGCTTGCTGAGGTTTTCCATAAACCTCATACGCTTTCCCCTCTCCGCAGGTTCATGAGTTTGGAGGGAGCTTAGTTGGATTGGAGTAGCAGCACGGGTGCACACACCTCTTTATATATTATTGGACACATGTGTTGTAATAAAAATGTTTGGTTGTGAAGTCTTTTGCTTAGTTCATAATACCTTTTTATCCAGTTGCCAGACATTTGACTAGATGATTTAAGTTGCTTCTGCGTGCTCTGTTTATTTATCTTTGTTGCTATGTTTTTATATGTATGTGCCTGTAATAGCTGTAGCGTAGTGTGGTAATGCTCTAGAATGTTGCTGCTGTTCTGGGGTGTTACATAAATCACAAAATAACAAACAAAAACAACATTATAAAATATAAACAACAACATAGTAATAAACATAAATATGAAGACAACAGAGAAAAAAATAAATAAATGCAAACAAAAAACTAACAACATTACAAATAGAACAAAATATAACAATGAAAAAACAAATAACACAACTTTACAAATACCACAAAAGAAGGAATAATATAGAGAGTAGAGTTAGATAGAGCAAACCGCAAATCAAAATTGAGCATGACGATAGACGTTGATGTTGCAGAAACAATTGCAATTATAGATGCACAGGATGTTAAAATTTCAATAAATTTTCATAAATGTTGCAAATCAAATTGCAATAGTAGTTACAGCTTGCAAGTGCACGATGAAGTTCAAGTAAATGACCTATAACATGTAGTTGCAGTTGTAACTACGAATCAGTTGTTACCAACACAAGCAGCAATCGATGGAAATAATGATCATTCAACATCAACAAATATAGCAAAGCAGCTAGAAAATGGAATAGACTGAACTCTGGGATTACAATAGCTAAACACATGCCTGCGTCTTTGTCTGATCTTTTCTGAAGGATGGTGATAGAACCCGCTAGGGTTTGTTCCTGATCCTTCGATGAGAGTTGGGGATAACTTCGATTTGGGGTAGATTCGACGTTGGCTGTCCGACTACAACACCACAAGGGCTGCGCCTTAGCGACAGTTACACCGCCTCCGATTTGTGCTGTTCTTACTGTGCCAAGAACAACCTTGAACCTGCAAGCAAATCGAAGAACAAGCAAGAACAAGTAGACAAGCAAATAGCACACAGACCTTGCCCAATGGATGAATCTGATACACACGAAGTTGGGGTTCTGGATACAGGTATTCGGATGGTCTAATTGACACACGCGAGTTACAAGGAAGTAGCAAGAGCTAAACTTTCATCTAAACAAAACCCAAGTCTCAAATGGTGGCTGCTACTTCTATTTATATGACGGCTACAACCAGGAAGTCCAGGATGAGCTCTCCTAACCCTAGGACGCCCTCCTCATGGGCCTGACTGGAAACAAGGCCCAATTACCCAAAAGGTGAAGTTGTGTTCAGCCATGAGGTCCGATCGTTACTTTATTGATTTCTCCCACCTCCAGTCGAATCTGTATGTGCAGTTTGAACCATTTGAAAATAGACTTCAAGATCTTTCCAACGAGTACTCATGTGCCTTAATCGCCTTCCGGAGTGAAGAGTTATGGCCAAATCAATCAGGTGCTTTCTGCAGGTCCGAGCACCTAAACGGAATGATCCACTCCGTTTCAAGCAGAGTGGTCCAAGATACTCGTGCTGGAAGGTCCACTCGCCTCCAAACGTGGTGGTCTACCACGTTCCATTCAGAGTGGTACAAGTCCCTGTGAATAAAGCATGTAAGCTTGCTCTTTAGTTATGTAAGCTTGTTGTCCCATAGATGTGGTTGTATCAATGGTAGCGACGTCCACATCATCCTCCTCTTCTTGCATTTGAGTCGTCCTCGACTCAAGCTCTTCCATGATTCTTGCTTCTGGCTTAAAATCAGTCACACCACCAAGGTCTCCACTAGGCATGAGAGGAGGAGGCCAAGGGGGCACTCGGATACCAACACCAAGTGATGGCCATGTGCATAGTTTTGGGCCATTGTTGCATATTGAATATGACGATGTTGATGTAGCACAAGTTGTGGTTGTCGCAGTCAAGTTGTCGACGTTGTTGCTCAAGCTGAAACAGCTATGCTGGTGCATAGCATCCTGGTTAGTGCAGCTGTGATGGACATGGTCCCATCATCCTCCCCTTCTTGATGACAAGCCGTCCCTGGCTTGCTCGAATGGCCAATGAAGGAACTTGATTTTGTGGCATCATATGGAGTGATGACAATGTCGTGCATACACAACCAACGTTGCTCCCCTTCTTCTGGCTGAACCTACTGCACAAGAGCAAAACTAGGGGAACTATACAAGACATCATCAGTGTTAGTGCTGCCCATTATTTCATTACGTTCTTGCAGCCTAATAGGAGATTTCATATGAGAGGTAATATAAACTTTATACACCAAATATTCTCCTCTACTATCATATTTGCCAATTGCATGAAACAAACAATGATGAAAACTTGGCAGATCAGATTCAACTTTAAGTTTCTCTTTTAGACAAATCAGATTACAGGGAATATCAAATTCAATATAACCTAATGTGTTACAAGAGGATATGAGTTTCAGCTCTTCTTTCTTGCTAGCAATGCATTGAACATGTGCAGAAGCAACATGGAGATGAATCAAAGCAGATTTAACATGTGAGGGCATTAATTGTATATTTGAAACATGGGCAACATTATCACACAACTCCCTACTATCACAAAACACACATGTAGCTAGTGACAAAGGAAACAAAGCAAAGGACTCCACCGAAGATTGTGGGAGATTAGCATTATTAGGGGACATATTCATTTCAGCATGTGCAAACTTACATTGAGCAGTTGTGTTAACTGCATTACCTTCTTCACCCTCGTCCAGTGTTGTAGGTGTGGCATGATCGCCATCCTCCAACTCCTGTAGCACGCATTACTCCTCAAGTTGCTCCACACCCTCCTTGGACTTGTTCCCATCTTCCTGTAATATATTAGGAGTAGAAAAGGAAACAAAAGGGTGCTCTATCTCTAGTTGTGGTGACGAAATGAAAGAACAAGTATCACACAACTCCTCTTATCACAAGGTTCAGCAAGCAAGTCACCTTGTGACAAAGGAAAATCAGTACCAGGTTCCACTATTTGTTGCTCTTGGTTAGCATATAGAGTGGACAAATGTGAATCATCATGAGTTACATCATTCTTGCAAGTATTCATAGTTAGTAAAATCTGATTTTCAGCTTTACGAGCAAGAAGGAATAAGTGAGAGATATGGTTGCATGTTTCAGGTATGAGAATGGTTTGAATTTCAGAATTGAGCCCTCTCATGAACCTACTCATAACATCTTCCATGCATTTATCTAATCCACCAAACTGAATACAAATTTTAAAATCATGGTAGTATTGTTTCACAGTCCTACTACCTTGTTTTAGTTTCTCCAGTTTGTGAAGCAAATGTTCAACATAATATGCAGGAATATATGCTTCTCGAAAATGAAATTTGAAATCCTGCCAAGATTGAGGAACTTTGTTATGCCTACAAAGATGTTTCCATTCTCCCAAAGCATATTTAGTCAAAGCACTAGCAGCAGCTAGAATCATTTGATGTTCAGACAAATGATACTTATCAAATTCTGCATCTACCTTAAGCTCCCAATCAATGTATACATGAGGATCAAAATTTCCCTCAAAAGAAGGTAGAGCATATTTGATCTCACTTAGAACATCATCATGTACCTCATGTGGAAATGTTCCCACATGTTGTTCAGCCTGTCGACATCCATGGGAATGGCAGCTAGCTCCCGTTTCCTTCCCCATGCCTGTCATGGTTAGGGGACAACAAAAATATACACAAGGTGTGGCCTATCAACTAAAGGAAAAATCTGATGGCACACTACATTTTCACTCAACTTGTGCAATCAAGTTCTTACATGTTCTTACCACACTTGCAGAAGGTCTTAGCAGCCAGCAAGAACAGCACAAATGGTGACACAAGTGCAACCCTGTGATGTAGCAGATAATTTCTAGAGCTATAGGTGGCTGCAAGTAAAAACAAAGAATAGCTAGAACCACATTAATCAAAGCAAATTGAATAATCGTTCAACAATGGTACTGCTGGTCCTAGGCTAAACCAAGTTAGAGACGTGAGCCTAGGCACAAAGGTAGTCACTGAAAAGGAATGAGTAGAACAACACAAAGATAACAACAGATTCAGCACCTTCTTCTTCTCCTTTCCTTCATGTCTTCTTCTTTTGTTTCTATATTTTTTTCTTCTTCTTTTTTTTTCAGGGCCTAAAACTTTTGTTTGTACTATGACAACCAAAACAAAAGGTATTGCACACAGCCCCTTTGGACTCAGATTTACATGCTCTTGTAAGACACAGCAGATTCGCAAATCTCCAAGACGATTCTGGAGCGCTCCGAACGAATTTCAAAGCAAGGTCAGATTCTTTTGAAAGAAGACAACTTCTGCTTTCCAGATTGTATTTAAACACTTGAATCAGACTAACGATACAGAAATTATGGCAATTTCCTTCTCGTGCTGAGTTGAAACTCTGAATCAGCCCGAGATGAGTTGTTTCCCTTTTGTGGATGCAAACTTGGATGTGGGTGGAAAGTATTTGGATCTGGAGGATATTGTTGCAAAGGTTTTAGATGGTGGTGGGGTGCAGCTATTGGGAAACAAAACTTGAACAGCCCCAAATCGGAAACAACAAAGGTGGAAATGAAGATGGATTCGTGAGGGAAAATGGCAGCGGAGATGTATATGGTGATGGTGGATTTCGTGGTGACCACAACGTGATAGAACTCAAAACTCTAAATGGCTAAACACTAAGACCAGCAGATCTACACGTTGATGCAACTGAAAACTCAACAAGCAAAGATTATGCAGAACAACAAAGGCTCAAACTTCTTGTTGGGATTTCAGATCTAACCTATTTTTGGTATTTGTGGACTGTAGGTAGTGTAAAGTATGGGTAGAAACTCTCACCGAAAACCTTGCTCTGATTACCACATGATAGAACCCGCTAGGGTTTGTTCCTGATCCTTCGATGAGAGTTGGGGATAACTTCGATTTGGGGTAGATTCGACGTTGGCTGTCCGACTACAACACCACAAGGGCTGCGCCTTAGCGACAGTTACACCGCCTCCGATTTGTGCTGTTCTTGCTATGCCAAGAACAACCTTGAACCTGCAAGCAAATCGAAGAACAAGCAAGAACAAGTGGACAAGCAAACAACACACAGACCTTGCCCAATGGATGAATCTGATACACACGAATTTGGGGTTCTGGATACAAGTAATCGGATGGTCTAATCGACACACGCGAGTTACAAGGAAGTAGCAAGAGCTAAACTTTTATCTAAACAAAACCCAAGTCTCAAATGGTGGCTGCTACTTCTATTTATATGACGGCTACAACCAGGAAGTCCAGGATGAGCTCTCCTAACCCTAGAACGCCCTCCTCATGGGCCTGACTGGAAACAAGGCCCAATTACCCAAAAGGTGAAGTTGTGTTCAGCCATGAGGTCCGATCGTTCCTTTATTGATTTCTCCCACCTCCGGTTGAATCTGTATGTGAAATTTGAACCATCTGAAAATAGACTTCAAGATCTTTCCAACGAGTACTCATGTGCCTTAATCGCCTTCCGGAGTGAAGAGTTATGGCCAAATCAATCAGGTGCTTTCTGCAGGTCCGAGCACCTAAACGGAATGATCCACTCCGTTTCAAGCAGAGTGGTCCAAGATACTCGTGCTGGAAGGTCCACTCGCCTCCAAACGTGGTGGTCTACCACGTTCCATTCAGAGTGGTCCAAGTCCCTGTGAATAAAGCATGTAAGCTTGTTGTCCCATAGATGTGGTTGTATCAATGGCAGCGATGTCCACATCAGATGGGCCAGCATCAAGACTGTCATCATTCGATCTTTTCTTACCAGCAGCCATACTT
>CM014276.1:16444470-16596960 GCA_004135705.1 Alloteropsis semialata
ATAGCCCATGAAACTCACATAACATGGACTAAGCTCCCCTAGATGTGTGCATACATATAGTGGATGGCAAAGCATATGCACAACTAATCAATTAAGATAAGATGAGGAGCTTATTCTGTATTATGTATGGAGATAGCTATAAATGAATTGAAAGGCATAATACTAAAAGAAACTCAAGAAATACCAATTGCTGGTTGATACCGCTTGAACTCAATTTATACCAAATGGAAGCATATTTGCTTCATTATAACCATGCTTATCTCCGGGGATACTTGTGAGACTACACACATGATAAACTTGCAAACATTGTTAGTCTCAAAATCACAACCCATAAGATAGCTCCCCCTAAATATGTGCATACAAGTAATTGAATTACTTGTGAGAGACATGCACTAGTCAATAACGACATTTGGAATGGTTAGCTTATGAATTGCATTTTGGCACAAAAGATAAGAAATAAGCTCTAAGTGCCATTTTCCTACAACTAATAAACAATGTAGGTTGCTCATGGGTTAGAATGAGACACAAGCAACCTACCATATGAAAGAATTACTCTAGGCAATGCAATGGATTTGAAATATGTATATGCAATCCTAGACAAGCATAGGAACTAGATGCTAATTGAAATTGCATGAATTTAACTCTAGTTACCTATGTTACCAATGGAGGATTTGGGTGTAGAATACTCCAAATCTAGATTAACTTGGTCTTTTTGTTTGAATTGCTCTTCTCTTGCAGCCAAGTTTCCAAATCCTCCCGAGTCCCATGGACTCTAAGTCGCCTTTGTAACCCAAACCTTTTTGGTGCTCTTCATGATTGTGATGATTTCCTTTGGCACCCAAATAGGTTGGTTCCACCCCTTTACTTGCTTGTTGATCAAGTGAGCTACCACCTTGTTATCTTTCTTCTTGAGGAGGTATGGTGTGTTCTTCTTCTTGTTAACCTTCAAGTATGCTTTGGTGTTGGAGATGATTTTCTTTTTCTTCTCTTCCCTTTTCTTGTTCTTGCACTCATAGGATTTGTGGCCTTCTTGATGGCAAGAGTAGCAAGTCACGATTACTTCCTTCTCAAGCTTCTTCACCATCTTGGGACGGTTATCTTGAGAAGGTTATGCCTTGCACTTCTTGTCCTTTCCCTTGAGCCTCTTCAAGTTCTTTGAGAGCTTCTCTACTTCTTGCTTAAGCTCTTCATTTTCTTGAGCAATGAGATCATCAAGAGTTTCTATAATAACATTCTCATTGCAAGATGGCGAGCAAGATTTAACATTTAAATCAATCTAAGAGGTAGAAGCATCCTTTTTAGATTTAATATCAAAAAGAGATGTGGATGCTTTGGTGGAGGTAATTTTAGTTGATTCAAGTAACTCAACTTTACTAGTTAGCTCATCATTTTCTTTAATAATCATATCGAATTTTTTCTCCAATTCTTTAAAATTGGATGATGAGCTAGCTAGCTTTTGTTTGAGTTCCTTATTTTGCAAATTGAGTTTCCTTATCGTTACCTCTTGATTTTGAACAAGATTAGCAAGCTCTTCAATTGAAGGGAAGGAGTCATCATCACTTACATCGCTATCACTCATACCTTTGGCCATTAGGCAAATATGCGATGAACTTGATGATGGCAAGAAAGTCTTTTGCTTATGGTGGGTTTCTTCATCACTTGAGCTTGACCAATCAAACCCACCCTTGGAAATGCTTGTGAAGGCCTTCTTTCTTGCTTCCTTCTTCTTCCTTCTTTCTTCCTTCATGCGCTTGCGTCTTGCTTTCATGCTTGGACAATACTCAATGTGATGTCCTCCTTCACCACAACCAAGGCAAGCAATCTTCTTTTTATCCAACATCCTTCAGTTGTAGCTCTCAAAATGCTCCATGGTACTAAGGTGGCCTTTGCCATTAATCTTCTTGAGCATCTTGATGACCTTTTTGATTAGCTTGTTGATTTCTTCACTATCATAGGAGGAGTCACTTGATTGATCATCATCTTCTTCATCATCCTCATCATCACTTCCTTCTGCACTTGAACTTGATGCTTCACTTGAGCTTGAAGCTTCACTTGAGCTTGAGCTTGATTCTTGCACTTGAGCTTTCATCTTGGTTTGAAGATTCTTCCTTGTCATCTTTCTTCTCCATCTTTTCTTTGCTTGATGTGCTTGCATCTTCATTGGATGGAGAAGAATCTTTGGTGATCTTCATTGATAGATCATGAGCAATGATCTTGCCCAAAACTTTTGTGGGCGTCAACTCATCCATCTTGGTCATGCAATGGAAGTAAGTGACAATGGGAACATACTTCTCTTTGGGAAGAACATGGATGATCTTTCTTGAGATGTCCAAATCACTTAGCTTGGTCAAGCCTATAGAATTTAGCTCATTGACAATAACATTTAAAAGTGAATACATGTCATTAGCTAATTCATTTGGCAACATCTTAAAGGAATCATAAGCTTGCTTGACCAACATATGTTTTTGCTCCTTAACGTCACTCGTGCCATCATGGAGCTCTTTGAGCATGGTCCAAATTTTGTGTGCATTTTCAAGATGATAGACCCTATTAAACACATCAAAGCTAAGAGATCCAAGAATTGAATTTCGAGCAATAGCATTGAAGTGCATCTCATCTCTATCGGTCTTGGTGGGGTTGTTCGGCCAAGCTAAGGGTTTCATTCCTTCTTTCATCACTCTCCAAACACCTAAGCCTCTAGCTTCAAGAAAACATGACATACGAATATGCCAATAGAAGTAGTGAGTGCCGTCAAAGTGTGGAGGCCTACCGATATCACTCCTAACCTCTCTGGATGTCATTTTGCTCTTTGGCGGTGAAGCCAATGGTCCAAAAGAGAGCACGGGGCTCTGATACCAAGAAGGGACCGTGACACCCTAAGAGGGGAGGGGTGAATTAGGTGTTCTAAAAACTAAGGTTCCAAGCACATATAAAAACATATTCCAAATTCTATCTAAAAGTGCACTAGGTTTTTCTATGTGTTGCTATCTCTACCGTAAAAGAGTTTTGCACCCTAGGTTCCAATCCTATCAACTACACAAGGCAATTCTAGGAAAGGTAAATGCAGAATGTAAAGGGCACAATGTAAATGCGGAAGTGTAAATGGTAGAGAATGCAAACTCTCGGCACGATGATTTTTCCCGAGGTATCAGGGAGTTAGCTAACTCCCCCGTAGTCCTCGTTGGAGCCCCTTCCTGGGAAATGCCCCTTCCTTAGGGCAATGCTCCGATGGTGGGCAAACTCCGTGATAGCCAAATGAACTACCCACAACACGAGTGGGTCTTCGCTTGGCCTCTCGTCGGTGACCTCCGCCGTCTTCACTATGGTAGAGCTTCGGCAAACTGCCAAGGGGCCTCTCCTTCCTTGCACAAACACCGATGGCCTCTCCACAAAGCTTTGTTGGAGGGTCTCGCTAGACTACAACACCCCGGATTTACAACACTTGGTGCGTGCAAGCACCGTTAGCAAGAGGTATGCAAACCTCACTAAACTCTAGACTAAAGCCTAAAGCAAATGCGCTAAGCGGCCTAAACTAGCACTAATCAAAGCCTAAGCCTTGTTGCTAATTGCCTAATCTTCTTTTAAGCACTTTGGTGGATAGAGCACTTGAAATGGTGAACTTCAACACCCAACAACTTTCCCAAGCTCTAACACACTTCAAATGGCCGGGTAGAGGGGTATTTATAGCCTCAACATGGAGAACTAGCCGTTATGTAGCCATTGGGCACTTTCTGCGCACCACCGACTATTACGGTGCCCAAATAGGTGCACCACCGCAATAGTCTGTCATTCCAGAGCCGAATCTTCAACTTCTTCAGCACCACCGACTATTGCTGTGACCCATCACAACAATCGGTGATCGTAGCACTGCAATAGTCTGTCGTTACAGTAGGTTTTGGCATTTTTCATTGAAGGACCGCAACTTGCTCGAATCAGTATTGGTACCACCGCAACATCTTGTGCTCACGATGTCAGCACGACCGACTATTGCTGTGCTCATGACTGGGTAGCATAGCAATAGTCTGTGCTCCTGTTTTTTTATTTTGCTTTATTTTCTTCACGGTTTCTTCTCTTGGGCTTGTCTTGTATGATGTCTTGGGTTTCTTTTAGGGTCTTCTAATGTCTTGATCACGTATTCTTGACCTTGTTTAAGGTGTTTGATCACCCAAGTCCATCACCTTACATTCATGCGATTATATACTTGTATACTAGCAAACTTGTTAGTCCACATGGGTTGTGTTGCATGCAATCACCAAAATCACAAATGGCCTATTGGTAGGTCCAGTTTCCTAACACTTGGGAATATGAACTAGATCAACTGTATGAGCAACACAAACAAAGGAACCTAAAGGAGAAACTAGAATCTCTGATAAATTATCCTCTTGGACCTACTGGGTTTGAAAACGAGTGGAACAGGCTCGTAGAAGAATTTGAAATCAGGGGACACCCAGCTATTGAAGCATTGTGGAGCAAGTGACAAATGTTTATTGCAGCTTACTTCAAGAGGTTATATTGTGGAAGAATGACATCAACGCAGCGTTCAGAAAGCCAGAACAGAGTGCTGAAGGATGGTTACGTAGTAGAAACAACATGTTTGCATATGTTTGCAAAGAGAATGCTTGATTCAATTGTACATTCAGATCATATGGACGCAGCAGAAACACATTACTCGCAAGCTGAAGTTGTGAGGGCCAGCAAAGCAAAATTTGATGCACAGTTGAGCAGAGTGTATACAAGGCCTGTATACAATGAGTACAAAAGGCAATATGAAAACAACACGGCTTTTATCATTGAAGCAGACACTGATCCGTCTGTGAAGCATGGTTTCCTAGTAAGACATGAGACTAGGGCAGAAAGCTTCTGCTGGGCGAGTCATGCTTTCAGGGTAGTCGCAGACAAAGAAGCTGGTACATACAAATGCGAGTGCAAGCAGTGGGAACACACTGGTATGAATCATCCTGTTGACCAACAATATACAAGAAGAATGTATTTGAAAACAATGAAAATCAACATGTATACTAACATAAAAATTTTTGTAACCTATTTTAGGACTATTCTGCATGCACCTCATAAAGGCTTTCATGCATCTACATGTGCAGAAAATACCAGAGAAATACATTATCAAAAGGTACACTCGAGATGCTAGGTCAGATGTGCCATGAGATCGGCATGATATTCCAAGAGTAGGACCAACAGAAGATACGGAGCAGGCAAGGCTATCGAAGCTATTACCAAAGCTCATGAGGCTTGGCAGAGCAGGTATGAGATCCAATCAAGCATTTGAGGAAACAACATGACAACTGGAATTGATAACACCTGGGATTGAGTTATTCCAACCTTCATCATTGCCTTCTGATATTCACCTAGAAAGTGTTGTTCAACTAGATGAAATTAATTTTGAGGAGACAACACAGAACTCTATTCATACAGCTGATCAGCAAAATGTGCCACATGTGACCACTAACTCTACTTCTACAAACAATGAAGAGCCAGCTTCTGCAGAATTCTTTCATGACATATCTCTAGTTGAACGACCAGTGTTAAGGACTAAAGGAAGAACTCCAGGAAAATAGCCAGCGCAGTAAAATGAAAACATGGTATATAGACAGTACAGCACATACGCAAAAGAAAATAGAGGTACAAAATTTGCAGCATATGTAGAGTCAGAGGCACGCACTACATGACAACATGTCCACATAACCCAGACCGAAGCAGGGCAGCTGAAAATAAAGCAGCAAGAAAAAGAGGAAGCAAGACAGTAGGCGGACCTCCTAGAAAAAGAGGAAGACCTAGAATTCAAAGGGAACTACATGATCAAGAAAACATGAGAACAGAACAAAATGATGAGATGGCAAACAACATCACAATCAGTACAACAAAAAAGAGGAAGAGGAGTAAGAGTGCAAGTGACAAGAGAAAGGCCAAAGACCAGAGGAGCACGAGTTAACTACCAGGGCATGTCATCTGCTGATGACCCTATAGATATTCTTTGAGTCATAGTAATTTACAGATGTTATAAGACATAACAATACCTTCATTTATAAACATTATTTATCTCACTGACATGGGTATATCAAATAAGATTGCAATTGTTGTATCTAAGCTAAGTCATTGTTCATACATATGATACACCATTACAATTGTAATAACTGAAGACTTGCATCTCGGTTCAAACAGATACACCAACACATATATCATTCAAACATTTTAAAATATAGGATACCTTATAAACATTAACGAGTGTCCAAACTAATACAAATTATAAAGATTGAAATATCAGAAACAAATATCCAACATAACAAGGTTGTTACCAAACGATTCTACTCCTCATCAGAAGAAGAAGTGTCATTATGCGCATTCCCAGTAGACTCGTCATCATCGTTGCCAGACAACTCATCATCATCAACACTCGAAACAACCATTCCAGAAGCACCAATGTTGATGGCATGGCCACTTGTTCCACCACCGTCATCAGCATTGAAGCGCCTCCTCTTTAGGGCTGGCTAGTCGAGATCTTCAAGATACCTCTCCTCGGTGACATGCTCGTCTTCGTCATAGATGTAGTCGTGGAAGGGATCTTGAAGTGGTTCTAGTGCACCAGCGGATTCATCACCAGAGTCATCATCTTCATCAGAATCATCATCTGAATTGTCATCAGAGTCATCTTGATCCCCATCAGTGCCATCCTCGTCGGTTGCTTCATCTTGTTCTTCTTCCTGATCAACGTCTTCCGAGTTTGTGGAATAGGTGCCGTCGTCGGTTTCGTCAGCCGAGGATCCACGCTCCGACTCTGTCGACAAAGACAAGCACTCCTCCTCCTCAGAGGAGGAGGACTGTGGGATCTTTGGGGAAGGCATGGTGTGTGGAGTTGCTGTCTCATGCGTGTAAGGTAGAACAAATGAACGAGATGAAACAAGAGCAGCAAATACATAAGATACGTAGCGAGCAACATTTATAAGGGCAAAGGAAGTCGAAGAACAAAACTGCGCGTCGCTTCCGCTAAAGCAAGCATGCGAGGCAGTTATGACAAGCGCTCAATAACAACACATCAGTTGCAACTGCAACTGCAATTGCAAATAAAACATTCAGTTCCTTGCGGTTATGACAAACGAATCGCTTCGGCTAATGCACGCGCGGGAGGCAGTTATGAGAAGCGGTCAATAGCAATATATCATTTGCAATTTGAATTGCAATTGCAAATAAAACATTCACTTCCTTGCATGATTAAAAAAAATAAGATCAACCGTCACATGTAAATTCTAAGACAAGATGTTTCAAAAAAATTAATTTTTTAAGAAATAAATTATTTAATGACATAGTTGCAGTTTAAACAAATGTTTGATTTGATTAAAAAAATGGTTGCAACTGCACTTTTGGCTAAAGCTAAGGCAAAATGCATGGGAGATTTTCCCATTGAACAGGCTTCCCCATAGTTGCTGTTTCTTGGATCGGACAGAGAAAAAGGCTCTCTATTGTAGGCAACAGATGAAAAGAAATAGTTAACGGACTGAGAAAGAATATATTGCTAGCGTATTGCTATCACATAAAGAATGAAGATGATAAGACATGCGGTTATTATATTACGAGTTGCAACTACAACGTGTGTGGCAGTTTGCAAATGGAAGAAAAAAATCCAATGCTAATACGGTTGCAACAAATGTTCCAATAAATTGCAACTGCAGAGGCAACAAATTTATAATATATGTTCAAAAATTTTCAAAAATAAATGTCCAATTGCATCCAATGTTTTAGTTTTATTATCATGAAATGAAAATTCACTTGAAAAATAAGATATAACAAAAGTTCAAATACATGTTGCAATTAATGTCTGTCGAAGTTTGCAATTGGATGAAACAAATGAAGTTGCAACAAATGTTCTAATACATTTTCAAAAATTGAGCTAAAACATTAAAAATGGTTAAAATAAAGTTGCAATTACAACAAATGTTCAAATTTGCAAGTACATCTGCAACAAATGTTCGAATAAATTCAAAATTGTTTAAAAGGTAAAGTAGAAGTTGAAAATTCACTTGAAAAAATCAGTCAAAAAGTGCAAACAATTTAACATTTTAAAAAAAACTGAAACAAATGTTCAAATTTGCAAATACAAGTGCTACAAATATTCGAATAAAATCAAAACTATTTAAAGGAGCAGTTCAAACTTCCATATATATATTTAAAGAAGAACATTTGTTGCAATAATATAAATTGTATCTGCAGCTACAATAACTTGTTTAAAAAATGGGCAAAATAAAGTTGCAATTACAACAAATGTTCAAATTTGCAAGTACATCTGCAACAAATATTCGAATAAATTCAAAATTGTTTAGAAGGACAAGGTCAAACAAAAGTTGAAATATATGGAATTAGTAATGTGCGAGCGACGTGTTTCACAGTTTGCAAATGGAACGTACAAGCATATGTAGATACAACAAATGTTTCTGTTTTATTATCATAAAAAATACAACAAATGTACAAATTTGCAAATACAAGTGCAACAAATATTTGAATAAAATCAAAACTATTTAAAGGAATAGTTGAAACATTCCAAAACAATTCGAGCTTTGAAATATATATTTAAAGAAAAAACATTTGTTGCAATAATATAAATTGTATCTGAAGTTGCAATTACAACAAATGTTCAAATAACTTTTTTAAAAAATGGGCAAAATAAAGTTGCAATTATAACAAATGTTCAAATTTGCAAGGACATCTGCAACAAATGTTCGAATAAATTCAAAATTATTTAGAAGGACAAGGTCAAACAAAAGTTGAAATATGAAGAATTAGTAATTTGCGAGCGACGTGTTTCACAGTTTGCAAATGAAACATACAAGCATATGTAGATACAACAAATGTTTTAAGAGATTTTTAAAAATCAGTAAAACAATACAACAAATGTTCAAATTTGCAAATACAAGTGCAACAAATGTTCGAATAAAATCAAAACTATTTAAAGGAAGCGAAGGGCAGGAACGAACGGAAAGCAACAATTCGAACTTAGAAACATATATTTAAAGAAGATCATTTGTTGCAATAATATAAATTGTATCTGCAGCTACAATAACTTTTTTAAAAAATAGGCAAAATAAAGTTGCAATTACAACAAATGTTTGAATTTGCAAGTACATCTGCAACAAATGTTCGAATAAATTTAAAATTGTTTAGAAGGACAAGGTCAAACAAAAGTTGAAATATATGGAATTTGTAATTTGTGAGCGACGTGTTTCATAGTTTGCAAATGGAACATACAAGCATATGTAGTTACAACAAATGCTTTAATAGATTTTTAAAAATCAGTAAAAAAATACAAAAAGTGTCTCTGTTTTATTATCATAAAAAATACATCAAATGTTCAAATTTGCAAATACAAGTACAACAAATGTTCGAATAAAAACAAAACTATTTAAAGGAACAGTTCAAACATTCCAAAACAATTCGAACTTTCAAATATATATTTAAAGAAGAACATTTGTTGCAATAATATAAATTGTATCTGAAGCTATAATAATTTTTTTAAAAAAGGGCAAAATAAAGTTGCAGATACAACAAATGTTCAAATCTGCAACTACATCTGCAACAAATGTTCGAATAAGTTAAAAATTATTTAAAAGGACAAGTTCAAACAAAAGTTGAAATATATGGAATTAGTAATTTGTGAGCGACGTCTTTCACAGTTTCCAAATTGAATATACAAGCATATGAAGATACAACAAATGTTTTAAGAGATTTTTAAAAATCAGTAAAAAGATAAAACACAAATACAAATGTTCAAATTTGCAAATACAAGTGCAACAAATGTTCGAATAAAATCAAAAGTATTTAAAGGAACATTTCAAACAGAGTTTCTAAAACAATTGGAAACCTTCCAAATATATATTTGAAGATGAACAAATATTGCAATAATATAAAATTGTATGTACAGATTTTTTTAAAAATGGGTAAATAAAGTTGCAATTACAACAAATGTTCAAATTTGCAATTACATCTGCAACAAATGTTCGAATAAATTCAAAATTGTTTAGATGGTAAACTAGCAGTTGAATATTCAATTGAAAAACAAGGTCAAACAAAAGTTCAAATAACATGCAAGTAGTAATTTGCAAGCCGTGTTTCACAGTTTGCAAAAGCATTTGCAATTGTAGATACAACAAGTGTTCTAAGAAATGTTTAAAAATCAGTAAAAAATTGCAAATACGAAAAATGTTTCTATTTCATTATCATATAAAACTACAACAAATGTTCAAATTTTCAAATACAACTGCAACAAATTTTCGAATGTATTGAAAAATATTTAAAGGAACAGTTCAAAACAATTCAAAAAAAACCATTCCAAATATATTTGAAGATGAACAATTGTTGCAATAATATTAATTGCATGTGCAGCTTTTTTTATAAAAAGGGTTAAATAAAGTTGCAATTACAACAAATGTTCAAATTTGCAAGTACATCTGCAACAAATGTTCGAATAAATTCAAAATTGTTTAAAGGAACAGTTCAAACATATGTTCCAAACCAGTTCGAAATAGCCACTTCCAAATATAAATTTGAAGGACAACAAACGTTCCATTAAATAATTTAACATAGGATGGAACTTAACATTTAAATAAAAGGTAAACCAAATGTTCAAATTTGAAAATACAACTGCAACAAATGTTCGAATAAATTTAAAATTGTTGAAAGGTAAACTACCAGTTGCAACTATATTTTCAATAACAACAAATATGCAATCATATAAATTGCAACTGCAGCTGCAACAAATTTTTTAAAAATTGGGTAAAATGTACTTGTAATTGCAATTACAATTGCAACAATTGCAACAAACGGGTGAGCAAAATTTTTGTAATTGCATAATGCAACCATACATGGAACCATTTGCAATACCACTCTAGTCAACAAGTGTTCTTTATATATTATATCCCTACTCTTCTTCCCCAAAGAGTCCCATAACCTCTGGGGTTTTCTTCAGCTAAATCGCCGCTGCGGTTTTCTGCTCCACTCATCGGCGGCGGCTTCCATCTTCCACTTCCTTTTTTTGTGTGCAGAAAGAAGATGGCTTTTTCCAAGCAACGCAACCACATATCAAGGAGGCAGCCACACGACGACGCCGGACGCTTCAAGCGTCGCTCCCCCGAGATGCCACCATCAACCGCCATCGTCCCCGTGGCAACATCACCATCATCAGAGGCCACAGTCGATCCGCCATCACCGGCGCCGGCCTGCATCATATGTGGAAGACCACTTCCATTCAGCCGCCATCTCCTTCCATCTTTCGACATGTGGAAGGAACATCTCAAGGAGTGGCAGCGGCAAAGGACAAAGGACAGGCAGCAGAAAACTCAGCATCGGCCGACAGTGACAGTGATGTAAGTCAGATACTACAAACATCTATTAGCATTAAGATTGAATCAAGCAAACATATGCAGAATTTATTAAGACTATCTATTGTACATATCATAACCATTTTATGCTTCATTTTCTGCCGAATTAGTTAAAAAAATGCCCTGCATTTTGATCTGTCATATCCATATGCAAAAAACATATATCATGTATAAACTATAATATATATTTCTGTAATGTTTAATAACACACAAGCACAAAGTTTTAGATACACCTTGACATTTGCTTCATAAGAAAAAGAAAAAATAACAAGCATAATTATATCTATAATTAGATATAAATAAAAGAAAACGCATTCGCCCTCAATGAGACAACAATGACTAAAACTATAGTCGCTGTGCAATCACCGTCCCGCATCATATGTGGAAAACAGGTTCAGGTTCAGGCATCTGCTCCACCAACCCACTTTAGAAATGTGGAAGGAAGATCTGAAGGAGTGGCAGCGGCAAAGGAAAAAGAAAAGGCAGCAGAAAACTCAGCATCGGCCGACAGTGACAGTGATGTAAGTCAGATACTACAAACAACTGTTAGCATTAAGATTGAATCATGAAACATATGCAGAATTTATTAATCAAGATTGTCTATTGTGCATGTCATAACCATTTTATGCTTCATTTTCTGCCGAATTAGTAGAAAAAAATCCCCTGCATTTTGATGTGTCATATCCATATGCTAAAAAGATATATCATGTATAAACTTAAAATATAATATATATTTCTGTAATCATTAATAACACGCAAGAACAAAGTTTTAGATACACCTTGATATTCGCTTCATAACAAAAAAGAAAAAAATAACAAGCACAATTATATATAGAATTACATCTAGATAGCATAACAAATAGAACTATGAGATGCCATTCATTATACATGTTACTGAGACTAGAACAAAAGTTAATTACCATACATATAAAATTTAAATGATTGAACAAAATTAGCATTGTGTACATATGAATCTATATATAGTAAACATGATTTTCTTTTATTGAAGGACAAGTACCGCATCCAGTTTAACAAAATGAAAGTAGTAATGACATACAGCGATGCAAGCGATGATGAAAGCAAACCCGTGATTCTCAGTTCCAAGCAGGTAATAATACTGGATTTACCTAATCAAATTTCATTTTTCATAATATATGAACACGTAGGGTTGACATTTGTGTCATATAATATCTTACACGCTTTGAAATTTGACAGATACATGAAAAGGCGGAGGAGCTTCGTCAAGCTCTCAAACATAGGCTGCAGACTGGACGCTGCAAGTATAAGAGATCATCTGGAGATGATAAATAAGCTGATGTGTTTACTTATTTCTATGGAACTTGTCTGTTCAGAATGTTTGATGCAACAACTTCTTATGTTTGATGTAGTTGCAATGTAATAAGCACGGAGAAGAACACAACTTTTGTGGAATGATAATAGCATTTTCAGTAAGCAGTATTTTTTAGCAATCCAAACTTCTAAAATGTCATATTGTAATGAAATAAGAAAAAAAATACTTTGTTGCAACTACACTGTAAAAAGAATTGCAAGTACAATCTGAAGACACTTGCAAGTACACTGAAAACAATTGCAACTACAATGTGATAACACTTGCAAATACGCTACACAAGAGTTGCAACTACACTGTAAGAATACTTGCAACTACACTTGCGAGTACTGCTTCACCACGAGACTACTGGTGCTATTAAGCTGATGTATTTGCTTATTTATATCAAACTTGTTTATTCAGAATGCAACAAACGCAACATTTTCTCATGTTTGATATAGTTGCAAAAGAATTGACTAAGTACGGACAAGAACACTACTTTTTGTGGAATCATAATATCAGTTTCAGCTGGCAGTATTTTTTTGTAATCCAAATTTTTTAAAATGTTCGATTACAAATGAGTTGAGAAAAAATTTAGTTTCTTGCAACTACACTGTAAAAAAATGCAAGTACACGGAGAAAACACTTGCAAATACACTGTGAAGACACTTGCAACTACACTATCAAAACAATTGCAAATACACTTTGAAAACACTTGCAACTACACCACGATAATAGTTGCAAATACAAAAGAAAAAACTTGAAACTACACTTGTAAATACTGCTTCATCACGAGAGTACTGGTGCCACTAGCTTCTGCAAAACATTTGTTTTCGATAAAACGAACATAGACTGGCATGCACTGGTGCAGGACGCCCTTATCATCTCGGTACTTGTTCTCACTCACGAGATTTCTATTTTCAGCCTTACCCGTTTAGATGTTGCCACTATAAATAGAGGCTACCGGCATCAATGTGGTAACAAAGCCGCAACACATTTCTGAAAAATTTAAAACAAGCCATTACACTTCACACCTAGAGAAAGTTCTTGTGTCTTGGCTAAAATTTATATCTAACTTGTTTATTCAGAATGCAACAAACGCAACATTTTCTCATGTTTGATATAGTTGCAAAAGAATCGACTAAGTACGGACAAGAACACTACTTTTTGTGGAATGACAATATCAATTTCAGTTGGCAGTATTTTTTTGTAATCCAAATTTTTAAAATGTCCTATTGCAAATGAGTTGAGAAAAAATTTAGTTTCTTGCAACTACACTGTAAAAAAATAAATGCAAGTACACTAAAAAAACACTTGCAAATACGCTGTGAAGACACTTGGAAGTACACTGTCAAAACAATTGCAACTACACTTTGAAAACACTTGCAACTACACTGTGGAAACAATTGCAACTACACCACGATAACACTTGCAAATATAATAGAAAAAACTTGAAACTACACTTGCAAATACTGCTTCATCACGAGAGTACTGGTGCCACTAGCTTCTGCAAAACATTTGTTTTCGAGAAAGCGAACATAGACTGGCATGCACTAGTGCAGGATGCCCTTATCACCTCGGTACTTGTTCTCACTCATGAGATTTCTATTTTCAGCCTTTCCCGTGAAGATGTTGCCACTATAAATAGAGGCTACCGGCATCAATGTGGTAACGAAGCCGCAACACATCTCTGAAAAATTTAGAACTAGCCATTACACTTCACACCTAGAGAAAGTTCTTGTGTCTTCACTATGGTAGAGCTTCGGCAAACCGCCAAGGGGCCTCTCCTCCCTTGCACAAACACCGATGGCCTCTCCACAAAGCTTTGTTGGAGGGTCTCACTAGACTACAACACCCGCCTAAATGTTGTGAACCACGCACGTTCGTGGCAATCGTTCTCCATACGTTTGGAGTGATTTGAGATCTGATTTCGGATTTCGTTTACGCGATTCGCCGGATTTGATCGTGATTAGTTTCGGATTCGGAACAACGATTAACGGATTAGAAGAAAATTCGTGAAACCACCTATCTCGTGAACTTTACCACTTGAAGTTGTGGGTTGTTGAAGGGGTTCGAGATTGTGTGAAGTTTACCGGCCCATCTCCCCATAAATATCGGAGTTGTACCTCTTGATCGGCAATACATCGGTAACCCGTGAAAGACGCGTGGTGGCTGATAATGCCACGGGTTTATCCACGTGGTGGCGTTATCAGACAGTAAGGTCTCGGCTTAGAAGTTGAAGAAGTCGTGGTGGCTGAATTGCTGTGACCCATCACAACAATCGGTGATCGTAGCACTGCAATAGTCTGTCGTTGCAGTAGGTTTTGGCATTTTTCATTGAAGGACCGCAACTTGCTCGAATCAGTATTGGTACCACCGCAACATCTTGTGCTCATGATGTCAGCACGACCGACTATTGCTGTGCTTATGACTGGGTAGCATAGCAATAGTCTGTGCTCCTGTTTTTTTATTTTGCTTTATTTTCTTCACGGTTTCTTCTTTGGGCTTGTCTTGTATGATGTCTTGGGTTTCTTTTAGGGTCTTCTAATGTCTTGATCATGTATTCTTGACCTTGTTTAAGGTGTTTGATCACCCAAGTCCATCACCTTACATTCATGCGATTATATCCTTGTATACTAGCAAACTTGTTAGTCCACTTGGGTTGTGTTGCATGCAGTCACCAAAATCACAAATGGCCTATTGGTAGGTCCAGTTTCCTAACACTTGGAAATATGAACTAGATCAACTGTATGAGCAACACAAACAAAGGAACCTAAAGGAGAAACTAGAATCTTTGATAAATTATCCTCTTGGACCTACTGGGTTTGAAAACGAGTGGAACAGGCTCGTAGAAGAATTTGAAATTAGGGGACACCCAGCTATTGAAGCATTGTGGAGCAAGTGACAAATGTTTATTGCAGCTTACTTCAAGAGGTTATATTGTGGAAGAATGACATCAACGCAGCGTTCAGAAAGCCAGAACAGAGTGCTGAAGGATGGTTACGTAGTAGAAACAACATGTTTGCATATGTTTGCAAAGAGAATGCTTGATTCAATTGTACATTCAGATCATATGGACGCAGCAGAAACACATTACTCGCAAGCTGAAGTTGTGAGGGCCAGCAAAGCAAAATTTGATGCACAGTTGAGCAGAGTGTATACAAGGCCTGTATACAATGAGTACAAAAGGCAATATGAAAACAACACGGCTTTTATCATTGAAGCAGACACTGATCTGTCTGTGAAGCATGGTTTCCTAGTAAGACATGAGACTAGGGCAGAAAGCTTCTGCTGGGCGAGTCATGCTTTCAGGGTAGTCGCAGACAAAGAAGCTGGTACATACAAATGCGAGTGCAAGCAGTGGGAACACACTGGTATGAATCATCCTGTTGACCAACAATATACAAGAAGAATGTATTTGAAAACAATGAAAATCAACATGTATACTAACATAAAAATTTTTGTAACCTATTTTAGGACTATTCTGCATGCACCTCATAAAGGCTTTCATGCATCTACATGTGCAGAAAATACCAGAGAAATACATTATCAAAAGGTACACCCGAGATGCTAGGTCAGATGTGCCATGAGATCTGCATGATATTCCAAGAGTAGGACCAACAGGAGATACGGAGCAGGCAAGGCTATCGAAGCTATTACCAAAGCTCATGAGGCTTGGCAGAGCAGGTATGAGATCCAATCAAGCATTTGAGAAAACAACATGATAACTGGAATTGATAACACCTGGGATTAAGTTATTCCAACCTTCATCATTGCCTTCTGATATTCACCTAGAAAGTGTTGTTCAACCAGATGAAATTAATTTTGAGGAGATAACACAGAACTCTATTCATACAGCTGATCAGCAAAATGTGCCACATGTGACCACTAACTCTACTTCTACAAACAATGAAGAGCCAGCTTCTGCAGAATTCTTTCATGACATATCTCTAGTTGAACGACCAGTGTTAAGGACTAAAGGAAGGACTCCAGGAAAATAGCTAGCGCAGCAAAATGAAAACATGGTATATAGACAGTACAGCACATACGCAAAAGAAAATAGAGGTACAAAAAGTTGCATCATATGTAGAGTCAGAGGCACACACTACATGACAACATGTCCACATAACCCAGACCGAAGCAGGGCAGCTGAAAATAAAGCAGCAAGAAAAAGAGGAAGCAAGACAGTAGGCGGACCTCCTAGAAAAAGAGGAAGACCTAGAATTCAAAGGGAACTACATGATCAAGAAAACATGAGAATAGAACAAAATGATGAGATGGCAAACAACATCACAATCAGTACAACAAAAAGAGGAAGAGGAGTAAGAGTGCAAGTGACAAGAGAAAGGCCAAAGACCAGAGGAGCATGAGTTAACTACCAGGGCATGTCATCTGCTGATGACCCTATAGATATTCTTTGAGTCATAGTAATTTACAGATGTTATAAGACATAACAATACCTTCATTTATAAACATTATTTATCTCACTGACATGGGTATATCAAATACGATTGCAATTGTTGTATCTAAGCTAAGTCCTTGTTCATACATATGATACACCATTACAATTGTAATAACTGAAGACTTGCATCTCGGTTCAAACAGATACACCAACACATATATCATTCAAACATTTTAAAATATAGGATACCTTATAAACATTAACGAGTGTCCAAACTAATACAAATTATAAAGACTGAAATATTAGAAACAAACATCCAACATAACAAGGTTGTTACCAAACGATTCTACTCCTCATCAGAAGAAGAAGTGTCATTATGCGCATTCCCAGTAGACTCGTCATCATCGTTGCCAGACAACTCATCATCATCAACACTCGAAACAACCATTCCAGAAGCACCAATGTTGATGGCATGGCCACTTGTTCCACCACCGTCATCAGCATTGAAGCGCCTCCTCTTCAGGGCTAGCTAGGTGAGATCCTCAAGATACCTCTCCTTGGTGACATGCTCGTCTTCGTCATAGACGTAGTCGTGGAAGGGATCTTCAAGTGGTTCTGGTGCACCAGCGGATTCGTCACCAGAGTCATCATCTTCATCAGAATCATCATCTGAATTGTCATCGGAGTCATCTTGATCCCCATCAGTGCCATCCTCGTCGGTTGCTTCATCTTGTTCTTCTTCCTGATCAACGTCTTCCGAGTTTGTGGAATAGGTGCCGTCGTCGGTTTCGTCAGCCGAGGATCCACGCTCCGACTCTGTCGACAAAGACAAGCACTCCTCCTCCTCCTCAGAGGAGGACTGCGGGATCTTTGGGGAAGGCATGGTGTGTGGAGTTGCTGACTCGTGCGTGTAAGGTAGAACAAATGAACGAGATGAAACAAGAGCGGCAAATACATAAGATACGTAGCGAGCAACATTTATAAGGGCAAAGGAAGTCGAAGAACAAAACTGCGCGTCGCTTCCGCTAAAGCAAGCATGCGAGGCAGTTATGACAAGCGCTCAATAACAACACATCAGTTGCAACTGCAACTGCAATTGCAAATAAAACATTCAGTTCCTTGTGGTTATGACAAACGAATCGCTTTGGCTAATGCACGCGCGGGAGGCAGTTATGAGAAGCAGTCAATAGCAATATATCATTTGCAATTTGAATTGCAATTGCAAATAAAACATTCACTTCCATGCACGATTAAAACAATAAGATCAACCGTCACATGTAAATTCTAAGACAAGATGTTTCAAAAAAATTAATTTTTTTAAGAAATAAATTATTTAATGACGTAGTTGCAGTTTAAACAAATGTTTGATTTGATTAAAAAAATGGTTGCAACTGCACTTTTGGCTAAAGCCAAGGCAAAATGCATGGGAGATTTTCCCATGGAACGGGCTTCCCCATAGTTGCTGTTTCTTGGATCGGACAGAGAAAAAGGCTCTCTATTGTAGGCAACAGATGAAAAGAAATAGTTAACGGACTGAGAAAGAATATATTGCTGGCGTATTGCTATCACATAAAGAATGAAGATGATAAGACATGCGGTTATTATATTACGAGTTACAACTACAACGTGTGTGGCAGTTTGCAAATGGAAGAAAAAATCCAATGCTAATACAGTTGCAACAAATGTTCCAATAAATTGCAACTGCAGAGGCAACAAATTTATAATATATGTTCAAAAATTTTCAAAAATAAATGTCCAATTGCATCCAATGTTTTAGTTTTATTATCATGAAATGAAAATTCACTTGAAAAATAAGATATAACAAAAGTTCAAATACATGCAGACATTCAGTTGCAATTAATGTCTGTCGAAGTTTGCAATTGGACGAAACAAATGAAGTTGCAACAAATGTTCTAATACATTTTCAAAAATTGAGCTAAAAACATTAAAAATGGTTAAAATAAAGTTGCAATTACAACAAATGTTCAAATTTGCAAGTACATCTGCAACAAATGTTCGAATAAATTCAAAATTGTTTAAAAGGTAAAGTAGAAGTTGAAAATTCACTTGAAAAAATCAGTCAAAAAGTGCAAACAATTTAACATTTTAAAAAAAACTGAAACAAATGTTCAAATTTGCAAATACAAGTGTTACAAATGTTCGAATAAAATCAAAACTATTTAAAGGAGCAGTTCAAACTTCCATATATATATTTAAAGAAGAACATTTGTTGCAATAATATAAATTGTATCTGCAGCTACAATAACTTGTTTAAAAAATGGGCAAAATAAAGTTGCAATTACAACAAATGTTCAAATTTGCAAGTACATCTGCAACAAATATTCGAATAAATTCAAAATTGTTTAGAAGGACAAGGTCAAACAAAAGTTGAAATCTATGGAATTAGTAATGTGCGAGCGACGTGTTTCACAGTTTGCAAATGGAACATACAAGCATATGTAGATAAAACAAATGTTTCTGTTTTATTATCATAAAAAATACAACAAATGTACAAATTTGCAAATACAAGTGCAACAAATGTTTGAATAAAATCAAAACTATTTAAAGGAACAGTTGAAACATTCCAAAACAATTCGAACTTCAAAATATATATTTAAAGAAAAAACATTTGTTGCAATAATATAAATTGTATCTGAAGTTGCAATTACAACAAATGTTCAAATAACTTTTTTAAAAAATGGGCAAAATAAAGTTGCAATTATAACAAATGTTCAAATTTGCAAGTACATCTGCAACAAATGTTCGAATAAATTCAAAATTGTTTAGAAAGGACAAGGTCAAACAAAAGTTGAAATATAAAGAATTAGTAATTTGCGAGCGACGTGTTTCACAGTTTGCAAATGAAACATACAAGCATATGTAGATACAACAAATGTTTTAAGAGATTTTTAAAAATCAGTAAAACAATACAACAAATGTTCAAATTTGCAAATACAAGTGCAACAAATGTTCGAATAAAATCAAAACTATTTAAAGGAAGCGAAGGGCAGGAACGAACGGAAAGCAACAATTCGAACTTAGAAACATATATTTAAAGAAGAACATTTGTTGCAATAATATAAATTGTATCTGCAGTTACAATAAATTTTTAAAAAATGGGCAAAATAAAGTTGCAATTACAACAAATGTTCGAATTTGCAAGTACATCTGCAACAAATGTTCGAATAAATTTAAAATTGTTTAGAAGGACAAGGTCAAACAAAAGTTGAAATATATGGAATTAGTAATTTGTGAGCAACGTGTTTCACAGTTTGCAAATGGAACATACAAGCATATGTAGGTACAACAAATGCTTTAATAGATTTTTAAAAATTAGTAAAAAAATACAAATTTGAACATTACAAAAATACAAAAATTAGTAAAAAAATACAAAAATTAGTAAAAAAATACAACAAAGGTTCAAATTTGCAAATACAAGTACAATAAATGTTCGAATAAAACAAAACTATTTAAAGGAACAGTTCAAACATTCCAAAACAATTCAAACTTCCAAATATATATTTAAAGAAGAACATTTGTTGTAATAATATAAATTGTATCTAAAGCTATAATATTTTTTTAAAAAGGGCAAAATAAAGTTGCAGATACAACAAATGTTCAAATCTGCAACTACATCTGCAACAAATGTTCGAATAAGTTAAAAATTATTTAAAAGGACAAGTTCAAACAAAAGTTGAAATATATGGAATTAGTAATTTGTGAGCGACGTCTTTCACAGTTTCCAAATTGAATATACAAGCATATGAAGATACAACAAATGTTTTAAGAGATTTTTAAAAATCAGTAAAAAGATAAAACACAAATACAAATGTTCAAATTTGCAAATACAAGTGCAACAAATGTTCGAATAAAATCAAAAGTATTTAAAGGAACATTTCAAACAGAGTTTCTAAAACAATTGGAAACCTTCCAAATATATATTTGAAGATGAACAAATATTGCAATAATATAAAATTGTATGTACAGATTTTTTAAAAATGGGTAAATAAAGTTGCAATTACAACAAATGTTCAAATTTGCAATTACATCTGCAACAAATGTTCGAATAAATTCAAAATTGTTTAGATGGTAAACTAGCAGTTGAATATTCAATTGAAAAACAAGGTCAAACAAAAGTTCAAATAACATGCAAGTAGTAATTTGCAAGCCGTGTTTCACAGTTTGCAAAAGCATTTGCAATTGTAGATACAACAAGTGTTCTAAGAAATGTTTAAAAATCAGTAAAAAATTGCAAATACAAAAAATGTTTCTGTTTCATTATCATATAAAACTACAACAAATGTTCAAATTTTTAAATACAACTGCAACAAATTTTTGAATGTATTGAAAAATATTTAAAGGAACAGTTCAAAACAATTCAAAAAAACCCTTCCCAATATATTTGAAGATGAACAATTGTTGCAATAATATAAATTGCATGTGCAACTTTTTTATAAAAAGGGTTAAATAAAGTTGCAATTACAACAAATGTTCAAATTTGCAAGTACATCTGCAACAAATGTTCGAATAAATTCAAAATTGTTTAGAGGAACAGTTCAAACATATGTTCCAAACCAGTTCGAAATAGCCACTTCAAAATATAAATTTGAAGGACAACAAACGTTCCATTAAATAATTTAACATAGGATGGAACTTAACATTTAAATAAAAGGTAAACCAAATGTTCAAATTTGAAAATACAACTGCAACAAATGTTCGAATAAATTTAAAATTGTTGAAAGGTAAACTAACATTTGCAACTATATTTTCAATAACAACAAATATGCAATCATATAAATTGCAACTGCAGCTGCAACAAATTTTTTTAAAAATTGGGTAAAATGTACTTGTAATTGCAATTACAATTGCAACAATTGCAACAAATGGGTGAGCAAAAATTTTGTAATTGCAAATGCAACCATACATGGAACCATTTGCAATACCACTCTAGTCAACAAGTGTTCTTTATATATTATATCCCTACTCTTCTTCCCCAAAGAGTCCCATAACCTCTGGGGTTTTCTTCAGCTAAATAGCCGCTGCGGTTTTCTGCTCCACTCATCGGCGGCGGCTTCCATCTTCCACTTCCTTTTTTTGTGTGCATAAAGAAAATGGCTGGTTCCAAGCAACGCAACCACATATCAAGGAGGTAGCCACGCGACGACGCCGGACGCTTCAAGCGTCGCTCCCCCGAGATGCCACCATCAACCGCCATCGTCCCCGTGGCAACATCACCATCATCAGAGGCCACAGTCGATCTGCCATCACCGGCGCCGGCCTGCATCATATGTGGAAGACCACTTCCATTCAGCCGCCATCTCCTTTCATCTTTCGACATGTGGAAGGAACATCTCAAGGAGTGGCAACGCAAAGGACAAAGGACAGGCAGCAGAAAACTCAGCCTCGGCCAACAGTGACAGTGACGTAAGTCAGATACTACAAAATCTGTTAGCATTAAGATTGAATCAAGCAAATATATGCAGAATTTATTAAGACTGTCTATTGTACATATCATAACCATTTTATGCTTCATTTTCTGCCGAATTAGTTGAAAAAAATGCCCTGCATTTTGATCTGTCATATCCATATGCAAAAAACTTATATCATGTATAAATTATAATATATATTTCTGTAATGTTTAATAACACACAAGCACAAAGTTTTAGATACACCTTAACATTTGCTTCATAAGAAAAAGAAAAAAATAACAAGCATAATTATATCTATAATTAGATATAAATATAAGAAAAATATGATAACAAAGGAGAATATTTGATGCATAAAGTTTATATTTGCTCTAATCTGAATTTTTCTTTTGGCCTGCAATACCATGATCAAATAGGGGGCTGCACTAACACTAATAATGTCTTGCAAAGTTTCCCTAGTGTTTCTTTTATACAACAAGATCAGCCCAAAGAAGGGGAGCATTGCTGATTGTGGCTGTGCAGCATGGCCATCGCTCCACATTCCAACATCAAACCAATAACCATTGAATGCCACTGGAGCAAGTCGAGGATGACTTGCAGCCAAGAAGGGGAGAATGATGAGGACATCACCAGCTCTGATACCAACTGATGAGAACCCGCTAGGGTTTGTGCCCAATCTTTCGATGAGAGATGGATAACTTCGATTTGGACTGGAGAGACGTTCACGGCCCGACTACAACCATCAAAAGGATGTTGCGCCTTAGCAACCGATACACCAACTCCAGCGGTCACCGTGATCTTGTGGAGCACGATCAACCAAACCACGAGGGTAACTCCTGCAAGCAATCGAAGAACAAGCAAGAACAAGTAGAACAAGCAACTCAATTGCAAATATGGAGATGATAATCAATCTGAAATCACAAAGGTGGGGTTCTGAATCAAGTAGAACGGATGGTCTAGCCGACACATGCGTCTACAAGGAAGTAGCAATGGCTAAACTTACATCTAAACAAAAACCCCAGTCTTACATATGGAGGTACCCCTCCTATTTATAGGATACAAACTCTAGGACAACTCAAGTTGAGGTTGTCATGACAACTCATGACAACTCAAGTTAAGTGTTGTTTACAACTCGATATATGTTCTAGAATGAACTTGATAACTCTTTTCTTCATGGTCAAGAAAAGAGAGCAAATTCAATTTGACTTCATACAACTCAATATATGTTCTAGATTGAACTTGATAACTCCTTTCTTCATGATCAAGAAAAGAGAGCAAATTCAATTTGACTTCATACTACATATTATACAAAATATGATGACCTAAGTGCTGATGTCATTGTCCATGTTGACATATGGGATGACCTCATCATGTGGTGGCCTGGTGAAGGACGTGGGGAATACTTGGACTTGGTCCCCAATCAACTTCTTTGGTCCTCCATGCCTTCCATGTGTGTTTAAAACCCTTTTGGATCCACGAATGTATTTCTGAAAATGGCAATGAACATACATCATGGCGCAGCATCAATTCATCGAATGTATCAAATATAATCACGATATAGCAGTGATTCACCTTTTGTTTACAAGCCATTATTATGGTCATATCTAAGCTGGTGATGTCCTCATCGCTTATGTCCTCTCGCGAATCATCCGAGCCTTAGCACACAATCCACTAACTTCACTCGTTGGTGATTTCGTCCACCGATAGTTGGCGCACCAGGTAGGGGCCTTTTGCATGTTCGACGGTCACCTTCAGGCTTCGGATGGCCAACAACGCTTTGAGCTGGGTTCCCGGTACGCACATGCGTTTCGGGAGCCTAGATTTTGTGACCATCGACGACGGGAGACTGGAGCGAGTCGTCGCCGCTGCCCTGACCCTCGGCAACGACGCCAACATTGCGACGGTCACCGAGACCCTCGTGAACACTAGACTTGTCACCTCGGAGCCCCACAAGTTCCCTACGGACTCCAGCGGAGGGGCCCTCTGGCGGCAACTCCACACATTCTTGGGACCATAGCCGTCCCGGGAAGACACGTGCTGCGTCGGGTTCGCTCTGGCCAACGTCGTAACGCAACTCGCGGGGGGTGCCCCTCTCATGCCAGAGGCGCTGGGCCCCCCTCGCCTTGCCCCATGCCGTTCGGACTGTGAAATGTAGGTGAAACGATGTCGCTCTTGCTGGCGCGACGCATGCACCGGTCCCTTACGAACGGTGAGTTCGTAGGGGTCATCGAGCATGTCTCAAAGTCCGTCTTCAACCTCCTCAGTGACGTGTCGTCGAAGGACTCCGAAACAGAGCTCGCCGCGGAAAGCCACCACGTCTCCCGCGAGTGTTTCATGGCCGATACTCCCGAGGGGGCGATGGAAGAAGTGCACGATGACGACCTCGGACCGCCAGCGACTGTGGGGGTGGTTCCCGCAGCCGCTGCTTTGGAGAACGGCGGGAGGGCCACAACCGCCCCACCCCCACGATTGCGCCCCGATCAAGCGTGAGAGCGACGTGAGGAGTTGTAGGAAGCGCAACACCGCTTGGAGCAGGACCGCGTTCACATGGAGCAGGAACAGCTTCGGGTGGAGCAGGAACGAGCCCGAGTAGAGCAGGAACGGGTCTGTGTGGAGCGAGAGCAGGCGCGGATCGAGCGAGAGCTCCGACAACATGACGACAGGCCTCCAGCTCGCACCCGCGCCCGTGATGTGCAACAGCAGATCGTCAATGACGACGCAGCGCCTACCCACTTCACGAGGGCCAGCCAGAACTTCGCGGCGGCAGCAGCGCTCCTACGGGGCCTCCCCGACCCTGTAACGCCGGAAGCACGTAGGGCCCAGCGTGAGGTGGGCCAGTTGCTCGAACGGGCGGTGGCTCAGCAAGCCGAGAGGTCGCAGTCTCGGCGACGGGGCTCCCAGGCCACCCAACGTGTCGCTGTTGACGTTCGTTAGCGACACCTTTTTAGTGCTATTTAAGTGGTGTTTTGGGACCAATTCATATACTAACCCACCACTTGGCACTTGAAATAACCCCATTTTCGCATGTGCATGTATTTTTGGAGATTTTGGTTTACGCAGGTTTTTGAGTTATAAATGAGCACTTTGGATGAAGACCAAGATCATGCATAGCGCAGAGGAATGAAGGCCATGTGACTCAGATTTCGTTCGCTGTCATCTATGGTGAACCAACCTCCAAGAATGAGCAAGGGCAAAGACTTGAAGGTAAGATCAAATGACTTCAGGATCAAGGCGAATTAGGCAGACATATGGAAAGTTATCAAGACATAATCTTATCCTGAAGCAACCGACGTCAAATACCAACATGCATTGGCAAATCAATTCCTAGAGGATCAAGGAGCTTGCACGCAAAAGATGGGGCCGAGGTGGGCCAAAAAGGCCCTAGGCCTGCCGGCCTAGGACCTATGGGGCCAGCCGGCCCAGGCCTTTCCTGCGCCGCCTCGACCTCCCCTTCGAGCTAGGGTTTCCTCGGACTATTTATAGCCCCGATGCACGGAGCCACGCACATCAATCCACCAGAAGTCAGCGAAAACTAGGGCATACACCAAAGGGAGACGAGGGTCACTGCAAGTCTTTAAAGGTACCCAGGGCATTGCCTAGGTCAACCCTAGCCGCCATGGCTTCCCTGCGTGGTTGTGCCAAGGCGGAGCTCAGGAGTCAAACCCCAAGATTCATTGTGCTATGTACATGCACGATGGTGATATCAATCTAATCTCTATTCTAGTTGTCTCAACCTTGGTCTACTTCTTTGGATGCTTTATATTCATATGTACAGCCATCATATGTTCTTAGTAAGATTAGATCTAATCATGGTGATTAGTCCATATCTTGCAGATACATTGAAGTAGCGCCTTCTAGCTAGTCCATCGATTACCCCGGTGTGGTGACAGCATGTCCAAGGGAAAAGTTCTAGCGACGACGTGATGTTAAGTTGGATCAATGGCGAGTACGATGGGAGTTGTCGCAGCCACTACAAGAGGAAGCTCGTCGAGCGCTTGCTAGTTGTTTAGGGTAAAGCTTTGGGGAACCTTAGGCGTTGGCATGCACCTCGCGGCGGTGACCATTGGAAAGTAGGCCGTTTGCGAGCCGCCTTTCGGAGAGACGACTCAGGTACCTTTGGTAGAGATGCAATCTATGGTTTTGATCACTTTTTGACTATGAGCTGTACCTAGAGATGATTAGGCCTTCGTTAACCTTGGTTATGTTATCTTTGCCTACGCTTCCGGATGAGATCAACCCTACACTTCATTCACATCTATTTGGTTTACCCTCATATGCAATCTATGCCTAACGTTGGGATTAGATCCATTTAGCTAGGTAGAAAACCCTAGGTAGTTCATTGTCGATCCACGGATTGATAAACCTTGGATGAAATACTCTAAGGGAAGAGCTACGATGATCCATGCGCTTGCGGTTCACAATTGGCGTGTCTAAGGACCGTCAACAAGCTTTTCTGGCGCCGTTGCTGGGAATCGGCAACTCGAACCCTAGGGAGATCTATCTAATTTTTTGGACTAACCCTAATTTTATTATTGCATATATCCTACGTTTCTTGTTTGTGTCCATGAATGTAGGTAAAACCCTAGACACAAAGCGATTGAGAAGTTCTCAACATCCGGACTTTGGCAAGGCCAATCTCGCTCAAACAAGTTGATGGCTACGTAAAGATCCGCTCTTTAGTGGTAGGTGCCAACTTTTGTTTGTGGTCCATCATCCGCTATCGAGCCCACACACAAAACAAGTGAAGATGAACAAGGTATGCTGCTGTGTCAATTAATTTTTAAGACTAATGTTTCTTGGAGATTTGCTTGTCCAAGCTTTAGGTGATGAATCATGCCCTAAAGAAGTCGTGAGATCCGATCATCAATATCTTTGGAAGGTTGCTGTTGAGACCAGTTTTTGCCCATGATCAGAGAGGTATTGTTGACGCTAAAACGCGCCACGCCAAAAAAGTGTGTTGACGCTAAAACGCGCCACGCCAAACACTCACACGCGCGGAATCGCAGAACGCAGACCTGGCTGCACGAAACCGGTGAAACCGATTTAGGAAACCGGTGAAACCGGTTTGCTAGGGTTTCCTGCGAAGACCAATGCACGCTCACCCGGGAGGGACCCCGTCAGGGTGTGCGCACCTTGGGTTGTTCTAGGATCGGCAGGCCACCTAGAACGTCCTCAATCGCCGTAGAGACGAAGGAAGAACAACACTTAGGGTTTGGAAAAGCTAGGGTTTGAGAAACATAAAGTAGAGACAAAAGTAAAGACAAATAAAAGATAAATTATGTTTGATCGATTGGATGATACTCAATCGGCCGCAACCCTTTATATTTATAGGGTGGGGAGGTCTTGCCCCGCAAGGAAAGTCCAATTACAATTCGGATCTACAAAAAGAGTCCAAACCTATTACAACTCAGGGAAAACCGGTTCCACCGGTCCCAAATCCGGTTCCACCGGTTTGCTTTGTCATATGCGTCACAGTAAACCAAACCGGTTCCACCGGTCCCTAAATCCGGTTCCACCGGTTTCCCTGCAGAACCTGTTCCTTGCCAATTTTGATCATCAACATATGCCCCCCTGTTTTCTAGTATACTTGTGCACTAGAAAACACTTCTTAAGATCAAAATTATTCTCTGGACGATGTTAAACATATGAAGCATCGGCCACGTCATGCATCTTGCCTATGTTGAAGTTGAAGCAACTTGCTTTGGTCTCCACACCATCCTTGTATGTGTCGCTGATTTCTGCTCAACTTCTGGTTCCATTGATTGCCTGCGCATCCTTTGTAATTTTCTCTTTTGAGTGTGAGTTAAACCTGAGGGACACCACCTCGGCTGCATATACTTAGAATCTAGCTTGTTGCTGTTCTCACACTGTTTAGGATTAGTACATGCATCTTCTTTAACCGGATTACCATTGTAGACAATCGGTTGTTGTAGTGCATCATAATTTGGATAAAAATATGGTTGCATGTACATGTTACTATAGTCACTAGGAGCATAATAATAAGGATATGACCAAGACAATGACATGTATGATCCAAAATAATATGGTCCAGGACAAAATCCATGAGATCCATAATTACCTTGTTGTTGATAAGATTCTCGTCGCCCTTTATGTCTTCATGGTCAATTTGCATCTCTAGTGCTATGTGGTCGACCCCTTTGCTTCTGGACAACTCCCTTCTTCTTATATTTTTCCAGAAGTTCCTCAAATGTCGGCTTCACTTTTTCTTTTGATCCACCAGAACTTCCAGGCGTAAACCAGTTAAACCGGTTTGAAGAACCGGTTCCACCGGTTCTATCAGAACCAGTATTTTTGCTTTTGGCTTACCCCCCGAGTGTCGAATTCTTTTTTGTAACTTGAGGGTCCTTTCTCAACCACACCTCCTTGCTCCTTTTCTGTTTTGGTCGTGCTTCACCAATGATTACATTTTTCCCTTTTGTTGTATCGGCTTGACTCGGCCTGATCAACACTTTAGGATTCTGTAATTCAATAGTATTGATAGAGAAATTCTTAGGAAAAGGATCAGAATCAACTTTCATTTCATGCAAAGTCAAATGGCCTTCATTAAGGGCCGATTGAATTCGCCTACGAAATACATTACAATCATTAGTTGCATGTAAAAAAGAATTATGAAATTTACAATATGCACGTCGCTTCAACTCATCAAGCGATGGTAAAGTATATGCACATCTGATGTATCCGTTTTTATGCAACTCATCAAATATCCTATCACATTTGGACACATCAAAAGTAAATTTCACTTCTTCTTGCCGATTTTTGTGGATCGGCTTAAGTGAAGGACAACTATATGATTGAGACTTGCTTGGCCATGTAAATTCAGCAGCCCATACTTCTCCATTCTCATCATCCAATGAATCATAGTTTAGCATATGCATATTAGGCAATCAGATTTTGGCCGAGCATCTTTACTTCGGCTTTCTTGTGCCAAAGCCTTTTGTAACACATGGTTAATGGTAAGAAATTCATAGCCTTCTAATTTATCCTTGATATGAGATTTCAAACCATTAAAAGCTAATTCGGCAAGATCTTTTTCAGAAATAATCAAACTATAACATCGTTTTTTGTATCTCTAAATCTTCTAATATAATCAGCAACAGATTCATCATTCTTTTACATAACCGATGTTAAGTGAGATAGCCTCAATTCATTATCACCACTATAAAAGTGCTCATGGAATTTATGTTCTAATTGAGACCATGTATGAATAGAATTATGAGATAATGCCGAAAACCATGAGAAAGCAGTACCAGATAATGACAAAGGGAATAATCTAATTTTCAAATGATCAATGCTACCATGAATACCCATCTGTGCATTAAACTGGCTAACATGCTCCCATGTAGTCCTATTGTCTTCCCCAGTAAATTTGACAAATTCTGGCACTTTAAAATCTTGAGGATATGGTAAAGAATCAAAGCTCTCAGGATAAGGTTTTTGACATGCCAAAGTTTTATTTTTAACTTCTACACCGAATGTGTCCTTAATCATATTAGCTAAATCCCTTTTATAATCATCAAATAAACCTCTAATATAGGGATCAGCCATCCATGAAGGTTCACCAACATTCGGCGCTTGTTGCAATGTATGGTTCGGCTGTACATGTATTTGCTGCGAATAGCCTGAACTCTGGGAAGGCATAGGATTTGAAGTATATGTCATTGGGGTACATGAAGATACACAACTAGAAACACCATTGATTCGGCCAGAATTAGCCTGAGCAATTGGCATACTAGTTATAGGTTCATGTGTTGCCTGATATGCAACAATAGGACTAGAACCGGTTGGACCGGTTCCTGTAACCGGTCGGACCGAATTTTGGCCGTACTGTGTTGTGGCGTTCAAACCGATTTGACCGGTTACTGAAACCGGTCTGACTGGAATTGCCTGGCCAAACTGTCCTGGAGTATTTTGCCCTGCTGAGTAATTCAACGGCATCCCATATTGTGGATCTTTGGGTGGTATTGTTGCCGATGAATATTGAGGTATAATTGCATGCTGTGAAGTACTAGCCATATCAGATCTAATAGCATTATTAGTTACGGTTGAAGGCTGTTTTTCTATGGATTTATCAATCATGCCTTGAACAAGAGTAAGAACTTTTTCTTGACCAGAAACTAGCAATCTATTAATTTGATCAAGAGTAACAGGCTCTGGTATAGTACTCACAGTGGGTGTTACCTCATCTTTTTCTTCTTCTCCTTCTGAAAAAACAACCACCTCCTTGTCCTTGGAGATAGCACCCTTTCAATCCTTGGAGAAGTGCGAGAGAAACCATTGTGCCTTATCTTCAAGTTTCTTCTTGGCCCGTTCCATCTCCTCCTTTTCTTGCTGTAGCAGTTGTTCGAAGAGATGACAATCCTCAGCCGATAGCTCATTAGCAGTTGGCCTTTGAATATTATCAGGATCAACTTCGCCTGGCTTTGGTAGATTCGACATGGTAGTAGATCCCTTTTTCTTGTTCCCCAGCGGAGTCGCCAAAAAGTGTGTTGACGCTAAAACGCGCCGCGCCAAACACTCACACGCGCGGAATAGCAGAACGCAGACCTGGCTGCACGAAACCGGTGAAACCGATTTAGGAAACCGGTGAAACCGGTTTGCTAGGATTTCCTGCGAAGACCAATGCATGCTCACCCGGGAGAGACCCTCGTCAGGGTGTGCGCACCTTGGGTTGTTCTAGGATCGGCGGGCCACCTAGAACATCCTCAATCGCCGTAGAGACGAAGGAAGAACAGCGCTTAGGGTTTGGAAAAGCTAGGGTCTGAGAAACATAAAGTAGAGACAAAAGTAAAGACAAATAAAAGATAAATTGTGTTTGATCGATTGGATGATACTCAATCGGCCGCAATCCTTTATATTTATAGGGTGGGGAGGTCTTGCCCCGCAAGAAAAGTCCAATTACAATTCGGATCTACAAAAAGAGTCCAAACCTATTACAACTCAGGGAAAACCGGTTCCACCGGTCCAAAATCTGGTTCCACCAGTTTGCTTTGTTATATGCGTCACAGTAAACCAAACCGGTTCCACCGGTCCCTAAATCCGGTTCCACCGGTTTCCCTGCAGAACCTGTTTCTTGCTAATTTTGATCGTCAACAGGTACCATTGAGGAAAATTAGAAAATATGAAGCTCCATCAAGTCTTCTTTCTAACACATTAAGAATCATGAATTTTGGAGATCGGTGCAAGGAGTTATGGTAAAATCTTTCAACACTACGCGTTCTGAAATCGCTATGGACAGAACGTAGTGCCGGAGTAAAACAAGCATAACGCTTCCATCCGGAGTCCATTTGGAGTAAATGAGCACTTGTTGGAAAGAGAATTTGATGCACATTGCAAACGAGTAGAAGTTTGTACATGTTCTACACTGGGTGAGGAGGAATTCAATGAAGAAAAGGCAGCAGCAAACAACGAAGAAGGTGATGATTATGTCAAAGGATGATTAGAGGTCCTTGAGCACAAAAGAAGATGATTTGAAGTTGATCAAAACTAGAGGCAAAAATATTAGAAGCACCATGACACCACCAATCTTCTCCAGTAGGATGCTCAAAAAGTTTCTAATTGAGTGATGCTACCAACGAAGGAAACCGCTCAGATCATCAACACAAAGCGCAAGAGCCACCCATGATCCCGGCACCTTGGGTAAAGCAAGAATTATGGAGAAGACTCATCATTGAAACCATGCTACCCGCTGATGAATCAATGGTGAAGACCTTGAAGCCTAGGGATGAACAACATGACATTCCAAAGACCACAAAATCAAGATCATCAATATCTCAAAATCAATTCACAAGAAGGAACTGTTCACATCATGATTCTGCACAACCTCTGAAGAAAATGACAGAATATTTTTGGATATTTAAAAGCCCTATGAAGTTCCGGTTCCAACGAATCAAGAACCAAGTCAATCGGAGATTCCTACAAGCGGTTATGATCAAAACATCGAAGGTCGTGCATTCTGAAATTTTCTGGACAGTACGCAGCGCTAAAGTAAAATGGGCATAACTCTCTCGTTTGAACTCCATTTAAGATGAATGACCACTCGTTTGAAAGGTAATTTCACAAAATTTTCAATTGATCTATACTTTGGTATATGTTCTGTTCTGGACACAGAGGAAAATCCATGACGAAGAGACAGGAGCAACATGATGAGAACAAGTTAGACGAGATAATGATGACAACATTGAAGAGGAGCTTGGGCAATGCTTTAATCAAGCGTACAAGATCAAATTCAAAAGCTTAGAATAAAAAAAAGACCCCACGATCATTGGCATATGAAGACACAACCAGGCGACATTCAATTCATGAAGATGTCAGAAGAAAATCACAATGGATTACAAAATGGCAACATCAAGCTGCATGGATACTTCGGATTCTCGCACGAAGGACCATGGCTTCACAACAATGAGAAGGTACGTGAGAAAGTCTAGCTCTATGACTTTAAATGAAGTACTTTGCGGGAGGCAACCCGATCTTTTGTTTATTATCTATATAAGATGACGGTCTATATTGAGCTCTTTAATGGAATCATCAAGTAATATTGTACCATTGCTCTAATAAATGCCACAACTTTAAGTTGTATGATCTAAATGTTATTGAAAGAGCACTTTGTTATTTGATCTTGGAAAACTTGTAGACCCTTTTGTGTTCCTATTGCTAGTAGTGTTTAGAGTCTTTTTCTTTGAGTCTTTTTAGAGAGAAACATGAAGTATGGCATCACCTTTTGATTCTAAACATGTGGCTAGTTAATCTAGGCTAACTTTTATTTTGTTTTTAGACCACCATATCATGTCATATCATTTTGTTCATTCACCTCATGTTACACTCCATGCCATGTTATTCTCACCCTTGCATTGCATTGCATGTTTTGTTTTTGACTTAACCTTTTGTTAAAACCACCTAAGTCTTCCTGTCACCCTGCCAAAAATCGGAGCCAACAAGGGTAGGATTGACTTGTGTTGATTTGCTTGCCGTCACCATTCATACTGGCCAAGTCTATTTCTACTCCTTGTCCTAACTGAAAACTTTGACTAGCCTACCTACGAGATCCTAAACCCTTAGAAAAACCTCTCATACCTAAAGCCATCCTAAAACCATAGGTTTTGTTTTCCGTCCCATGAAAAAAAAACCTTTGTTTTTCTTTTTCTTTTAAACCACCTTAGGTAGATTTTCTAAGCTTGACTTCTCTCTTCAAAATTCTTGTTTGAAGCCAAAAATATAGTATACACATAAACCTTCCCCTAAACCTCGTTAGCTAGGTTGTTTGGTTCTTTTCGATGAATGACAACATTGAAAGACCTTTCAAACCTTGCTAACCCTTGTTTTAGCTAACTCTTTGTATTTGCATTTTGCATCCATTTCATCGTTCCATCATGCATTTGTTAGCTTGGCTCTTTCACGAAACTTTATGATGAATGCTTTCATATCCATGTTAATGCTTGTGCACGGCATTCTCCTTTGCAATCTTGTTTAAACATGGTGTTTAGACATGATCGCGGACCATCATCATTTAGTTTTGTAAGCCTTGTTAGCATTTACATTGCATTGGTCGGTTTATAAGCTTTGTAATGCGTTTTATTTTTCTTGTGCTATAAGGAAATATTGACCTTGGGATAGACATGGTGTTTTAACCTTGGTTAATAGATCTTTATGACTATGGAGAAATTCAGCAACCTAGTTGTAAACATGGTGTTTAGAACTAGGTGTAAACATTATCTTTGTTTATATACTTTTCTCTCATTTGCATACTCGCTTTGCACACACGCGCACCCATTAGGTTTTTATTTTTCTCTTTTACTAGGTTAATTTTGCCACAAGTCAAGGTCTTAGGGATGTCATTGGTTGTTGGCATTTGCTTATACTCCCGACCGTCACCCCGGGGGTAGATTGTGTATTTTAATTGTTTTGCAGGCATGACGAAGAAATCCCACGAATTCGTAATCAAAGTTGCAACCAAGATCGTCAACATCTCCAAAGATTGAAAGGGACGCTGCTGTTTTCATAAAAAATCTGCACATGTTCAGAGATGTACAAGGAATAAAAAGTTGATATTTAGAAGCTCCATCAAATTCTCGTTCCAATGCATCCAAGATCAATGAATTTAAAGACCCATACAAGGAGATATGATAAAAACATTGGGCGCTGCGCGTTCTGAAATCAGCTCGGGATATATTGCAGCGCTGGAAGAAAAAAGGCATAACTCTTTTGTTCGGAATCCTTTTTGGGCAAATGATGACTCTTTGGAAAGAGAAATTTGTGCACTTTGCAATGGATAATGGTTCAGTGTATATTCTGTTCTAGAATTCGAGGAGAAATTCATGGAAGATGAAGCAGTAATCAAGACAACACGCAAGGAGGTGATAATAATATGAAGAATGATTGGGACCATGGCTTAGTGACAATGGGAAGTCATTGAAGGAAAATTATGACAGAAAAGGTGAAGAAGCATAAAGATAATCTCCAAACACATGGTGGAAGGACTTCAAGAATCACATGATGGTTCACCGTCTTCTTCCACGCTTAGCAAAATGCTAAGCATGGGAGAGGACTTTTTGGACAAAAAGGAAAAAGCCATATGGAGTACAATGATCACGGTTGTCATAAGATGCTCAAGATTGTTCTTCCATGCTAAGCACAATGCTTAAGCATGGGGGAAGCCAGGCTACACTCCATTACAAGCATCGAAAAGGATGGTAACTTTTCCTCAACCTTCTCTTTGTTCATTTCCTTCTAAATGCTTGTATATATATATGCCATCAACCATAGGTTAGAAATCTTTATATATCTCTCTTGTTAATAACATGGCTACTAGGAGGACAACCTAGTTTTGTTTTTGTTTTTAATAAATGATCACCATCACTTTGTGCTCACCACGATGCAATATTTTGAATGCCTTGGCTTATGGAAAAGTGATGAAACTTGCCGCTTTGTTTTACCTACATGATGTTTTACATGACTTGACTATTTGCTCTCTATTAAATGATCTTAAATCTATATAAATACTGGCTCTTTTATTTGTGGAGGTTAAATGACTAAATTCTATACTCACATACATATCTTTGCTCTTTGATTTAAGTTTACCGATGACCTTATGCCTTGTATTGTTTTATTTAAAACTTGACTCTTATGCTATCTACATTCGTGAATCTCTTGCAAAGTTCTACCTACCAAAGCCTTTACATATACATGATCTTTCATGATGAAACCCTTAGATTTGCAAACTTATATTTTGATGAGTTGGATTAAGATTGATTTCTATGGTTCGAGACTAAGAAGCTGGCCATTCCATTTTTGTGTACCTTCTTTTTGCTAGGCTTTCTATCAATGCATTGTGAGTTTCTACACTGGAAACTTCGCAAACTTCGCTGGATATCCACACTAAACCCAAATATCTTTTTGTGATTACCTCCTTGACCACAACCTACAATTGAGTATGGATCATTTTCTCGACGAAAATCCACAAGAATCGAGAGCTTAATTTAGAGAACATCAATTTGGGAGGCATCAAAAAACTCCCTAAAGATTCAAGTGCTTTTCTAGAAGATCAAGATGGACTTTGTGTACTTACTTCAGCAATTATCAACCCTCACTTCGATGCTCAAGGATGAGCAATCGTTTAAGCATGGGGTGAGGATGCTAAGTAAGTACTATGTTGCAAAAAATTCTTAGGAGCAAAAAGAAAGAAAAATGTGGAAAAAGAAAGAAAAAAGAAAAGAAACAAAGATGAAAGAAAAAAATGAAAGAAAGAAAGAAAAAAAGAGAAATAATGCTCCTTAGTCCTTTTAGCATCATCAAATTCCAAGTGCTTTGAAGACAATTACATACTCAATTTTCCAACCAGGTGCAATCCGGATAACGAGGACTTCATTTGTGCCTCGGGATCATCCACTTGCCATTTGCACATGTCCACCTATCTAAATGTGTGTGTTCCATCCCTGTCTCTTTCCAACATTTATTCTCCATGGCCTTTTTGACTAGTCTCGGTAATTCCAATAGATCTTTCTCTTAGTTTGACAATATTTGAGATATAATGTTTTGCTAGGATTGTTTTTACCTACCAAGCTCCACATAAGCCTTCCACTTTCATATATGAGTAGAATAGGTTGAAAATAATCTAGTATAGGCTTGAGCAACTTGATGAGTGTTTCCATGAGCTTTTGCAAGAGAATCTCACTTATGTTGGATATGCATCTTTTTGAAAACTCTTCACGATGGAACAAGGTGTGGCGGAACCGTCCAGCTTAAACCGGCTCAAGTGCGCCGGATCGTCATTTTACTGACAACCATCGCTTACGCACTTCAGACGGTATAAACCCGGTAGTCCGTCAGATGTCCACAGGACATCTGAAAACTCCACGAACTCAGGCACAATTCACATACACAGAACTGCGCCACATAGGAACACAACAGAAGAATTCACAACACACTTATATAAACAAGGAGTAGAGTTATTACAAACTTAAGAACAAACTTAAAGCTTAAGTTAAACTACAGAATTCCAAGAAACAAAGGTGGGTCTTATCAAGGATAGTTTGAAGACCACACTGGATCTAAACAAAACAAAACACGTCAAGAAAACATGTTGGGCTCATCAACATGCCTCTTCTTCTTCTGGAGTCCTTTCCTGCCTTACTGAGCGTCCTCTGGCGACTCTGCAACATTGGTAGTATCTTGAGTACAAAAGTACTCAGCAAGTCTGACCCGTCTATATAAACATATACATACAGACACACAAGGGCATGCAAGGCTTTGAGGCTGTGGATAGGAAACACTTTTTGCATAAAAGCTTACTAAACTTAAATCCTAAACTTTTAGAGTTAAACCAATTAAGTGATTACCTGAAGACTAGATTAGCAGCAGAATTAAATCACTCATGTATTACTTAAGCAAGCCTTAGGTTTCATAAGCATCATCAACATTAACTTGTTCTAAGCTGTCTAGCAGCGATCAAGCGGTATTCATACCGAGAAGTGCGGCGATCCGGACCAATTTTTATCTCTGCAGGGGAAAACCTAGTCATACGCGTTGTGTGGTCCCCAGGGTGGTCCACACAAAGCACCCTTTCACTATAGTCTTTCCAAAACCTGAACTGTCGTCGCTCGAACCCAGGGACGCCCCCACACCGGCCCCACGTCTGGCAGCAACCCGACGTGTGAGTTTGCGGCCACGTCCCTGCCACCTACCACTGCGAGAAGAGCGAGCCACAATTCAAGTCTAGGAGCAACCACAGCTACATCAGCTCACCGGATGGAATCTCCGGTATATGACTAGTACGTTCAAAGCTTGATCCCAGGTAAACAACATTAAATCCTAAAACGGTCGAGGTGATGTGTTGGCTTGAGACTCCTTTCCCAACCTTCACCCTCACACCCGACCTCCATTTCATCTTTATGACCTTAAGTACAGATGATAGAGCATAAGCCTGAGCTTACTAATGCTATGATGGAACTGTGAGGAATCTAAGCATACTAAGCTTCACTAAGATCAGGTTGACATCTAGTATTGCCCTAATCAAGGAAGGATTATGCAATCAACAGTTCACACAATTCCTAGCACGTAATGCATGCAATACCATAGTAATACATGAAATAGTACTCAAAATAAGGTTTGGATGCTCCGGTGCTTGCCTTGATCAAAAGCAGGGTTAGTATCAACAGCAGCAGCAACTGGTTCAGGCTCTAGCTCCCACTCCACTTCTTCAGGCTCCTGGGATTCCTCAGGTGGAAGCTCAACGTACTCGACTCCTGAAGCTTCTCCTATTTAACGTTATGATGCAAAAGTTAGTACAACCAAACCTAAAACAGAGCTAGACAGCAAAGCAAAGCCCTAAACAATTTATTTCCTACTTAATTCTATTTTTCTAGAATTTTTAGTAATTTTTACAAGCATTAATGAATTATTCTATACTCATAAAAGAATTATCCTAATTATTATTATTAATTTCTTATTGTAAATCATTATTCAAAATTTTATTTATACTTAACCTATATATCTATTTAAATACCAAAAAGAAAGGTATTTAAATAAATAAACTAATTACTACTAACCTATTCCTAGGGTTTACTTATTTCTAATGCATAAAAGAAAACAAAAGAAACCTAATAAAACTTATTTCACTATTTTAGGACACTTCTAACTATTATTGTGAATTAAACTAATTAAAACCTATTTAAAACTAAATCTAAAACTAAAAACTAAAAACTAAAAACCTAAACCACTTTGCAGATAACCCCCTGGACAACTGGGTATTCTAACCCGCCATCCTTCTCTCCTCTCTGCCTCTGACGTGTGGGCCCGACCCCTATTCGCTCTTCTCCCTCACGCGAGCGCTCGCACGCGCTCGGTCCAGAGTGACCGGAGCAGCGGCGGCGACGGCGTCTTCGCCGGCGGCGGCCTCAGGGCGCCAAGAACACCTCGGCCCGGTGTTCCACGACCACGCGCACTAACTGGTGGTTCTAACCCCCACGGACGGCGACTGGCAAGCGGTAACCGACGGCCATGGCCGACGGCGGAAGACGGCGGCGGCGCACGGCAACCGGCACGACGGCGACCAAACTCCGAACAAAAACCCACGTAGAGCTTCGCCACCAACCTCTAAACCTGACGCGCACCTAACCCCAAGTCTTAAGCGGCCGGAGCTGGGACCTCCACGACAGCTGCCCGAGCTCGGCAGAGCTCCATGGCAACGCTGGCGTTCCGGCGGAACAAGCCATGGAACCGGACCAAAAACACCGCGGTAAGCTGTGCTAAGACACGAGGAGCACGACCATGAGGTCGGACGGCGATGGAAACAGCGGGAAGGTGGTCCTCATCGCGAGCGGCTTGAAAGAGCTCGGCGGCGGCGCACTGGAGAAGATGACGATGAACAGAAGCTACGGCGGAGGGCTTCGGGCAAGAACAGGTGGACAGGGCAGCTAAACCTCCGGTGATTGCGTGTGCTAAGGGAATTGAACGATGGTGGATTACCGGCGACGAATCACGGCGGCGGCGCTGCTGTTCAACGGCGGCAACTAGCAGGAAAGGAAGAAGTGGTTAGAACAACCGGCTATTAGGGAGCTCGAGCACATCTCTGGACTCGCCACCTCCTGCTGCCCTCCCTCGCGCTGGACGTCAACCTCGGCGGCGTGTGGCAAGGCCAAAGCGGTGGGCGACAAGCTGCTGCGTGTCCACTGCCGGCCGGCGCTGCTCTGCCCTGCCTGAATGTCTGTCTACCTCTGAAACTCTGAACCCACCTTTGAAAACCGTTCAAACCAGCAAGTTCGACTCCATTTTCCTCTAGATTTTGAACCTAAACTTTCCAAATTCCAAATACCAAAGTTGTAGCCTATACTTTGAACTCCATTTTCTGTAATATGGCCATAAGCTGAAACTCTCTGTATAAAAAGTTACAAAGCTCTGATCTGGGTCGATTTCAAAGGTTTTCTCCAAAGTTCAATCAAACTGCCGAATCAAACCACTTTTTATCCAAAACAACAAATGTAAACTCTTTGAGCTCAAATTACCAAAGTTGTAGAGGGTACTTTAGGCTACATTTTCTCTTATATGAACTCGAGCTAGAACTCATCAGATTGAAAGTTGCAAGTCCTTGAATATTGGCCGATCCAAAGGCAATCATCAAATTCAGTTAAAAAGGCCGAATTCAACTCAAATTTGCTTATGTTTTCAAATATAAACTTCTTGAGCTCCAATAACAAAAGTTGTGGTCTAAACATTGAGCTTCACTTTTCCTCATATGAGTTTGATCCAAATCTTTCTAGATTTCAAGTTACAGTCCACTGAAGACTGGCCGTATTCAAAGGTTAAACTGAAATTTCAGTTAACTTTGAAACCCGCAAGATTCACATCCAGTTTTCTCCAAATTCCAAATATAAACTCTTAAAACTCCTTTAATAAAAATTGTAATATAAACATAGGGCTACCACTTCTCTAATATGACCTTGAGCTGATTTTCAACAGGTTACATGTTATAGGTCCAAGAACTTGATCCATTTCCAGCCTTTAAACCAAAAATTCAGCTAAGTCCATATATCTTTAATCCTTGCTTTATCAAATGGAAGTCCAAATCATCAAATATGGAATCCATTCTTTTGATCAATTCTTTGGTCCATATCAGCTCTATTATGAAGTACCACACTTATACTTTAAGAATCAACCATTTTCAACATATAGTCTGTAGGCATTTTCTCAAAATTCAAGTCCCTTAACATGCCTAAACACTATCATTGGATGTGATATAAAACTTAACCAAATTTAAACATTTAAGTTTGAATCCTACTCAAACTTAAACCATTCCAAGTTTAGTTGGTCTTTTGCTAATCTTTAAAGCTAGAAACTCATGGTTGACTTGGATCAACATTCATGAAGTGACGATTACCAAAATGCCCCTTGGAGCTCATTGAGTAGCTCTTAATCTCTTACTCCTTTATATTTCTCCTTGTTAGTCCTTAATAACATGTCTTTAGTCCTTAAGTAACACCTGGGGTGTTACAGCCCTCCCCCCTTAAGAAAATCTCGTCCCGAGATTTAGTTAAAACGGGGTAAACATCTGGCTTAAGCAGCGGCAAGGAAAATGTGTCAGAAGCTTAAGAACAGAACATTTCCATTAGGAACACGGGGTAGTTGCATGATCAGGTACCAACAGGATTCTGCCCGACACTTTTAAAGACTGATGGCTTCTCACCCAACTTAGAGTTGGTATCCATATGATAGTCCTTCTTGCTCCCATCTAATTTTACCTACTGAATGGTTACTTCACAGAAGCTTGTAGAACTTCATATTCCTACTCACGAGTACTTTGCTTATTCAGATCCAGAATCTTGATATGTCTTTCCCGTGAACTCCTAAACACTTCTTACGTTGAGATGCTTGGTAAATAAGCCTTAGCCCCTAGAGCCTTTCTTCTCAAAATTCTGATACGGACCATTATACCTTGGAGTTTACTTGCTCTCAATTCTAAAAGCGAAAGATCCCTTTCTTTTCCAACACCTTCAAGTACACTTCACTTCCTTTTTGATAAACTAAAGTTCACTTTCTTCTATCTATATAACTCTTTTGCTTGAACTGAGCTATCTTTTATGTAACTTGAAGCAATCTTACTTTCTTTCCATTTTAGTCACAAGATATGGTTCAAAAGCAATCCTTGCCCATATTTGTAATCAATGGAGCGTCGTTTTGCATCTTTCACCCCTTAAAGCTTCCAAAAGTGTCATATTGATCCTGGCTTACTGATTATGAACATAAGAGTATTTTATTAAGGATAAGCATTCATTCCCATTTCACAGGAAAGGGTAGAATACATGCCCTTGACACATCCTCAAAAGCTTGGTTCGTTCCCTCTGTCTGTCCTCTAGTCCAAGGTTGGTAGGTCGAACATCTAACCCAAAATATACCCAGTTCTAGTCATACCCATTGTATGCTGTGGGTAAACCCTACCAGGCAGGAATAGTTAGGTATTGTAAGAATTCTCGCTGAGCTTCATCCATCAGCCATTAACGAGTTGTCTATATCATCAGGTATGGAGACCTTTATATGCACTACCATCTGGGTGACTAGCTTTCTATCTTTTAAAACCTAGTTAATCCGATCTTCTCCCTCAAAATCAAACACAAGCGTTGAGCAGTTTCTCATTCATCCTTGGTGTATGCCAAACTTAACTCAATCCATAAAATAAATCAGCCACTGTGTCGAGTTATGTTGAACTGAGACTTGTATTGACATACCTTCCACCTTAATCTTGCACTAGTGATAACCAGATCTCAACCCTAGGTTGAAGAACATCTTGATTCCCTTAATTCTTCTTATTCATGATGATCTCCTCTGCGTCATCTTGAAACATTCCATAATTCTTCTTAAGAACATACCAAGTCCCTACTCATGTCATGGTCTTGGGCTAAAGACTACGTTCCTCTAAGTTGAACATGGTCCACTGCAACTTTGACCGAACAATTGACTAACATCTGAATATTTACCATTGGAATCTTCTAGGAAAACCTGTGGATATCCATTCTTATCCACCTTATTCTGCTTCCTTACCAATATCCTTTATTCCCCTAGAAGTCCTTGACATAGCTAATCTATTTAGAATAGAGCTTTTCCTGCTTGGAACTTGATGTCTTACTGGTGAACTTATCGAACATCTGGCAACATCAATATAGGACAGAGTATAGCAATTCATAGAATTGACTTAGTTCCTCTCGGTTGCGCACTCCGGATAATGCGCCATCCGTTTGGACAAGTCTCTACTGTTCCTTACAAAATTTCAATTAAAAGCACCGTCTCCAAGCCATACATTTTGTTTTGCACTACGCCTGGGCGAACCGGCATAATACAAAACTCAAAGGTATAACTTGAAGTTGCGCATTCAACTGAAATTATTTTACACAATCCTCAACAAGATATGCCATGAAGTCGAATCCAAAACAACTTCTATTCTATTACCATTGTAATGATCCTTCTCTTGAGTTGTAGATTTCTGATAAACTGATTTGGGCCATGATGATTGACGCTGATCTCCAGGGATCTTCAGACGTTAGATAACCCTAGAGGAAAACATGTTGACTAACCTTAATATTCTTTCTGTTTGACATCCAAAAACTCTTTCTTGCAAGATTCCAACTATATACTCAATTTCTTTGCCAACAATAGCTCTTTACATCTCTTTAGACATGTTCTTACTACAAACTTGCTCTAACTTTCTTCCCAAAAAGATAGTGCCTGGATTACCACTTAACTACTCATAACCTTGCTAAAGTAACACTCCTCTTCTTTTAGCATTGCATGACCTTCAGGTGTTGGAGATTCTGCAAGTATCTAAAATTTCACTATGTCATTCCTTCAACTTCCAAGGAATTTGGTTCTCCCTCCATTTCAAAACTAGAATCACACCTCCTCATCCACTTCTGCCTCTAGTGCAGATGATGACGATTTGTTAGATGAAGCTATAAGACTTCTTGCAATAGACCTTGAGTTCACTGAGTTGGACATGATTACCCTTTTCACATCAAACAACCCAAGCGTCCAACATATTTTCCCATTCCATCACATGTTCTGCTTCTACCATTCTTCTTGCTTATTATTCTAATATCCGTTGTAGAAGTTTTTGTCTCTCGGCCACCAGTGTGGATATAAAAGTACTTGACTCCATATGAGTCTCCATAGTGACCTGCTTGCTACGGTTACCCTCTTGAAAACTTCTCTTGATTATTCCTCCAAATGGTCCAAGTGCTAATGCTTGTTAATAGATCTCCAGTATACGTTGTTTCCACTGACACCCCGACATCTTGACTCATCCTCAGCTCCATGGTCAAGTTATGATTTCTAGCTCAGATGCTAACTATCTCTTCCTTAGTCTTCGGATTTGTCAGCTCCAAAGTCTTGATATAAACTATACAGAAAACTTGCAAGGATAGGATCATACTCTTTTGTCTTCTGCACAGAACACATTCTAGTGACACCTCTATACTCCTTCCTCTTGATGTGCAGGAGAAAAGTACATGGCTTCTGTATTACTGACATCCAACCTGGAATACTCATAATTACTTGTTAAGGCCTTGTGAGTTGCAGTCTTTACCGAGAACACCAATATTCCTTCTTTGAATATAACTGATTGGCTCTTGGTCAACGAGCTTCTGCAGCAGGACTAAAAGATTTATCCAAACTTGTTAAGTATGCCCACGATTAAACATCTTTCAACATTCCACTTGTGTTGAGGATGCTCCCAGCTCTTGAAGATTCCTTTATTGTAGCTTGTTGAAGTCAAGCTCCTTCAAAGGTCCAAAGGTCACCTCTACTACTGAGCGCAAAAGCCGTCTAACTACAAAAGAAAGGTTTAGGTCTAGCGCCACTCCCCAAGAGAAACCCAAAACAACCAACATGCAATGCAACTAGGATGCAGACGTTTACCTACGTTTCTTGCAAGACGAAAACATACGAAGAGTTTTAAAACTGGTGGCATCGTACGACTCTCATCCCAATATAGGGCTAATCGTATCTACTCGATTCGCAGTTATATTAGCGTACCTGCAGAAAACCATTCATTACCATTCACTATAGAAATGGCACCCATGCGTTCAACGCTGCATGGACAGCGCTTCATACGTTAACACGTATTCACTTTCCCCATACTCACCACCGTATGGTCGGCGTTTGCATGTCCCATATCATTGCCATATGGGATGCCCCTGAGTAGGCCGCTCCTCAGGGTTAAGCGACCGTGATTAATAAGATCACACGGCGGGAACTCCGCACTCCACATCAGGCGGCAGATGTCGACAAGTCTCAAAGACAAGCCCAACGGGCTAGCCAATGGACAGGTCGCCCCCGAACAATCATTGAACGGGCCACCTCACGCAAGTAAACTTGCGCAAGTCGGAGTCATAATATTATATGAATCATAACAACAGCTTACCTGCCCACCTGAGCGAAGGTGCATCGTTACTGAATCGTAAGTTTAGCAGTATGAAATACCGTAGTAACAGTTAGTCTTATTGCCACCTTACTAAACAAGACTAAATTTTTATCAAAATAGAGCCAAGGAAGGGTCTTCTAAACCATTCCTCTGTTGTTATCCCATGTATGTGCTCTGATACCAGCTGTGGCGGAACCGTCCAGCTTAAACCGGCTCAAGTGCGCCGGATCGTCATTTTACTGACAACCATCGCTTACGCACTTCAGACGGTATAAACCCGGTAGTCCGTCAGATGTCCACAGGACATCTGAAAACTCCACGAACTCAGGCACAATTCACATACACAGAACTGCGCCACATAGGAACACAACAGAAGAATTCACAACGCACTTATATAAACAAGGAGTAGAGTTATTACAAACTTAAGAACAAACTTAAAGCTTAAGTTAAACTACAGAATTCCAAGAAACAAAGGTGGGTCTTATCAAGGATAGTTTGAAGACCACACTGGATCTAAACAAAACAAAACACGTCAAAAAAACATGTTGGGCTCATCAACATGCCTCTTCTTCTTCTGGAGTCCTTTCCTGCCTTACTGAGCGTCCTCTGGCGGCTCTGCAACATTGGTAGTATCTTGAGTACAAAAGTACTCAGCAAGTCTGACCCGTCTACATAAACATATACATACAGACACACAAGGGCATGCAAGGCTTTGAGGCTGTGGATAGGAAACACTTTTTGCATAAAAGCTTACTAAACTTAAATCCTAAACTTTTAGAGTTAAACCAATTAAGTGATTACCTGAAGACTAGATTAGCAGCAGAATTAAATCACTCATGTATTACTTAAGCAAGCCTCAGGTTTCATAAGCATCATCAACATTAACTTGTTCTAAGCTGTCTAGCAGCGATCAAGCGGTATTCATACCGAGAAGTGTGACGATCCGGACCAATTTTTATCCCTGCAGGGGAAAACCTAGTCATACGCGTTGTGTGGTCCCCAGGGTGGTCCACACAAAGCACCCTTTCACTATAGTCTTTCCAAAACCTGAACTGCCCTCGCTCGAACCCAGGGACGCCCCCCCACACCGGCCCCACGTCTGGCAGCAACCCGACGTGTGAGTTTGCGGCCACGTCCCAGCCACCTACCACTGCGAGAAGAGCGAGCCACAATTCAAGTCTAGGAGCAACCACAGCTACATCAGCTCACCGGATGGAATGTCTGGTATATGACTAGTACGTTCAAAGCTTGATCCCAGGTAAACAACATTAAATCCTAAAACGGTCGAGGTGATGTGTTGGCTTGAGACTCCTTTCCCAACCTTCACCCTCACACCCGACCTCCATTTCATCTTTATGACCTCAAGTACAGATGATAGAGCATAAGCCTGAGCTTACTAATGCTATGTTGCAACTGTGAGGAATCTAAGCATACTAAGCTTCACTAAGATCAGGTTGACATCTAGTATTGCCCTAATCAAGGAAGGATTATGCAATCAACAGTTCACACAATTCCTAGCACGTAATGCATGCAATACCATAGTAATACTTGAAATAGTACTCAAAATAAGGTTTGGATGCTCCGGTGCTTGCCTTGATCAAAAGCAGGGTTAGTATCAACAGCAGCAGCAACTGGTTCAGGCTCTAGCTCCCACTCCACTTCTTCAGGCTCCTGGGATTCCTCAAGTGGAAGCTCAACGTACTCGACTCCTAAAGCTTCTCCTATTTAACATTATGATGCAAAAGTTAGTACAACCAAACCTAAAACAGAGCTAGACAGCAAAGCAAAACCCTAAACAATTTATTTCCTACTTAATTCTATTTTTCTAGAATTTTTAGTAATTTTTACAAGCATTAATGAATTATTCTATACTCATAAAAGAATTATCCTAATTATTATTATTAATTTCTTATTGTAAATCATTATTCAAAATTTTATTTATACTTAACCTATATATTTATTTAAATACCAAAAAGAAAGTTATTTAAATAAATAAACTAATTACTACTAACCTATTCATAGGGTTTACTTATTTCTAATGCATAAAAGAAAACAAGAGAAACCTAATAAAACTTATTTCACTATTTTAGGACACTTCAAACTATTATTGTGAATTAAACTAATTAAAACCTATTTAAAACTAAATCTAAAACTAAAAACCTAAACCACTTTGCAGATAACCCCCTGGACAACTGGGTATTCTAACCCGCCATCCTTCTCTCCTCTCTGCCTCTGACGTGTGGGCCCGACCCCTATTCGCTCTTCTCCCTCACGCGAGCGCTCGCACGTGCTCGGTCCAGAGTGACCGGAGCAGCGGCGGCGACGGCGTCTTCGCCGGCGGCGGCCTCAGGGCGCCAAGAACACCTCGGCCCGGTGTTCCACGACCACGCGCACTAACTGGTGGTTCTAACCCCCACGGACGGCGACTGGCAAGCGGTAACCGACGGCCATGGCCGACGGCGGAAGACGGCGGCGGCGCACGGCAACCGGCACGACGGCGACCAAACTCCGAACAAAAACCCACGCAGAGCTTCGCCACCAACCTCTAAACCTGACGCGCACCTAACCCCAAGTCTTAAGCGGCCGGAGCTGGGACCTCCACGACGGCTGCCCGAGCTCGGCGGAGCTCCATGGCAACGCTGGCGTTCCGGCGGAACAAGCCACGGAACCGGACCAAAAACACCGCAGTAAGCTGTGCTAAGACACGAGGAGCACGACCATGAGGTCGGACGGCGATGGAAACAACGGGAAGGTGGTCCTCACCGCGAGCGGCTTGAAAGAGCTCGGCGGCGGCGCACTGGAGAAGATGACGATGAACAGAAGCTACGGCGGAGGGCTTCGGGCAAGAACAGGTGGACAGGGCAGCTAAACCTCCGGTGATTGCGTGTGCTAAGGGAATTGAACGATGGTGGATTGCCGGCGACGAATCACGGCGGTGGCGCTGCTGTTCGACGGCGGCAACTAGCAGGAAAGGAAGAAGTGGTTAGAACAACCGGCTATTAGGGAGCTCGAGCACATCTCTGGACTCGCCACCTCCTGCTGCCCTCCCTCGCGCTGGACGTCAACCTCGGCGGCGTGTGGCAAGGCCAAAGCAGTGGGCGGCAAGCTGCTGCATGTCCACTGCCGGCCGGCGCTGCTCTGCCCCGCCTGAATGTCTGTCTACCTCTGAAACTCTGAACCCGCCTTTGAAAACCGTTCAAACCAGCAAGTTCGACTCCATTTTCCTCTAGATTTTGAACCTAAACTTTCCAAATTCCAAATACCAAAGTTGTAGCCTATACTTTGAACTCCATTTTCTGTAATATGGCCATAAGCTGAAACTCTCTGTATAAAAAGTTACAAAGCTCTGATCTGGGTCGATTTCAAAGGTTTTCTCCAAAGTTCAATCAAACTACCGAATCAAACCACTTTTTATCCAAAACAACAAATGTAAACTCTTTGAGCTCAAATTACCAAAGTTGTAGAGGGTACTTTAGGCTACATTTTCTCTTATATGAACTCGAGCTAGAACTCATCAGATTGAAAGTTGCAAGTCCTTGAATATTGGCCGATCCAAAGGCAATCATCAAATTCAGTTGAAAAGGCCGAATTCAAGTCAAATTTGCTTATGTTTTCAAATATAAACTTCTTGAGCTCCAATAACAAAAGTTGTGGTCTAAACATTGAGCTTCACTTTTCCTCATATGAGTTTGATCCAAATCTTTCTAGATTCCAAGTTACAGTCCACTGAAGACTGGCCGTATTCAAAGGTTAAACTGAAATTTCAGTTAACTTTGAAACCCGCTAGATTCACATCCAGTTTTCTCCAAATTCCAAATATAAACTCTTAAAACTCCTTTAATAAAAATTGTAATATAAACATAGCACTACCACTTCTCTAATATGACCTTGAGCTGATTTTCAACAGGTTACATGTTATAGGTCCAAGAACTTGATCCATTTCCAGCCTTTAAACCAAAAATTCAGCTAAGTCCATATATCTTTAATCCTTGCTTTATCAAATGGAAGTCCAAATCATCAAATATGGAATCCATTCTTTTGATCAATTCTTTGGTCCATATCAGCTCTATTATGAAGTACCACACTTATACTTTAAGAATCTAACCATTTTCAACATATAGTCTGTAGGCATTTTCTCAAAATTCAAGTCCCTTAACATGCCTAAACACTCTCATTGGATGTGATATAAAACTTAACCAAATTTAAACATTTAAGTTTGAATCCTACTCAAACTTAAACCATTCCAAGTTTAGTTGGTCTTTTGCTAATCTTTAAAGCTAGAAACTCATGGTTGACTTGGATCAACATTCATGAAGTGACGATTACCAAAATGCCCCTTGGAGCTCATTGAGTAGCTCTTAATCTCTTACTCCTTTATATTTCTCCTCGTTAGTCCTTAATGACATGTCTTTAGTCCTTAAGTAACACCTGGGGTGTTACACAAGGTAAAGGTCTAAAGTTCACTTACGTTCAAGAGCATTGCATTATTTATTATTGTGTCTTGTTCTTTATTGCTAGTCTATCTTCCATAATGAAAAGTTGCCGGGTACAACTTGAACTTTAAATGCTAAACACTTGAGAGCAATGTGTCTTGTTGTGTATGACTAAGTGCAGGGAAGATATTGAAGGGCAACGCTGATTTCCTTGTTAAGCAAAGATCCTGGACTTACTCAAGGACGAGCAAGGTTTAAGCTTGGGGGGATTGTTGACACTCGTTAGCGACACCTTTTTAGTGCTATTTAAGTGGTGTTTTGGGACCAATTCATATACTAACCCGCCACTTGGCACTTAAAATAACCCCATTTTCGCATGTGCATGTATTTTTGGAGGATTTTGGTTTACGCAGGTTTTTGAGCTATAAATGAGCACTTTTGGACGAAGACCACGATCGTGCATAGCGCGGAGGAATGAACGCCATGTGACTCAGATTTCGTTCGCTCTCATCTATGGTGAACCAATCTCCAAGAATGAGCAAGGGCAAAGACTTGAAGATAAGGTCAGATGACTTCAGGATCAAGGCGAATTAGGCAGACATATGGAAAGTTATCAAGACCCAATCTTATCCTGAAGCAACCGACGTCAAATACCCACATGCATTGGCAAATCAATTCCTGGAGAATTAAGGAGCTTGCACGCAAAAGATGGGGCCGAGGTGGGCCAAAAAGGCCCTAGGCTGGCCGGCCTAGGACCTGTGGGGCCGGTCGGCCCAGGCCTTTCCTATGCCATCTCGACCTCCCCTTCGAGCTAGGGTTTTCTCGAACTATTTATAGCCCTGATGCACAGAGCCACGCACATCAATCCACCAGAAGTCGGTGAAAACTAGGGCATACACCAAAGGGAGACGAGGGCCGCTGCAAGTCTTCGAAGGTACCTAGGGCATGGCCTAGGCCAACCCTAGCCGCCATGGCCTCCCTGCGCAGTTGTGCCAAGGCGGAGCTCAGGAGTCAAACCCCAAGATTCATCGGGGTATGTACACACATGATGGTGATATCAATCTAATCTCTATTCTAGTTGTCTCAACCTTGGTCTACTTCTCTGGACGCTTTATATTCATATGTACGGCTGTCATATGTTCTTAGTAAGATTAGATCTAATCATGGTGATTAGTCCATATCTTGCGGATACATTGAAGTAGCGCGTTCTAGCTAATCCATTGATTACCTCGGTGTGGTGACAGCATGTCGGAGGGAAAAGTTCTAGCGTCGACGTGATGTTGAGTTGGATCAATGGCGAGTACGATGGGAGTTGTCGCAGCCACTACAAGAGGAAGCTCGTCGAGCGCTTGCTAGTTGTTTGGGTAAAGCTTTGGGAAACCTTAGGCGTTGGCACGCACCTCGCGGCGGTGACCATTGGAAAGTAGGCCGCTTGCGAGCCGCCTTTCGGAGAGAAGACTCGGGTACCTTTGGTAGAGATGCAATCTATTGTTTTGATCACCTTTTGACTAAGAGCTATACCTAGAGACGATTAGGCCTTTGTTAACCTTGGTTATGTTATCTTTGCCTACGCTTCCGGATGAAATTAACCCTACACTTCATTCACATCTATTTGGTTTACCCTCTATGCAATCTATGCCTAATGTTGGGATTAGATCCGTTTAGCTAGGTAGAAAACCCTAGGTAGTTCGTTGTCGATCCACGGATTGATAAATCTTGGATGGAATACTCTAAGAGAAGAGCTACGATGATCCGTGTGCTTGCGGTTCACAATTGGCGCGTCTAAGGACCGTCAACAGCCGCTTCAAGGCAGCCACAGCGCGACCGCGGCGACCGCGACCCCCAAGACGTCTCTGTCCACCAGCCGCACCCCGGACCCGGGGGGGGACCCTGAGCCCCTATCCGGGGACGCCTCGGCCCGATACAGGACGCGCGCAACATACTAAACACGCACCATCGCCAACCGGCCGATGGCGAGCGAGAACCACAGCCCAGGTGCGCCCCTCGGTGAGGTCGCCGTTACGACGACGACGACGGAGAACACAGCCCAAGCCCAGACGCACCGGGACCTCGCATTTTCAGCTCCCGAATTAGGAACGCACCGTGTCCTCAACGTTTCTGCCCCCGGCAAACTTGCCAAAGTATGCTGGGGAGACTAATCCTGAGCTCTGGCTCGAGGATTACCAGCTTGCGTGTCGAGCCGGGGGAGCAGATGACGATGATTTCGTCATCCAAAGCCTGCCATTGTATCTGGCCGACTCGGCCAGGGCATGGCTCGAACACGTCCCGGCGGGTCAGATCCGGAGTTGGGCCGACCTCCGGGAGATCTTCATGGGAAACTTCCAGGCGACCTACGCTCGCCCGGGAAATCCATGGGACCTCAAGAACTGCCGCCAGAAGCAGGGAGAGACTCTCCAGGAGTACATCCGACGCTTCTCCCGGCAGTGCAACGAGCTGCCCAACATCGCTGATGCCGACGCCATCGGCGCGTTCCTATCAGGGACAACCTGCAAATCCCTCGTCCATAATCTTGGGAGGAAAAGCCCCAGCACGGCGAAAGATCTCCTCGACATCGCAACAAGCCACGCCTCCGGCGAGGAGGTGGTCGGGGCCATTTTTCACCATCCCATCGAGGGAAGGGGCAAACAGGACAAAGAGGCCGACGAGGGCCCCTCCGACCACCCAAGTAAGAAGAAGAGGAAGAACAAGGCCCGGCGCCAGGACAGCGACACCGCCATGGTAGCCGCGGCAGAGCGGAAGCCCGACGTCAAACCCCCAGCGGCGGAAGTGCCTGACCACTTCGAGAAGATGTGGAATGGCCCTTGCCCCAACCACGAGTACGCCATGAAGCACCTCTACAAGGATTGTTCCCTCATGAAGAAGTTCATGTTTGGGGACACCCGAAAAGGGGAGCTTCGGAGGCGGAAGCCTGGTCCAACCCCCAAGGGCCCCGAGGCAGGAGAGGACATGGCGACCGACCCCTATCCGGAGCCCGACGAATGCTTGATAATCTTCGACGGCACCGAGGCCTCGATCAGCAAGGGTCGGGCCAAGGTCGAATGCCGTGAGGTGTTCGCTGTTGAGCAGGCCACGCCGGCCTTCCTCCGGTGGTCGGAGGCGGCCATAACCTTCGACCGCGACGACCACCCAAAGTTCGTTCCCAGGCCAGGTAAGTATCTACTTGTGGTCGATCCGATCATCGGTCAGAAGCAACTCACCAATGTACTAATGGACGGCAGGAGCGGGCTCAATATCCTCTACGTTGACACCCTTGACACGATGGGCATCGATCGGGTGCGTATTCGCCCAACCGGGGCGCCTTTCCACGGGGTCATCCCTGGGAAGCAGGCCGTCCCCCTCGGACAGATCAACCTGCCCGTTACGTTTGGGACCCCATCCAATTTCAGGACGGAGACCCTCATGTTCGAGGTGGTGGGCTTCCACGGGTCCTACCATTCCATCTTGGGTTGGCCATGCTACGCGAAGTTCATGGCTGTCCCCAACTACACCTACCTGAACCTCAAGATGCTTGGGGCCCAAGGGGGTGAACACTATGGGCTCGTCTTTCCAACGTGCCTATCAGTGCGAAGCCGAGAGCTGCGAACTGGCCTCGGTGACCATCGCCTCCACGGAAGAGCTCGCACCGATCCTAGTCCGTCTGGTGGAAGAGGCTCGAGACTCCAATCGCGGTACGGCGTCCTTCCAGCCGACGGAGGACACCAAGGAGGTGCAGCTCGACCTCTCCTGTCCGGGCTGAAGACCGGACTCACAGAGGGGGGCCGAAGGGGTCGGATCGGTCAAGCGAGCACAATCCACGGCATAAACAAGACAGAGCGGACATTTATTGCCCCGGACAGATGGAGTAGAGGTGGTACACCTAATGCAATGGCCGCCCCATACTTTACGAATGACCGTTCATAGCCACGTCTACAACCACTCCGACCTAGTGAAAGACAGGGCGCTGACACTCGGCATGGAGGGTCAAATGGCCCTGCTGAACACGTCTGCAGGTACCTTCTTGAGCATCATCCACAGTGCCCCGAGGAGGGGCCCCCGGAGTAGGTGAAGACCGATGCCAGGCGGGTTCCTTCCGATAGAATCATTGTCTCTCTCTCTCTCTCTCTCTCGAGTAAACGGCCTGACCCTTTCCCTTGAACTATAAAAGGGAAGAGGGGTCTTCCTCAGCAAGGGTTCGAGACCACTACGCACACACACACACACACTCATAGAGACTTGGGAGCCCCTCCTCTCTCGACCGCTTGTAACCCCTACTATGAGCAACGCGAGTAACACGAGAAGCCTCGAACTGGACGTAGGGCGTTCGTGCCTGAACCAGTATAATCCTTGTGTCCTCTCACGAACCATCTGAGCCTTAGCACACAATCCACTAAATTCACTCGTCGGTGATTTCCTGCACTGATACACGTGTTAAGGGAAAAGCATCTCTAATGAGTGAGAGCTCATTAGAGTCGCGTTTTTTGAACCCGCGTCTCCTATGGCTTGGTTATAGGAGACGCATGTTCAAATTAGATGCGTCTCCCTAGACACTATACCGGTTTCGATAACAAATCAACACAGTCCTAGACACTGCACGCCACACACTATCCTAAACACTATCTCCTTCGCTCGGCCTACCTACCACGGTGCCGCCAGCCTCTCCTTTTCGCTCGGCCGACCTGCTAGCAGCTGCGCGCTCTCTGCCAATCGATCAGTAGGCCAGTGCTAGCTACAGCAGGCTGGCCGGCCGGCGTGCCGCGCCGCGCGCCGCCGAAGCGCGCGTGCGCGATGCCTCCGGGCGCGCGCGCTCTGCCTCCAGTTGCGCAGGCTGATGCGCGCCCTGCACGTGCGTGTGTGCATATGTCATGGTGGCTCTCTCGCCGCCGGTGCACGCATACCCTGCCCGGCCGGTCGCCTCCTCATCGCGGCGACGACATCTCGCGTCGCCACTGCAGCGTGGAGCTGTTGCAAGGTTTGCATCTCTGAGAGACTTTGCCTAGCTAGCTAGATTGTGTGTGCATTGTGTGCAATTATTGAATCTTTAGTGATCTTATGAATGTGCAGCAGCTAGCACCAGAACTGCATCCAGTCGTCGCCATCCACTTCCCTCTCTATAGCTCCACTGTCTGCGGCGTCACTCCCCCCTCATGGTATGTATATTCAGTACCCTCCCCGCTCCAATATGCTATTTGCTTAGCCTCTTGTAAAATCCAAGTTCGATGTGTATATACATGTTAGTTTGTGTATAGCTTGTTTTCATGTAAAAATGTATGTTTCAGTGATGTCATAAGTATTTTCTTGGATATTTAGCAATTTTCTTGCATGGCTGTGTAGATGGAGGATCGGAGCTGGATGTATCTTAAGAACTGGACTTGTGGAGAGTACTTAAATGGTCTGAAGTCATTCATGTTCGTGGCAGAGGCGGACAAGTCAAATAAGGGCAAGTCAACCATGTGCTGTCCATGTGTGGATTGTTAGAGTGTCACAAAGTTCTCTAGTTCTTTGCATGTGCATGCTCATCTCATCATCCGGGGGTTCATGGATGACTACTATTGCTGGAACCAACATGGCGAGGGTGGAGTTAATGACCAAGACCTGCAGGTTGGTTGTATGGGTCAATATAGCTCTGAAGACCACACCTCTGAAAATCAGCAGAACACTGGTGAGGATGTTGATGAAGGACATCCTCATTTTTATAGCTCTCAGACTGGTGGTCAATCAAACTATGACAGTCAAACTGTAGGCCAAGATCTTTTTGAAGATGACCTAGTTGCTATCGGTAATAACTATGTCAATATAGCAGACAAATTGGAGGAGATGGTGCGTGACGCCCTAGGGTATGGTGGGTATGATAGTTCAGAACTGAAGAAATTAGAAAAGCTGGTGGCAGATATGAATACCCCACTCTATCCTGGCTGCAAGGGAAAATGGACAAAACTATTCACATCACTTAAGCTCCTCCAGCTAAAGGCCACACATCATATGACCAATCGTGGTTTCAAGGCATTGTTGGATCTGCTTAGGGACATGCTTCTGGAAAATAATGAGATACCCATGACCACCTACGAGGCTAAGCAGAATGTTTGTCCTTTGGGATTGGAGGTGGAGAAAAATACATGCCTGTAAGAATGACTGTGTCCTATTCCGTGGCGATCATGCAGCGGCAACCGAATGTCCAGAGTGTGGAGCTCCTCGATACAAACGAAGGAATGATGGGGGAGATGAGAAGAGGGTCCATGGCGCTCCTCGGAAGGTGGCATGGTATTTTCCATTAATATCACGCCTGAGACATCTGTTTGCAACAAGCAAGGATGTTGAACTAATGTACTGGCACAAGGAGGGGCGCAAGAAGGATGACTTCATAAGGCACCCAGCAGATGGGACACAATGGCACATCTTTGATTTTAAGTATCAAGATTTTGCAAATGATCTAAGAAACATTCGGTTCGCACTAAGCACTGATGGGATGAACCCATTTGGCCACATGAGTAGCTCCCACAGCGTCTGGCTAGTGCTACTATCGATCTGCAATCTCCCGCCTTGGCTTTGCAACAAGAGGAAGTACATGATGATGTCAATTCTAATCTCAGGTCCACATCAGCCTAGGATAAACATCGATGTCTACCTAAGACCACTGATGGATGATCTAAAAAAAACTCTGGACAGATGGTATTCAAGCCTATGACGCGTACAAGAAGGAACCATTCACACTACGTGGCATGATGTTCTGCACAGTTACTGACATACCTGGTGGACGTTCCGTCTCCAGACAGTGTAAAGGGGAAAAAGATTGCATGCACTGCTTAGATGACACCGAGACCATTTGGCTTAACAACTCAAAGAAGCGAGTATATGTCCGACATCGGCGTCTTCTTTCTATGTCTCATCCGTACCGATGCATGAAACGCCAATTTGATGGCACAAGGGAGAGGGGACAGGTCCCAAGGCATTTTGATGGGGAACATGTCTACGAGCAGGTGAAGGATCTCCCTACCGCCCATGGGAAGAAAACTGCCCTTGGAAAGCGAAAACACACTCAAGAAGATGATGCAGAACTAGTTCCAGATCTGAGGTACTGGAAAAAGAAGTCAATTCTTTGGGAGCTACCATACTGGATAGACTTAGATGTCTGACACAGTATTGATGACATGCATGTGAAAAAGAATTTCTGTGGTAGTTTACTTGGTACACTCATGAGAGACAAACATAAAACCAAGGACCATGAAAATGCTCGAGCTAACCTAGAAGATTTAGGCATTAGACCTGAGCTTCGTCGCGATGGCACAAGTACAAAGCTACCCAAATCGGCTGTAAATCTAACCAAGAAAGAGAAGCAGGAACTATGTGAGTTCATACATCATGTCAAAATTCCTTCGGGGTATTCATCGAACATTAGAAAACTTGTTTATCCAACGGAGCATAAATTTCTTCCAATGAAGGCTCATGATTGTGATGTATTGTTGACCACCATGCTTGCAGTTGGTATACAGAACATATTGCCAGAGAAAGTACGCATGGCTATCATGAGCATGTGCTTCTTCTTCAACGCGATCTCGCAAAAGGTGATTGATGAGACAACACTTGATGATCTCGAAAAAAACTTGTTTGAGACAATTTGTCTCTTTGAGGCGTATTCCTCCCCCCCATCATTTTTTGATGCGTCAGTGCATTTGGTTACTCACCTGATTAAGGAGGTAAGGTACCTTGGACCAATGTCCCTACACCACATGTATCCGTACGAGAGATTCATGAGCACTTTAAACAAGTATACAAAGAGTTAGGTTCATCCTGAGGGAAGCATGGTTGAGGTGTACTCTTCTGAGGAGGTCATTGATTGGTGCCTTGATTTCATTGACCCTAAGAATCCAATTGGCATTGCTAGGTCTCGCCATGAGGGAATGTTAGCAGAGACAGGGTTTCTTGGAGAGAAAACATTCAACCTTGACACGAATTCGTACCGACAAGCTCACTTCCTTGTGTTGCAACACACATCAAAAGTGTCCCCATACATTGAAGAGCATAAAGGGCACCTATGTCAAGGTAACCCTCACCGGAGCGAGGCTTGGATAGCTAGGGCACATATGGATGGATTCAACGTCTGGTTCAGAAACCGAGTACAAATTGGCCAATGCACAGATGATGATATTAGATGTTTGGCGAACGGTCCTCTATTCACAGTTACTAGCTATCAAGGGTATGACATAAATGGGTACACATTCTACACGGTTGCCCAAGACAAGAAAAGTACATACCAAAATAGCGGTGTTCAAATAGATGTCTTTGACAACAATTTGCAGAAGACTGCATACTATGGACAAATAGAGGAGATTTTGGAGCTGACATATGTCAATTTTAAGTTGCCAATTTTTAGGTGTAGCTGGGTTCAGGGCACGAAGGGGACTTGACCACGTAAATCCGGGAGAGGGACGGCGGGCGCGGCCTAGAGGACGTGATCCTGGAGAGAATACTTGCCGAGGGTGAGGAGAAACTGCTCACGCCAGCGATATAGGCAGCGATATTGCCGAGGAAGCAATCCTATCAGGGAAGATCCTTGCCTAATATAACCGACTAACCAAAACAGAGGGGGGCGCACAAGGCAACAAGCCTGTGCAGCCGCACCACCTGGACCCAACAGGCCCTGCCAAACATAGCAGATAGCCTGCCTATTATATCTTGCTAACAGATAGAGCCAATTCAAAAGTATAAAGCCTAACACCCAGAAATTCAGGAAACACAATAAGATGGTCAAACAAAGCTCGCCTAAATATATTCAGTTGTATGATCGATTAAATAACAAAACAATCCAGGGAGAAATACAAAAAATAACAATACAAGAACCAATCAACACCAGTTGATGAATAAAATCATACCAAGAGTAGGTGATCGGATATTTTCCGAAAGTTTGTGCTTTGTGAGTGCTGACCTAGGTTTAATTTTTGATCCAGGGTAGCTAATGAAACTCCCAACTCCAACTAATCACAAGCATCCTACAATTTAACCAATATCGAAAGTTATAAAGCACAAAGGAAATTAGGCGATTACCTCAATATTGTTTATTAAGCCATCAAATCTCCCAGCCCTTTAGTTTTGTTTGGGCAGCTTTTTTCCCACCTCCTTCCTGCAGGCACAATACAAATTCGGCAAAGCATTGTTCTAACCACAGCCCATTCAAATATACGCTTGAATTGCAATTTTTAATGAGTAATGCATCCACCTTGCAAGCGAGGATTGAGTAATACCTCCAAAACCATATTATTTACATGGCTTGAATTGCTTGTCAGTGATGTCTAATGTCCTCCCCAGCACAGAGCAAGCGTCATTCATGATAGTCCTGAACAGAAAAGACAAGTACTTAATCGATCTTTAATCACCTGTATCAGCACCTTGCAATCACAAATATTTGAGCACATGACAAATTCATCTGAGGTTAAAAGTCAAAGAAACAGAGATGATCGAACCTTGCCCAATTCTAACAAATCAGTCATAAAACCTAAATATATTCCTAGAAATTTATCAGGAAGGGGAAAAAATTATAACGCTTCAAAGCTGATTTCAACAGACCGCTATGGTCATAACACACCAACTAATCTGGTTAAAAGAAAATTGGCAAACAATCTCTCATACAACTAAAAGCCAAAATTTTTTGCCCTCACACCACTAATTCTTTCACAATTTCAGATTTAGCACTGGATTTGTCTATATATACCCATTGTTTTTTGGCTCCTGAACCAATCGACCAATCCATCTGATGCAAAGAATGAATCAATGAAAAGGTAAGAAACCTAAGGAGGAAAAGAATGTACCGGGACTCGCACATATGGCGAGGTGCTACGGCAGAGGCAAGGCGATGACATCGATAGGGCCAGGCTGGCGGGGAGGGGGCCTCCACATTCAGCACCGCGAACCACGCAGCTGCAGCCAGGTTCAACTTTGGCGCCGTTGCTCGGGACTTGAGCATGTCGAAGCGGCGGGCGAGATCGAGTGGATTGGCTGCTCCTTGAGCGACAAAATAAAAAGCACATCAACAAGCAGACTCTCTTGCATGACTTAGTTCACCAGTTATAAGAAAACAAAAGGACTCAACAATCTTACAAGGTGAGGCATGTTCACCTCGTGCGGTGGCTGAGTAGAAGGGAGGTATCTCATCCCAGAAACCTAATGACCTGATACATGCAGCTAAGTTGAGTTAGTGTAGCCACCGCAAGAGATACCCATCACTATGTCAGAAACGCAAAAGGGTGACACTTATCTTACAGGCATTGAAACAATTTGCATCTACGAATAAACATAAGAGATGCGGCATGTAAAACCACATCTATTATCCGGGGCTAACATTTTGTTTTCTAGATTTAATCAAAACTGCATTTTTGTGTTTCATAGAAGTAACTGGCGACATTCACTAAGACTTCAATATGAATACTCAAGCTGGCATATAGAAAGTAATCAAAAGCTTATCGTTCTCACCAAATAAATAACAACTGCTTGCTGGTAATTCCAACAAATGGCCAAAGCAATTACAACACAAAATGCTCCACTCAGGTAGGATTAGTACACCAACCATATTATTCCTTTAGCTTTCCCTTATGCTCCACTCAGCAAGTAATAAAAATAATTGTAAAAACAATTATATTTCTGATCCTGCTGTAAGCCACATATACCAATAAGCCTACAGGACCTAGGAAGCAGGAGATATGGTCTGTCTAATTAAAGATCACCTGGCCTTGTCATATAATGTGTTTTCTTATAAGACCAAGATTTAATTGGAAAATAAATATTCTTAATGAAGTAATATCTCCAAGCCAAGCAGCTTAACCTCTCACAGTGATAACTATTCCTGCAGATGAAACCTCAACAGTGTTCTTAAATACATACCTTCAAATTCTACAAGATCCAGAAAATAGGAGACTAATTTATTTAGGATAATAACCTCTTGCATACATATTGGATAGTATTGGGCCTTCCAGACTATTATCTCCCTCCTTGTGTTATCCCAAGCTAAATTGCTTGTAGCTGGTTGCTTAAGAACTGAAAATAAGATGATAATAAACATGTTTTGTCGCAGAAAACTACAACAAAATTGTGTCAGTTTTACGTTGTTCCATTAAGTGCTAACTCTGAAAAAAATCAAAAGAAAATAACCCACCTTTCTCAATGCCTAGACTCAGACATTTTATAAGCTGCATGTCTAGCAAAACAGGTGCCTTGTATCCCAGCATCACCATTGACCTAGCAATGGCGAAGTTCAGCCAGTTACTGAAGTCTGAACCCATCCGCTTCATGTGAAGGCTGAACTGGAGCACTCCTAGACTGTCAGTGGAATAAGTTCAAGTACATCACCAACATCAGGGATCTGAATATACACAAATTTACAAGTTCAAAAGATCTCTCCACTTAACAAAGTTCTAATTCTCTCTACATTCTAAATGTCTTTACACCTATGGATTTACACCAGGTGCGCCTTGACTACTTTGACCGCGGGAGGAAGAGGCACCAGCAGTTGCCTTCGCAGTGGCTTCAGTTTCGGCTTTTCTCTTTGCCTCAGCAGCACACAGCTCTTTCGCCTGTGCTAGCATAAGCTGTCAAGTGAAACAAAATGAAATGACAAATAAAATAATTGCAAACAATATAAGGAGGCAATCAAGAAAGTAGCTTCACCAACTGCTCGAAGGCAACCTTGCGGGAAGCCTCCCGCCCAGTCGCAACCCAGAAGTGTTTACAAAAAAGAGCCCTAGTGGTACGGATAGCTTGGTCAAAAACTGTCTTGTCACCAGGATCTTTAGCTTTTGGAAACTTGTAGCCCCTCTTTAACAAGGCTTTGTGATGTTCACAACCATGGTCTGCAAGAATCTTGAAGATATTGCAAGCGCAGACGGAGGCAACATAATCCCCAATTGAGCACATGATATTAGGAAGCGACTTAAACTCAGAATCGATCCAGTCGAACAGCTTCCCATGTGTTGACATCAGATTTTGACTCGGCTGATGAATTAAAATATTGATTTCTGATGATGCCGATGATAGCAGAGGCAAGGTTGTAGCCAATCCGATTCTGGTGATGAGACCAAAGCCGATTTGGCAAGTCCGATTCCGATTAAGGGTCATCAGATGAGTCCTGATCGGATGCGGTGGCATGAGGCCGGAGCGTTTATGACTGCAAAAAAGGATGCGTGTTTGGAAGCTTCTCCAAGGCTTAGTTTTACGGCAATTATAATTCTTTTGGTAGTTTGGATTAGATTTACTTCAAATAAATTAGAGATATTGTCGTATCCGACAAATATTAGTTAGATTTTTAGGGTATAAATATAAACCCCGCGCCATTGTAATCAATGTTCACACAACCATCAATACAACCAAACTTTCGGCCCTTGCGCCCACAAACCCTTTTCGTCGAGTTCTTCAGCAAGCAGGGCTGCATCATCTTGATTTCTAGTTTGTCTGTAAGCGCGACACTTATCGAATTATTTCTAGACTTTAGATTGAGGCACATCGCCCTTCTTCGTTTAGATAATTCACCAATTTATCGAGTTGTTCTAAGCTTTAAATTGAAGCGTATCGCTCTTCTTCGTTTAGATCGCTCACCCTTTCATCATGGCTTGTTATTTTATCTTATCAGCTTACATCTATTCAAAGTTTTGTTTGCATATATCTATTTCATATTTTATTACATGCTTTTGCAACAGATCTATTTATTTTATCTTGTATATAGCTGGTTTAGATTCAATTATGAAGTCACAAATAAGTTAGATTTAAGCAAGTTCTTTAAAATTCATAGATCCATCGGAGTGAATAGGCTAAATCTGTGCCCTGCTACCAATGCTGTCTTTGTTGGGTCCGATCCGATTGTTAGTGACACCGATCTTAGCTTATTCAAGCTTTTAGATATATGTGTAATAAAGAGCATGATTAAATCTAATTTATCTCTGATTCTTCTTTTATAGTTGATGGCTTATTTTATTACTTATTATATCATCACGAATCGGATTCGAAGCCGATGGTTCAGGCATGCATCGGACTCCTTTCTATGTTGATCCGATTGTTGGAACGAATCGGGGATTTGGCCATTGAGTTCCTTTGAAGTTACTGATTAAATTCCACCTTGTCAATTTCAGGTCAAATTGACTGGCACGTCACGAACATCAAGATTTTGGACCTGCACTGAAGTGGAACAAAGCTTCCAGGCCACAGTGTTTTTTTCAAAGAGTCAATGCCTAACTTTTTGGACATCAACACATTTTGGCATGCCCAGTGGGACAAAGATAAGTTTCTATGATGGCACCTTCTGGAGACAAGGCTGAATCAGTCCGGTCACCATGGACGACCTCAGTGAAGAACAAAAAAAAAGCAAGTCAAGGCACAACTTGAAGAGTTCAAAAATTTGGGCTTAGATGCATTTAGCAAGACTCGCAATACCATGATCAAGAAAAATCAGTTCCCGATGCCAAGGGAGGCATTTGATAGGATCACGACAGATGAAAGATAATTCTTTCAAGATTACATCAATGCTAGATTGAGTCATGCTATGGTTAATCAATTGGGAATTTTGGTTAACATGGTAGTGGGATTGGTCACCAAGCTGCTGGATGGAGTAGTATTGAAAGATGTCCAGAAAGGACCTGCTTACTTTGATGCTAGTGCTTCTGCAGTAAAAGAGCTCAAGAAGAAGATTGTGCAGATCAATTCCTCTACCACACCAGAGACACACCCTGAGGCATATGAAACTCCTAAGGGCAAGAAGCTGAAGGCCAAGGTGGGAGGAGAATAAGAAGAAGAGGAGGAGGAGGAGAAAGATCAAGGAGAATCCGGTGCAAGGCAAACTATAGATCAATATGGTAATCGGATCCATGTAGTCAATGGAAAAATGGTATATCCTTCATTCTTTAATACTGAGAACCCACCAAGGCAAAAGGCAGTTGATTATCGAGAACAGTCGGTCGGACCCATTGAAAATCAAATTGTGATGATGCCGAATCATGCCCCGATTAATCAAGGGAATTATACTCAGGAGGATTGGGCAGATAAGATTGCTGATGTAATGAAAAATCAATTTGGTTTGAAGCCCAAAGGACAATCTTATTTGTATCGGAAGCCGTATCCAGACTAGTTTGATACATTACCGATGCCAGTCCGATTCAGGATTCTAGATTTTCATAATTTTTTGGACAGGGAGATGTCACTACAATCGAGTACATTAGTCGATATACTATTCAGTGTGGGGAGGTGGCGTCAATTGATCCTTTGAAGGTCAAACTTTTCCCGATGTCTCTATCTGGTTAGGCCTTTTCGTGGTTCGCATCGCTGTCACCTAATTCCATCAGTAATTGGGCCAATCTGGAAAAATAGTTTTATGCTTATTTCTACGTTGGAGTACAAGAAACTAGATTGTCCGATTTGACAACTCTCCGATAGAGGAATGGGGAATCAGTCAGCGAATTTATTCAAAGATTTAGAGACGTCCGCAGCCAATGCTATTCATTGCACTTATCGGAAGGGCAGTTAGTTGATTTGGCTTTTCAAGGTTTGCTACGTCAAGTGCAAGACTGATATTCGAGTCGAGATTTTGAAAGCTTGGGACACCTGATTCAAAGACTCTCTCAGCATGAAGGACGCACCAATGAACATCGGAGAGAGAAATATCAAAGAAATATCACTGCTATCGAATATGAATCAGATTGAGAAGAAGTTGAAGTTGATCTTGCTGAGTGGCTAAAAGTAAAAACTCCGTAGCATGTCCGTGGGTTAAGGTTGAGCCAGAGAGGTATAGTTCGATATTAATAAAGCCAATAAAATATTTGATTTGTTGTTAGCAGAAAAGCAGATCAGGCTATCTCGCAATCATACAATTCCTTTAGCCGAAGAGTTGAAGAACAAGAAATATTGCAAGTGGCATAATTTGGAGTCTCATCATTCAAATGATTGTAAGGAGTTCCGCAATGAAATCCAATCGGCAATTGAGCGAGGAGTCATTAAAGTTGAAGCTGGCAAGAAGCCAATGAAGCTTGATGGGCATCTGTTCCCATAAAATATGGTTGAAATCGGAGCCTTTCATGAAGACAGAAAAATGAAAGCTAAAGTCCTCACATCAGATCATGCAAAGAATTCAGGAGCCGTTGATCCTGAATGCCAAGTGTCGGCTGATGAGGTAAGGGTTTGGAATTTCCAGGTTTATCGGGAAGATCGCCAATGCAGGAGAAGCCTAGGGTGACATCAGATCAACTTATTAATAAATACATGCTCTAGCAAGCCAGGGATCGAACTCCTCCTTTGACCAGAATCGATGATGAGGGACATTGGGATGTCCGTTCTTTAGGTTTTGTTGGAATGAAAAATTAAGACTTCCGTCGATTTATGATTGTCCAGAATGCAGTAATCAATATGAAAGCTATTGGGAGTCAAAAAGGCAATGACATTCTGTGCATGATCGTTTGGATTTTGAGCATCGTTGCAACTGGCATGATCAAGTTGCCTATTAACAGGAGCGTGAGGATTGGCGTGAATATCATGATCGGCGTGAGTATGAAAATCGGTGCTATGAACGATGGGACAATGATCACCGTAGGTATAATAATCGCCAAAAATATAATGAAGAGTGGGTTTCTGTACATGATCGCTTGGTTTACAGGAAAAAGGAGGATGTACAAAAGTTGAACGATCGTCAAGAGGTCAAGCCAGGATCACATCCCAAGGTTAATCCACAGTGGTGTCCAGAAGGTTTGACTAAAACTCAAAAAGGATGGGTTCAATGTCTCCGATTCAGGGAACAACTCAAGGAAAAGCATCAGGAAGATGATCAGTCCAAGATCTGGAGAGCTAAGCCCAAGCCAGATGATGAGGGGCCTTCAGCGTCTGTGAACATGGTATTTGTACTTCCTACTGAATATAATATAAATTCAACCGATGATGAGGCCGATGATATTGAGGAAGCCATGGCGCAATTAGTTCTGCAACCTCAACAAGCTATGTTTGAAAAGCCTATAGACGAAAAATATCGGGATTTGAGACCACTATATGTTAAAGGTTATGTTGATGGGAAGCCGATGACAAAGATGCTTGTCGATGGAGGGGCTGCAGTAAATTTGATGTCGTATACTACATATTGGAAACTTGGCAAAGGTCCTGATGATTTGATCAAGACCGATATGATGCTCAAAGATTTTGGTGGAAACCCATCGTCGGCTCGGGGGACATTAAATATTGAATTGACGATTGGGAATAAGACATTGCCTACTACCTTTTTCGTCATCGACAGCAAATGCTCTTATAGTTTACTCCTTGGACGTGATTGGATTCATGCCAATTGCTGTGTACCATCTATCATGCATCAGTGTCTTATCCAATGGCATGGAGATCACATTGAAACAGTTCAAGCCGATGAATCGGTCAGCGTCGCCACAACTGATTTGGTTGTTTGGGACTTTGAAGGAATAGAGTGCTTGTCGGGCAAGGCTTGGGAAGGCAATTTTCTGCAAGTATCCGATGATGATTTAAAGCCAATCCAAGCAGTCGGCTCTAAAAGTTTGTATTAATGGAAAAATTCATAGAAGATGAGGGAAAAGTTGGTCAAGGATTTATGTCAGCTGATGAATTAGAAGAAATAGGTATAGGTTTAGGAGATAGACCTCGGCCGACAAATATTAGTGCTAAGTTGGAACCTTAGTTTAAACAAGAATTAATAAAGTTATTAAACGAGTATCATGATTGTTTTGCTTGGGAATATTATGAAATGCCAGGTTTAAGTCGATCGATCGTTGAACATCGACTCCCGATCAAGCCAGGGTATCGGCCTTTTAAACAAGCGCCGAGACAATTTAGACTAGAGTTAAATGAAGATATAAAAGCCGAAATAACTCAGTTATATGAAGCTAAGTTTATTCAACCTTGCCGATATGCGGAGTGGATATCTAACATCGTGCCTGTTTTTAAGAAAAATGGAAAGTTGCGAGTTTGTGTGGATTTCAGGAATCTTAACAAAGCTACTCTGATGGATGGATATCTGATGCTGATTTCAATATGTTAGTTGATGCAGGTTCAGGACATAAAGTGATGACTTTTATTAATGGTAATGTTGGTTATAATCAAATCTTATGGCGGAAGAAGACATTCCTAAAACTGCTTTCCGATGTCCTGGAGCACTTGGATTATATGAGTGGGTTGTAATGACTTCTGGTCTGAAAAATGTTGGTGCTACATATCAAAGGGCAATGAATTATATATTTCATAAACTAATCGGCAGGATTGCTGAAATCTATATTGATGATGTGGTGGTGAAGTCCAATGAATACAAGAAGCAACTAGTCGATTTGCGGGAGACTCTTGAATGCACAAGAAAACATGGCTTGAAAATGAATCCTAATAAATGTGCGTTTGGGGTATCGGGTGGACAATTTTTAGGATTTATGGTCCATGAAAAGGGTATTGAAATTGGACAAAAGAGTATGAAGGCTGTCAATGACGCTAAGCCACCCACCGTTAAGACGAGTCTCCAGTCGTTGATCGGTAAGATTAATTTCATCAGAAGGTTTATATCAAATTTGTCTAGAAGGATTCGTCCATTCTCCCCACTGCTAAAATTGAAAGCTGATGAAGAATTCATATGGGGAGAAGAGCAACAGAAGGCGTTTGATGATATAAAAAGGTATTTAGTGTCACCACCAGTTTTGATTCCTCCTCAAAAGGATAAACCATTCTGATTATATTATTGACTGATGAGTTGTCAATTGGGTCCGTTCTTATACAAGACATTGAAGGAAAGGAATGGATGGTTTATTATTTAATTCAAAAATTGATTGATGCAGAGACCAGATATCTTTCAGTTGAGAAATTGTGTCTGTGTTTATATTTCTCTTGCATCAAATTGAGGCATTATTTATTGTCAGCCGAGTGCACGGTGTTTTGCAAAACCGATGTGGTCAAATATACGTTATCCATGCCAATGTTGAAAGGGAGAACTGGAAAATGGATATTAGCTTTATCAGAGTTTGATTTAAAATATGAGTCAGCTAAAGCAGTAAAAGGCAAGTAATGGCTGATTTCGTAACACAGCACATCGGAGATGAAGTAAAGGTAGTCGAGCCGATGCCATTAGCACTATTCTTCGACGGGTCTTCATGTGGTCAAGTGTTGTATCGGAATCGTGATTGTATCGCCTCGGGGGGCAAATTTTGAGTTAAGCTATCCGATGGATTCCAGTTTTACAAAGAATCGGGTTGAATATGAGGCCTTACTTAAAGGATTAAAATTATTATTGGAAATTCGAACTGAGGTTATTGAAATTTTTGGGGATTCTCAATTAGTGGTCAATCAGTTAATCGATAAATACGAGTGTAAAGGTGACATTTTAATTGGTTATTTTGAAGAATACCGATAATTGTTACAAGAGTTTATGATGGTTAATATTGAGCATATTCCAAAAGCTCAAAATCAAGGAGCGAATAATTTGGCACAGGCTGCTTCTGGCTATCGGCGTTTTCATGAGATTATGATGGTAGAACCAAGTATCGCAGATGGGAGATATGGTATTGTAAATTATCTCAAAAATCCATCACAGAAAGTTTCTAGGAAATTGAGATTCATGGCCATTAAGTATGTTTTGCTTGATGATCAGTTATATTATAAGATGATTGATGGTGTTTTGCTTCGATCTTTTAGTGAATCGGAGTCCAAAGAGATGATGGATGAGGTGTATGAAGGAGTTTGTGGGGCACATCAATAAGCTTATAAGATGAAATGGGTGTTTATAAAGATGGGTTGTTTTTGGCCAATTATATTAGAAGATTGTTTCACATATTACAAAGGATGCCAAGAATGCCAGAAATTCGAGAATGTGCAGAAAGCTCTTGCATCGGCTATGAATCCGATTGTAAAGCTGTGGCCTTTCCGAGGGTGGGGAATTGATTTGATTGGTCAGATTCATCCATTGCCGAGTAAAGGACATAAATTCATACTGGTGGCGACAGATTATTTTACTAAGTGGGTTGAAGCAATTCCTTTAAACAATGCTAATTCTAAAAATATGGTGGATTTCGTCAAAGAACATATTATTTATCGGTTTGGTATCCCTCAAACTATTACAACTGATCAAGGGACTATGTTTATGTCTGATGAATTTCAAGGATTTGCTTCCAGTGTGGGAATTAAATTATTAAATTCTTCTCCTTATTATGTGCAAGCCAATGGTCAAGCAGAGACATGAAATAAAAGTATTATTAAAATCATTAAACAAAAGACTGATGAGCAACCGAGACGATGGCATTTGACATTGACTAAATCGTTATGGGATTATCGGATGGCGTGTCATGGATCTACTAAATTGTCTCCATATCATTTAGTTTATGGACACGAGGCTGTTGTGCCTTGGGAGGTCAAAATTGGGTCAAGACGCATATCGGAACCGGATAACCTGACTGCCGATGAGTATAAAAGTTTAATGAATTTTGAATTGGATGATTGGGCTGAGACTCGTTTGAGAGCATTAGAGAATATTGAGAATAATAAGGCCCAAGTTGCTAGGCATTATGATAAGAAGGTTAGGCTTAAAGAATTTTCTCAAGGAGAGTTGGTTTGGAAACTGATTTTGCCGATAGGGACTAAAAGTTCAAAGTTAGGGAAATGGTCGCCTAATTGGGAGGGGCCCTATCGTGTGAATCAGTGCTTTCCTGGTAATGTATATGTATTGGAAATGTTGGAATGAGAAGAATTTCCTAAGGCGCTTAATGGAAAATATTTAAAGAAATATTACCCAAGCATTTGGGTTGATTCATAAAGCCGATGGTCTAAGACGATGTCAACTAAAGATAGCCGATATGATACGTATCGCCTTAGTGCAAAAATATTTACAACTGAAGTCATCGGATCGGATTAGTGTTGCTAGCAGGTTTCAAATGATTACAATGATCACAGATATTTTTGGATCATTTCTATCGCATGCAGGCGAATATTATCGACGCTTTGGATTGCTTCTAGATCGGCCACGTCGGAGCCAGGCACGGTATTGATGCTCTTGTGGACTGGGCAAACTTCGGCTAGGTGTTTTTGCATTTCTTCTTTAGCTGATGCGATGGTTGCTTGAATCGAACTGAGCTCGCTCTGAGTGTTGGAAATCTCTTGGCGAACCTCCTCAGTTTTTTTATCAGATCAGCTAAACCAATTTACAGCTGTTGGATCCGATCCTTTAGCTGACTTGGTTTGGCTTCCAAATACTTGATCTGAGATTGCATTGCTTTAAGATTCTGCTTGCCCTCGTCCCTCTTTTTGAGCTGACTGCTCCGATATCCGGGACCAAGCGGCGAGCACTTGAGGCTGATGGCCTTGGATAAACGCGGCAAGTATGATGGCGCTTTCCAGCTCCGATGGAAGACGGCCTTTTAGTTCTTTGAACAATTGGCGAATCGGCTCTGTGTCTTCTACTAAGATGGCAATACTCTTGTTCACATGAATCAACATGTCTTGGAGTCTTGCCTTGACTTGATCGGAGATGCCTTCAGTGTGTTGTACAGAACTGATTTCTTCATCTCCGATTGAAGCGTCTAAGTCGATTGATGCGAAACTGATCGCCGGTGAATCTTGTGCCTAGAATAAAATGTTGAATAAACACAAGTTATTGGTATAGAAATATTGACACAAGGAATCGGTGAATACCAATTTAAATTGCCCTTCCCGAATATAGTTGGGATTACATCTGTAATCGGAGCAGCTGGGGTTGTGCCGATTTGTTCGGTTGGTGGCATTTGTGGCAAGGTTGCGGCGCTGCTCATCGGAGGAGTTGTGATCGGTTGTTCTGATTGACCGAGACCAGCTTTCGATTGTGTATCCCCGATTGTTTCTTCAATGATAGACTGAGAGGTGATACGTGGAATCTACAGTTGGATTAGTTAAAATTTGGATTATAATATCTTTGAATAGATTTCTGATATGAAAGTAACCTGCCGAGCCAATTGAGTCCTTGTCTCTGGAAGTGAGCCTGATTGTGCTTCAGGGAGAATAATGTTTGTTTCCTAAAAGTTTTGTTAGAATTGCGGTTGGCAAAATAAAGAAGAGTGGGCAATCGGATTGTTACTGATACTGCATCGATGAGCATTTTTGCGGCCTTAGCAGCTTGTTCCTCAGCAGCCTTGGAGGTCGATTGACCTAAGATTCTGCCTCTTGCGCCGATGGGCTGTATAATGAGTATTATTTTTTCTATTCATTTTATGAATCAAGGAAATTGAAATGAAATCGAATCGTACCGGTGTGTGGTGTGTCTTTTTCTTCTTAGAGGTGAGGGTCTTGCTAGAAGATGATTTCCTTTTAATATTGTCGTTCATAATATCGACTAGTGATGGTGCATCGAAGCCAATACGGGGAAGAAGAGTATTCGCTACGTATTGAATCGATCTTCCGCTCCGACTGACACTTGGAATATCTGCTTTCATCGGCTGATGGAGAAATAAAGTGAGAATATACAAATATAAAAAGATGAAAAGGAAAATGCCGATTAGAGGACTTACGGGATTTTCCAATACTTGAAAATCTGGGTCGATGATGCTGCAGTATGTGAAAGCAGGGACTCTAAAAAGGTGCATGGCCCATTCCCTCCTCCAAGTCTTAAAGAGTTTAGATTGAAAGCTGGTACATAGCCAATCGGTAATTTCATAATCGGCCTCAGGGGCAAGCGCCAAGACTCGGTCTATCTCCAGATCAGTTGATATTACTTCCCGATGCTTTATTTTGTCGATAAAATATAGGCCGATTGGCAGTTGACCATATCCAAGTTGTCGGGCTGCGACCGATGGATTGTAGAACTCATATGAGCAGTTCTTGCAGTCATGTAATATATTGCTCCCAAGTATGGCAGGGGTGATAAATGATTTGAGCATGGTGGTGATTGATTCAAGTTCATTCTTCATGTTGAATAGGGGCAGCTCATATTCCCAGTCGACATCTTCATATGGGAAGTATCGCAGATAATCTGGTGTGATGCCATAGTAGAAACTCTCAAAGAAACTGGCCAAAGTGTTCGGCTCAAGTTTTGACCCAGGACAGGCCGATGCTGCTTTGCCAAAAGACTTGCATCGGCGAGTGCTTACTTCTTCTTCTGAATAGAAGGCTGGAAACTGATGCTCTTTCAAATTCTGATGCAAGGCCAATCGGAATTGGGTCTGAAGCCAGAGTTGAATAAACCACCATGGGCCTCCGATATGACCGACGGGTTGACCCGATGATAATTTGACTACCGCTTGATGCAGAAGGTGATAAGCGGCTCCCAGGAGAAGGCATCCAAGGGGGATTATTTTACCGCATGCTAAACGTTCCGCTATCGGCTGCATATTGGTTGTTGCTCCAAGAGTTGCGCCGCAAAAGACAAATCGTTCGAGCCACATGTTCAGAAATACTAAGCGCTCTCTATCATCAACTGAGCCGGTCTTGTGATGATCGGATATATATTTCTTCCACCCTTTTGAGCCAGAGCTGAACAATCGGTGCTCGTGCTGACCCAATAACCTCCTTGGGTTGGAATCAGAGGTGGTGTTGAGGCCGGTCAACATGTGAAAGTCCATTAATGTTGGGGTCATCGGAGCATGAGCATGACCAAAGAGGTAAGCGTTCAATGCATCGGACCAGAATAAGGATGTTGATGTGAGCATGTTTTCATCTTTGGCCATATTGGTGAGGGAGATGGTGATGCATTGAGCTATATCTTTGTCATCCCAAAAAGTTGATTTGGATGCATGGACTCTGAGGAGCCAGTTCTTCCATCCAGGGATGATGCTTGGCCATGATCGGAAGGAATTTGTCCAGTCGGAGGTTTGCAAGTTTGATCCTCTAAAAGGAATCCGCTCCGATTCCAAATTGATAAGATCGGTTGGATCGGGATTACCCATCGGACCCAAGTAATAAGCCGATGGTAGATGGGAGACTAGTATAAGGATGTCATCTTTGAGATTCTACAAAGATAGTAAATGACGAAAAATGAAAGACATAGCAATATGAATGATCTTAAAGGGGAAATTACAGGAAGAACAAGATGATAAAATATTGAAAAGGATGTAGTAAAAGTACAACACTTTCTTACCTTCGGGACGTGAGTGTTCGTCGCTTTATCTGATGCCGCCATTGTTGGTTTAGATCTAAAAGGAACAGTGAACCAGGGTAAGAAAAGAAGAAGAATAATCAGGAAAAATCAATGGTAATCCAGATGCGAGACATGAATCATGTGCGGGCGAGGTTCTCACCAGATCTACGGTGGAAGTTTCGCAAATGTCGATCCATGTCTGCCGGATGAAGATTTTTTGAAGTGCGGGGACGGAAAGCTTGAAGCAGTTTGACAAGAGCGAGTGGAAGGAAGAAGATGACTCGCGTCTGGTATTTATAATGCCTATGAGAGAAGGAACCGCCCGAAGATCGAGGCGCCGCACCTGTGCGGGAACCGAGGATTTCAACGGTGAAAAAGGCAAGAGTTTCTATAAACTGTTCACTATAGGGGTCATCATTGCTTGGAAGAATTTTGGAACAAAATGATATTTTATCCCAAAATTGGGAGCATATGTTGACACCAGATTTTGACTCGGCTGATGAATTAAAATATTGATTTCTGATGATGCCAATGATAGCAGGGGCAAGGTTGTAGCCAATCCGATTCTGGTGATGAGACCAAAGCCGATTTGGCAAGTCCGATTCCGATTGAGGGTCATCAAATGAGTCCTGATCGGATACGTTGGCATGAGGCCAGTGTGTTTACGACTGCAAAAATGGATGCGTGTCTTGAAGCTTCTCCAAGGCTTAGTTTTACGGCAATTGTAATTCTTTTGGTAGTTTGGATTAGATTTAATTCAAATAAATTAGAGATATTGTCGTATTCGACAAAGATTAGTTAGATTTCCAGGGAATAAAAATATAAACCCTGTGCCATTGTAGTCAATGTTCACAAAACCATCAATACAACCAAACTTTCGGCCCTTGTGCCAACAAACCCTTTTCGTTGAGTTCTTCAGCAAGCAGGGCTGCATCATCTTGATTTCCGGTTTGTCAGTAAGTGCGACACTTATCGAATTATTTCTAGGCTTTAGATTGAGGCGCATCGCCCTTCTTCGTTTAGATAATTCACCAATTTATCGAGTTGTTCTAAGCTTTAGATTGAAGCGTATCGCTCTTCTTCGTTTAGATCACACACCCTTTCATTGTGGCTTGTTATTTTATCTTATCGGCTTACATCTATTCAAAGATCTGTTCGCATATATTTATTTCATATTTTATTACATGCTTTTGCAACAGATCTATTTATTTTATTGCTTATATAGCTGATTTAGATTCAATTGTCAAGTCACAAATAAGTTAGATTTAAGCAAGTTCTTTAAATACATAGATCCATCGGAATGAATAGGCTAAATCTGTGCCCTGCTACCAACTTTGTCTCGGTTGGGTCCGATCCGATTGTTAGTGACACCGATCTTAGTTTATTCATGCTTTTAGATATATGTGTAATAAAGAGCATGATTAAATCTAATTTATCTCCGATTCAGCTTTTATATTCAATGGCTTATTTCATTACTTGTTATATCATCACGAATCGAATTCGAAGCCGATGGTTCATGCTTGCATCGGACTAACTTTCTATGTTGATCCGATTGTTGGAACGAATCGGGGCTTTGGCCGATGAGTTCCTTTGAAGTTACTGATTAAATTCTACCTTGCCAATATTAGGTCTAATTGACTGACATGCCATGAACCTCAAGATTTTGGACCTACACTGAAGTGAAGCAAATCTTCCAGGCCACAGTGTTGTTTTCAGAGAGTCAACGCCTAACTGTTTGGATGTCAACACCAAGATCATACTCTTGGTCAGGAAAGGGTAGGGCTCGGCTCCATACTGAAGCAACGCATCTTTGTACGCGCGAAATAACATCAGGACTCGCTCCCAAGCGACGTTGATAGCATCTTCATGCTTTTTCTGAGCAGAAACAAGAGAAGAGCGAACTGAGCCAATCTCTCGCTGAACAGACTCGCTGCGTGAACGATATTGTTCCACATCACGAGCATGTTTCTCCTTCTCACCTTTGAGAGTCTTCATCTTGCTCTTCAGAGTAGCAACAATGTCCAAATCATCAGCAACCTGCTGGAGAAGGTTCTTAATAATGCCATCCTTGTTAACCAGTTGGGCTTCCAAAGCGGCAACCTTGTCTTTCAAGGCCTGAGCTTCACTAGCAGCAGCCTCTCGATCTTGATGAAGCCCATCAATATTACTCTGAATAGTCAGGAGCTCAACGTTCTCTTTCCTTAACCTCTCCAGCTCTTGACGCCTTACTGGAATGGAATCAAGGCGTGGAGGAAGGCAATCATGCAGTTCCTTAATTGCAATAACCGACTGCAGGGAAATGATAGTCAAAATGCGAAGGCAACAAAGCAAAGAACACAAAAAGAAATTATACACAAATATGGACAATAAGGAGAGACGAAGGCATACCTTGAGGCTGGAAGCCAAGATGCTTAATCCCAAGGTTTAAACGTCATAGGACTTGATGAGCTCTTCATATTCTACAAAACATAAGACAATAAATAAATACATAAAAACAAAAATGCACAAAAATAAGAACTAGTAACTCAGATTATAAGTTCTACCTTCCCAAATAAAATTAGAAATATCGTCAATCGAACGAAATCGTGAAGCTTCACCGGCGAGAAGCCCAGCTCGAGGATTGCCATCGCCACCTGGTTCAGAAGCCCTTTCAGCATCAACCCCAATCACCTGATAGCTTCCATCGCTGGAGCTAGAGGAGGAAGCACTACTAGAACTACTTTCAGTAGGAGAAGAGTCGTCACCTCGCCCAGTGACGTCCACTTTAGCAGAAGGCGAGCTATTAACCCTTTCAACAGGCCCAGAGGCTTCGACCCCTTTTCTTTTATCCCCGGCTTCGCCGCCAGCAGCTCCGGCCACGTGAGCCAAAATTTCCAAAGGATCTTGAATCCTAAGGGGCAAAGCTGGAGAAGGGATCGGCACACCGACAACTTTCAAGGCAGGGGGCTCGGTCACTGTAGGAACTCGTGCACAAACATCCTCATCTTGAGAAAAATAGCTAAGATCGATGTCGTCATCGTCGAAGGCGTTGGCCATGCGGCTATCACGAGCTGTTCCAGAGACACCTTCACAAGTAATATTAATATCAACAATAGGATTCTTGAACAAATACCTACGCAACATATAAAGACTGCTGCCCTGCAAAGAGTTCCCAAAAATTTCCATCTCACCAGAAAATGCTACGCCAGAGCTATCATGACCAGGCGGTGAATGCAGATCAACACGGGCAACAGGAATAGAAGCACTTGGGGCTAACGAAGGTACTAGAGGAGGCCAGCAAGAAGTTGTAACGATAGGAGCAGCAGATGCCAAAGGAACAGCAGCAATAGAAGACGAACCAACGAACCAGTGCTGTTGTGCTTTGCAGAAGTAGACGAAGGAGCCACCTTTGTGCTGGTGGCCCTCTCTTTGCCTTGCCCTCGACCGCCACCATGACCTGAACTTCTCCTCCTACCACGGGGTGCCCTTGGTTGCAGATTAGTACTAGGATGGTGAGAAGACTGCAATTTTTTTCTTCGAAAGAGGAGGAGCTTCGCGATCAGAATAAGTAATCTTCAACTGATTAAAGACTCTATTCAATCTCTTCCCATTCACAAACTTCAAGCAGCTCTTATGCTCTTTCGTATTATAAATACCTAAAATTTCTTTGGCACCACGTTCAACTGAACAAACCAATTCATATTCACTCATGCCTTTGGGAATCTTTGCCCCAAATTGAGGGAAGGCAACTCTGGTATGGCTACCATAAGGCTTGTACTCAACCTTGTAGGGTTCCCAGTCAGCAGACAGATGTGGTAGAACCGCCTTAATTAAACTGGCTCAAGCACGCTAACCGTCATCTCAATCACTTGATCCGGTTACCCGTACTTCAAACAGTTCAATTAGACGATCTGTCGGGTCAAGCCCGATGAAACCACTGTATTTCCGATCGAACAAATGTGCACAAGGCTCCCTCGAAGGAGAGCACAGAGGTTACCAACATCACCATAAATTACAACAGTTCCATAATTAAGTATTATAGGCTGGAGTTTCAAACACTTAGGCCGGAGTTTCAAATACTTAGAGTAAAAACCAGAGTTCTGAATAAAAAGTGCGGAAGCTAAATGACGAGATACAATAACATGTTCATAAGCCCGAAGAACATGTCATCAGAAACACACAGCAAACACCAGTTAGTCTTCAATCCACTCGACAGTCCAACCTGCCGGAACGGTCTGACCATCGATGATCCACTGCTCGGAGCCATCGGACACACAGAATTCACGCTATGAAAAAAATAAAGCCACAAGCAAGGCTGTGTAACTAATACTCAGCAAGACTTATAAAGCCACAAGCAAGGCTGTGTAACTAATACTCAGCAAGACTTATCCGAATATGGCTTATATCACCGACTACTAAAAATGCAAGGCTTTTGGCTGTGGGGTTTGTTTTGCTGAAAAACAACTAATAGTTGATCCTAACTTTCAAATTTTAGCATCAAGTTCATAGTCATTATCAAGTATCCATGTGAGAACCTTTTCTATACCAAACATGTTGGGACAACAATTAATCAGGGAACCATCATTATTGATCCTTATCATTCACTCCTGACTACTTAATGTTGCACAGCGGACAAGTGGTATTCACAATGGAGAAGTGCCACGATCATGAACGATTTACACCTTGCAAGGGAAACCTGAACACACGTCACATGAGCGCTCCTGGAGCCTCACGCACCCACTTTTCCCGTCATCTCCCGAATATCCAGACTAAACTCACTAGTCCCAGGTGCAAAGCCCTACTGGTCCCGGACCATGTAGCCGCAACTACACCCGCCATCCGTCCACTCCCAGAGTAGTGGGAAGAAGCCCAAATACCGTTTGATTCAAGTACATCAGTTTCCTGGGACCCAGACGCCAATATGTGCTCAGTACGTTCAATACTTGCCCAACAGTACAACAAAGGACAGCCTAGTTCCATTTGATACACAGACGGGGCAAATCTCCACATCACAGGAGCATGGAACAGTGCCCCGCCCACGAACCTCATGATTTCAACATAAAGTAGAGAGCCTATATCTCGCGAGTGACAGGAAATCACTCGACTTCTACCGGTCCTATTTAGCATGGCAAACTATCGACCTACACATACTAGTATCTTGACATGGGATCCTAGGAATTATGCATAATAGGGTTTCAATCATATCCAAAATGTAAATGTACAATACTTAAGTAATCACATTGCATAGTTTTGGAAAATAGGGGTTATGATATGGTGCTTGCCTTCCTGCTCAACAGCCTTGGGCTCTACCGAACTTTGGTTCGGGTCTTCAGTAATGAGCTCAGCAACTATCGCGGTCTCTACCGGGTCAGCGACAGGTTCAGCCACTAACTCATACAAATCGTCAGCGGCTGTGACATCTACATGTAATGCAGCATGCATGAGTGCAATGAATGCAAAGACAATAATAAATATGATGCGCATGAATGCAACGAATCAACCATAAATTAATTTATCTATTTTTCTCATGAGCACTCATTCACAAGCAATAAATTTTATCATGCAGTTCACAAAAGTATTGGTGGGGGATCAGCCGTTAAACAACAAGGGTTGAGCTAAACAACATTGACGATAAGGCAGACACATATATACATATTAACATCTATCACATTTGCTAGATTTATTCATAATTGATATAGGGAGTTCACTAAGGTTCTGATTCTCAATTTTTTACTACAAGTTTATCTTAGTATGACTGGGCCACTCGTTAAATTTCTACATGCAGAAACATTAAATAGCAGTTGTATAAAAGGACAAGTTAAACACTATTAAAAGTGTAAATTGCATCCTTCTGTATATAGGTTTACTAGTGTTTATGTTTTTTACACAAGGCCATAACTCAAAAAAGTACTGCATAACCCAACCCACCCAAGAATAACAAAGTTGTAGAGGGTTGATAGGTCTACAACTTTGAGTAAGAAAGTTTGTTCCAAAACTCAACGGATTGGGAGATGAAAGAGATCAAAGTTCGTCAAAATTCACGAAATCCGCCCAGACTTGGGCAAATTCGCGATGGACGAAACTGGGCTGTGTAGCTGTTTCAGAATTAGGATTGTGGGAGTTTGGGGAAACTTCAAGGAGGGAGTTTCGTACCGTTAGAAAGATCATTGGAAGATCTACAAGTTTGATTAAGGCTCGAACACAGGATAACTAGCTAAACATATTTTAAATAAGCACTCAATACAGCAAAAAGACATGACTTTGAACTTAGCACTAGAGAGCTAAACAAGTCTAGAACACTAGCTATGCACATGAGATGTTCATGAAACTTGATAGACATGTTAAATAGGGTATTAGTGAACCATCATAAGTATCTTAGCATGGACTATGCATAAATTGCACATGAAATGATAGCACATGTGTTATGCACGTGATGATAATGCACTAATGATAATCATGCTTGCATGCTTGCATTAATGTTCCTTTGGATGCTAGTGGTCATGCTAACATCACAACACATGCTTAATGGTGCAATGCATCAAGTTAGTTGGTAATTGCAGGGTTAAGCACCAGAGGTGTTACAGCACTCACCCTTAAAAGAATCTCGTCCCGAGATTCCGGTGCATACAACTATGTGTGTCAAGTTTTAAGTACTTCTATGTTGAGCGAGGAAATCAGAATATTTCTTCTTGGAAAGACTCTTTTATTCCCTTGACTCTTGGTATGATACTTCTTTGACTTGTATAGATCCTTGCAGATTTGTTCCATGTGGCTTCTCTTTGTCGCGGCTTTAATGCACACGCTTTATCCCGTATCACAGCATCCTCATTGATAGTCTCTAAACGGGATAGTGGTGCGTAGACATTCGAGGATTGATAGTTATTAAGAATAGATATCCACTTATAAATGTCAATACTCAAAAGAACATAAGGATAAAATGATCATTGATAGAACATGATATACCACGGGATCACTGTGTGTCTCTTAGGAATTCCAAGGTGATGGAGGGACCGTGGTGGTGGCATGGCCTTGTGTGATCTCCCAGATTTGGTTCCATCATTTAGTTTGCCCCAATGTTGGGTGCTGATAGCTGGAGCTATTGTTTAGCTAGGCTTCTGAGGCCATAAGGATCTCTTTTTTTTTAATAAATGGCTGCGAATGGTAACTCTTGATTGCAGATCATTGAGATGTCCTTCGAGATAATAGGTGGAACAGATAAAGTTTAACATCCTTCAGCGGAGGGACACGTGGTTGATTAGGAATAAAAGGTGTGTGCTTCTCTTTTGGTCAACTATTGGCTGAATTCCACTGGAATTATCTCTCCTTATGCACTAGAAATTTGATGTAGACTGATGATTCGACCTCCCTCTGTATATACCACACTACTAAGGCTTGTACAAAAGTACCCCAGAGATGGTGGATGATTTAAGGATGTTGGGCTAAGTGAGAATGGGTGAGAACCACAACTCATTCACAAGGACACAGTGGACTATCTAGATAAAAAGGGGAAACTCCAATACTCTTACTCATGGCTTCTATATAAAAGAAATCAGATGATGAAATGTCAAAGAGATCAGGGGATCAGTGCAAGGAGTGGTTGCCATTATGCTATGAATATGATGAACCAACATACTTCCCATGGTGCCATTGCTCGATGCAGTGTATGGTGCATTCAGGTGATGGATGGTTGCAAGGATGCATTGACTGGCAAAATAACCCATGTACAGTTTGATGGTACCTATGCCATGATGCATTTGAATGATTCTCAGGTAATGATGGATGCAATGGGAAAGTGCATATAGGATTATGCTCATGCAATTGAGCTCATGTATTCATGTAAGGATGGAAGTTTGTGTCCTATTCCATATGCAATGATTACCTTTCCTAAGGCAAGGGTCGGGAGTCCAAGATTAGGCATAAAAGTTGCATTGATGAGGGATTATGATGGAGTCTCATCTACTCACCCCCGATACCTACGTGCCCCTAGTGACACAATCGTGCGGCTGTAGCACGCACAAGGTCCTAGGTTCCATCGTGGCACCAAGTTGTGGGACAAAGCTCCACCATAAACTAGAACTCATGGATTGCAACAAAGGAGGCACATGCAGTAAATAAGAGAATTTCTAGGGACAAAATTTTAGTTGACTTTTGATGCCAATTATGTAAGTGGTCTCATGATGATCATGCAATTGGTTATGCACTATGCAGAATAATATGGTGACATACATAGATGGTGCAACCTCTTAGTATGATTATGGTATGATTATGCATGATTGTCATGATTGAGCTTAATTATCCCCTCATTTTCAGTGGAGTAATAGAAAGGAGTGATTGATGTCTATGGGAAGAAATCAAGGTGACCAATGTGGCATGGAGTATCACGATCAATAAGCGAACACTTGGTCGTTGATCCAATACTAGGAAATTGTGCTCAAATGTAGTTTAAAGGAGCAAGGTTGCAAGAGAAAGGGTGACCAAGGAGCAAGGTTGGATTCTGAGTTTAGATAACATACTTGGAGAGGTTGGTAGCCACTAGATAAACCAAAATTGATATGCATGATCTCTAAACACAAGTTTGTCATACGCTCAGACGTATGCAAGTTCAAATTTACTCCCTTGGGCTACGTGTGCTACCTCGGTTGGTATTGCTGGCACACATGGATTTATGCTTTGGTCCCAATGGAACAGTTTGTTAATGCTCAAGGGAAGCGATCTTGTCAATCCATCAATTGGTCAGACCATAGTTTGACTTTGCCAGCCCTCTCTGTGGTTTGTGGAAATTTGAACCGAGAGCAAGTCAACTGATGTTTAGCACTTCTACCCAATGGGTTATGGAATATGATGTCATCCCGGATGGTTACGGCTAAGTGTGGGTTATGGCTCTGTGATGGTAGATTCATTTTCTTAGGTGGAGTAGTTGAAAAGGGTTGACTCATCTACTAGAAAAACAAAGGTGATTGGCGGATCTTAAGTGATACTTTCCACAATAACAAATCGGGGTGGACCACGCCGATGACTCTCAAACATCCTTGAATCGGCTGTTGGGTGGGAGCCCCCGTCAAGGAACTAAACATTATAGGGATTTAACCAGGTGAACAGAGCAGAATGTGGTAAAAAGGAATGTCTAATTCTTGGCAAGTTCTTCCAGTGGAAAGAGGGGCTTGGTACAACCAACTGTTACAAGGTTCCCCACACAGTAATACCGAGATAACCACCATTGATACACCCAAAAGCTAGTACTAAGATAACTGCTGGCTCTCAACAGGTTGGTTCATCCATTACATTCTAAGGAGAAATCAACGCCGCTCATGTGGAAGTGGGCGGGTTACATGGAAGTAGAACACTAAGAGCATCAAGATCTAGAGCACACGGCAGGTGTACATCACTACCTCCATCCAACAATCTAGATCACACACCTCAAGGATCTGAGCCATGGGAGTAGGCGTCTCTCGATTTCTTCCTTGCGGATGTAGTCGGGAGGTCTTGGCTTGGGAGGCCTACTCTTGGGGCTTCTTCTTGAACTTCTGCTCTGATGAGGCTGGTAGTGGTGAGTGGCGGAGAAGCTTCAAAAAGACGGCTTGGATGTGGGTTGCAAGAAGTTGCAATTTCTCCATGCAATGACGACAAGAATCCACAAGGGATGGGGTTTGTCGAAGAAGTGCAAGTGGTAGCTTGTGGAAGATAAAGCCAGGAGGAATGCAAGTGGTGGATTTGGACAGCCTGGTGGTGGAGGAAAATAGGCTTTGGCATCAATGGCTTCTACCAATCTTGTAGTCTTAAGCCAGCACGTGGTAGTGCGGTGATAGGGCCGCGTGTGTGGCAGTTCGAACGAGGAGGTAGGGGCCAATGGAAATGGTAGAGGTGTCATGACGCGTGGCACGGTGGTGGTCGGCAACGAGATGCTCGACGACGTGACAGTAAGCGTAGTGGTTGGTTTGTAGGGCAATAGAGTGGAACGAGGGCAGGGTGATGGAACAAGGCGGCATAGGGTAAAAGTGTGCTGCATGCTAGCGTGTTCCAGAGATTTTGCCCCAGAAAAAGTTGCGGTTTACCTTGGGAAAAATGATAAGGTAGGGTTTTCACCATGGCTTTTCGGGTAGATCTTTTGGTCCTATTCTTAAGCAAAAGAATTATTGATAGTTGATCTACCCAGGAACCATTTGGCACTTATTTCCCTTCTTTGCACAAGGATACGAGGCAAATATGTCCTTCTTTGTCTTCTTAGAGGGGTGATTTATCATTACTTCTAAAACCAAAGATTATTTTCACGATAGCCCTCTAGACTTGTCCATGATACTCTGATGTGCACAAGTGTCTTCCAACATTTTCTTTTTTTTAAACCTTGAGGGATATCATAATGGATTTTGGAAGGGCTCTCTACCTACAAGTGTTAAAAACATGCAAGAGGTGGATGCTGATTGAGCTACAACTTTTTGGTCATCCGTCTTCAGAGACTTGGAAGGTATCTAGATATTAACCTCTCTGCTTGAGACTTATTCAATAATCTCTCAACAATAGCCAACTTGATTTTTATGTCCATAGATTGGCTCATACAGAGGATAAAATCTGAAATTCTTGCAAGGTATCAGGAAGGCTGAAATTAAAAGACAGGAGCAGCAGCAAAAGAAATGGCATAACTCCCAAATTTGATATCCAAAATGCTCCACTTTTAACAAAGGTAGAGGACAAGTTCCACTACGATTTTGTTGTTATGTGCTTGAGTAAATTTCAACTTCATCTAGGTGAATCAATTGCTGCAAGGTGTGCTGATTTTCTTAGATAGCAGGGTAGCAGATTCCTAGTATTCTATCCATAACTCGAGCTGCACAGGGAGGAAAATTCTGAAATTTTGACAGAAGATCCTTCTACAAATTCCCCACAACTGTCTTATATACCAGTTCTGCAGCAAAAATCATTTACTAAGCCAAAACTGACATATATCAGATCTGTCCAGATTCACACACTTCCTGATTTTCAAGCTCAACATGTGAAGCAATTTATTGGTTTTGTGTATTGTGCCCAAAAACCCAAAAGAGTTAGATATGATGCATGAACGACCTATACGTCCTCACAAAAGAAAAGCTTGCCAATAAATTGACAAGTACGCAGACTCATACGGTGGCATACATACATCTCTCTTTATATCGTAGTCAAATCTAGTCGTTTGAACATACGTGATCGCGGTTAGTGTACCTGCAGAAGATCACAATAATTCAAATGAACCTTTCGTGCCAGCACTCATGAAAGCGTCCCCATACATTACCATTCACTATAGAAATGGCACCGATACGTTTGACACTGTATGGGCAGTGCTGCATACGCCACCGTGATGACGTATTCACTTCCCGTATAAATCGCCTTATAGGACATTGGTACATAGTCAGCTACCGTACCTGCACCACTTTACAGCCACTACAACACCGTGAAGATGTTATATTGGCTGCATCACCAAGTAAGCCACTGCTTGGGGACAACGTTTGGCTCACACCCCGACACGGTTTTCATCTTCCCCACATGAATGGGGGGTCTCATCTTTGAGCGTCGTAACAGAAAATAAGGTCGGTTGTGCAGGAAAGTAAGTTTTGACAGAAAGTAAATGTGCTGGAAGTTAGTCAAACAATTACTTTAAGCCACCTTCTAATAGACACAACGTACAGGGCTTACGGACTATCTCCTAGGTTTTTCCTTAGCGATCCTAATCCGATTTTGAAGAAACTCCAATTTTAATTATGAAAACACGATTTAGGGCTTTGTTAGTACCACCTGCTGCACTTTTTCACTCTGATACTAGCTGTGGCAAAACTGCCTTAATTAAACTGGCTCAAGCACACTAACCGTCATCTCAATCATTTGATCCGGTTACCCATACTTCAAACAATTCAATAAGACGATCTGTCGGGTCAAGCCCGATGAAACCACTGTATTTCCGATCGAACAAATGTGCACAAGGCTCCCTCGAAGGAGAGCACAGAGGTTACCAACATCACCATAAATTACAACAGTTCCATAATTAAGTCTTGCAGGCCAGAGTTTCAAACACTTAGAGTACAAACAAGAGTTCTGAATAAAATGCGCGGAAGCTAAACGATGAGATACAATAACATGTTCATAAGCCCGAAGAACATGTCATCAGAAAGACACAACAAACACTAGTTAGTCTTCAATCCACTCGATAGTCTAGCCCGTCGGAACGGTCTGACCATCGATGATCCACTGCTCGAAGCCATCGGACACATAGAATTCATGCTCTGAAAAAAAATAAAGCCACAAGCAAGGCTGAGTAACTAATACTCAGCAAGACTTATCCGAATATGGCTTATATCACCGACTCCTAAAAATGCAAGGCTTTTGGCTGTGGGGTTTGTTTTGCTGAAAAGCAACTAATAGTTGATCCTAACTTTCAAATTTTAGCATCAAGTTCATAGTCATTATCAAGTATCCATGTGAGAACCTTTTCTATAGCAAACATGTTGGGACAACAACTAATTAGAGAACCATCATTAATGATCCTTATCATTCACCCCTGACTACTTAATGCTGCACAGCGGACAAGCGGTATTCATAACGGAGAAGTGATGCGATCATGACCAATTTACACCTTGCAAGGGAAACCTGAACATACGTCACGTGAGCGCTCCTGGAGCCTCATGCACCCACTTTTCCCGTCATCTCCCGAATATCCAGACTAAACCCACTACTCTCGGGTGCAAAGCCCTACTGGTCCTGGACCATATAGCCGCAACTACACCCGCCATCCATCCACTCCCAGAGTAGTGGGAAGAAGCCCAAATACCATTTGATTCAGGTACATCAGTTTCCTGGGACCTAGAAGCCAGTATGTACTCAGTACGTTCAATACTTGCCCAACAGTACAACAAAGGATGGCCTAGTTCCATTTGATACGCAGACGGGGCAAATCTCCACATCACAGGAGCATGGAACCGCGCCCCGCCCATGAACCTCATGATTTCAACATAAAGTAGAGAGCCTATATCTCGCGAGTGACAGGAAATCACTCAACTTCTATCGGTCCTATTTAGCATGGCAAGCTATCGACCTACACATACTAGTATCTTGACATGGGATCCTAGGGATTATGCATACTAGGATTTCAATCATATCCAAAACGTAAATGCACAATACTTAAGTAATCACATTGCATAGTTTTGGAAAATAGGGGTTATGGTATGGTGCTTGCCTTCCAGCCTTGGGCTCTACCAAACTTTGGTTCGGGTCTTCAGCAACGAGCTCAGCAACTACCGCGGTCTCTACCGGGTCAGCGACAGGTTCAGCCACCAACTCGTACAAACCGTCAGCGGCTGTGACATCTACATGTAATGCAGCATGCATGAGTGCAATGAATGCAAAGACAATAATAAATATGATGCGCATGAATGCAACGAATCAACCACAAATTAATTTATCTATTTTTCTCATGAGCACTCATTCACAAGCAATAAATTTTATCATGCAGTTCACAAAAGTATTGGTGGGGGATCAGCCGTTAAACAACAAGGGTTGAGCTAAACAACATTGACGATAAGGCAGACACATATATACATATTAACATCTATCACATTTGCTAGATTTATTCATAATTGATATAGGGAGTTCACTAAGGTTCTGATTCTCAATTGTTTACCACAAGTTTATCTTAGTATGACTAGGCCACTGGTTAAATTTCTACATGCAGAAACATTAAATAGTAGTTGTATAAAAGCACAAGTTAAACACTATTAAAAGGGTAAATTGCATCCTTCTGTATATAAGTTTACTAGTGTTTATGTTTTTTACACAAGGTTTCAAAAGTTCATAAAACCCTTATGTAAACCTTTCAGGATTAATTTACACGTATACCTTGAGTTATGAATTTATTCATGTCAAGCTGACACACATGCATAAAGTCACCAAAACATAACTTATGAAAACATGTAGTGGCAGCTATTTATGTACATATGGTTAATTCATATTTGCACTAGTTTTACTCCTACATGCATATAGAAAATTCTTACTCAGATTCTCTGGTCATCATCTTTTTATACCAGCACATATTAACATGGTGATGCAACTCATGGAACTTTAATGCAAAAACATTATCTAGCATGTGATAGCAAAAACATAACTTGAGCACTAGCAAAAATATAGCAAAATCACATATTTAAGTTAGCACATGAAGTAATACTGATCTGAAGATTACCTACACATCTACTGATGTTATCAAACATTTCTTGCCCAAAAGATTAACCACTAAAACATATATGGAACTAGCTATACCATACAAGCAAGCATGTTCTAACATAATTAAACAGAAGGGTAAAACACATATTTTACTTCTACTAATATTTCTACTGCAGAGATCTAGTCATGATCAAACCAACAAAATTCATTTCATAATTTTTGGACTTCTCTATGATTTTATATGGATTTTACAAGGTCCAGCTCTAGAGGGGAAAACAAGAACTCGAAAGTTCACCAAACTGGGCCCTAAACGGACTTTCTCTAGTTTAAATTTGCCCCTCCAACTCTCCCTTCTCCCCCTAGCCAACTCGAGCCCCTCATGGGCTAGCCCATGGTGCCTCCACCCTCTCCCCTCTTCCCCTCACGCCCCCATGGGCCTGCTGGTGCCCAGGCCCAGCCGAGTCCACCCTTACCTCGTTGTCCTCCTCATGCAGCATCACGGGACAGTGCGGGCGCGCCGTGCGCCCTCGTGCGGCTCAGGTAGCGCCACCGCCTTCCGTCCTCTCCCTTGATTCCGGCGACCAAACAATGAACAGAGAGGACCACCGCGTATTCCCGGACGAGGCAAACTCATTCTGCTAGGTTAATTGAAGGGAGACGAACGGTGCGAAGCTCGCCATGCGAAGGAACTCACAACGATGACGGCGGCCGAGATGTAAAATTCCGGCCAAGGCCGTGGGTGGCAGGGCTTGGGGATGGGTTTGATGTGTGGAGGAAAGTGTGAGGGCTCCCTGGGTGAAAGGAATTAGGCCGTGGGTGAGTGAAGTGCTCGGGAGGAAGGAAGGCCGTCGGTAGCCATGGTGGCTGGGCATGCCCTTTAATGTCGGCTCGTTCTGGCATGTGTGGGAAGGGCTGTGACGAAGCAACACACTCGGGAGCAGGTAGAATAGCAGCTCTACAGGTGCGAACAGTGGTCAAGGCATGGGCAAGGTCGGAACAAGGACAACGACGCGACAGCTTCCTAACCGGTCATGTCGGTCGTGGATGACGTCCACAGACGCGTGCGGGCAGAGGTGCAGGGCATGGCGAGGTCACAGGTGGTCAAGGACATGTCGTGCTCGTCATTGGAGAGGTGGGACATGCACGCCCGGGGCTGGTCATGGTCATCAAGCTGCGGCGTTCATGCCGCGCTAGGCAGTGACCGCGAACCCAAGACGACAACGCTCAACGAGCAGCCCGACTTCAACAGGCCATAACTCAAAAAAGTACTGCATAACCCGACCCACCCAAGAATAACTAAGTTCTAGAGGGTTGATAGGGCTACAACTTTAAGTAAGGAAGTTTGTTCCAAAACTCAACGGATTGGGAGATGAAAGAGAACAAAGTTCGTCAAAATTCAAGAAATCCGCCCAGACTTGGGCAAATTCGCGATGGACGAAACTGGGTTGTGTAGCTGTTTTAGAATTAGGATTGCAGGAGTTTGGGGAAACTTCAAGGAGGGAGTTTGGTACCGTTGGAAAGATCATTGGAAGATCTACAAGTTTGATTAAGGCTCAAACACAGGATAATAAATAAGCACTCAAGATAGCAAAAAGACATGACTTTGAACTTAAGCACTAGAGAGCTAAGCAAGTCTAGAACACTAGCTATGCACATGAGATGTTCATGAAACTTGATAGACATGTTAAATAGGGTATGAGTGAACCATCATAAGTATCTTAGCATGGACTATGCATAAATTGCACATGAAATGATAGCACATGTGTTATGCATGTGATGATAACGCATCACAACACATACTTAATGGTGCAATGCATCAAGTTAATTGGTAATCACAGGATTAAACACCAGAGGTGTTACAATAGAAAGTTGACTCCAGCAGCAAGACCTTCCTCAATTAGGTCACGACTGCTGCTCACTTGCGAAGAAGAGTGAAAGGCTTGCCAACATTTCTTGAAACCCTCGCTTTGCGCGTTGAAGAGGGGGCATGACGTAAAGACAAGAGGCTCAACCTTGCCATGCAAAGGGTAAGCCAACGTCTTCGTGCCATCTTTTAGAGTAACATCCTTTGAAGGGACCTTAACGTAGAGCCAATAGCTCTGTCAATCCTTGCCCCACTTGTTCTTCTGAGAGAAGGAGAGCTCGACCTTCGCAAAAGATGACCTGCCGCGGTGCCCGGTGAAGGTAACACTCCCAAAATCGGGTTCATACAATTCACCTTCAACTTGAACTGACTTGCTCTGATTGTGGCCTTCGTATAAACAAAGAAAGCCATCAGCATTTATCCGGGCGTCGTTTGTCTTTACCGCCAAGAAGAAGCAAAGCAAATGCGTGACAGCATTTGGCGTCAGGTGATGCAGTCTCAACCCATAAGGAGCAAGCATGTTGTGAATAGCATTGTCACTAGGCATCCTCAGGCCTGCAACGAAGAAGTCATAAAATACAACAGATTTGTCTTCCTTTGGAGTGGGAATAATTTAATCATCGGGTGCACAAACATGGCCCTTGGGAAAGTAACCTTTGCTCTCATAGAAAGGGATAACTTCCTTGGTCACCCTTGAATTACGAAAAACAAGAGTTTTTGGCTTCTTCGACGAGTCAACCAGATCATCTGGATCTGCATCCACATTGTTAAGACTTTCTTCTTTGTCACCATCAGCATCCTCATTGTTGCCTTCATCGAAGTCCTCAAGAATATCCGCTACATGAGTGCCCTGATCTTCTATCTGCTGTGCAAGCTAATCCATCTCCTCTTGACTCATCTCGGCAAGAGAAGGAGAACTGCTTTCGGTAGTCATAATAGCAAAGCCAAAGGTGCATGAGGGAAAATCAACCCTGTAGCACAAAATTACAAGCAATAAGAAACTAACAAAGACAAACTTATTGTCAAAAAGTCAATCATCAAACAAAATTACCTTCGAAAGAAATACTAGCACTTGAACAAAGCAAAGCGATGAGAGCAATCGAACTTAGAGCAGCGAAGGCAGAAACTTCAAAAACAAGCAACCCAAACAGTAAGAGAAATTAAAGGTAAATCGTTTTACCCCCCGTCCCCCTTCGGTCCTTTATATAGGGGGGTCAAAAATATGACCGTTAACCGTCTTGAAAAATGAACCGTCACATTCAGTTCAAAAACAAATAAAAAATAATAGCCAAAGAAAGGCTAAACGAAGCTAAACATGAGCAACTCATCAGAAAGAGAAACGACTCGTCTTATTTCTACAACAGGAGGAGGCATTTCTTGAGCAGGCGAAGACAATCCTGATAATTCAAAGACCTCGGCCTATTGGAGAAAGCCCTCGTCCACGAGGGTCTACTGTTGGGGGATTGCCCTGCCAAGAAACTCCTCCAAAGTGGAATTAATATTTATCTCCATGTATTTGCCTTCGCCCATGTATAGGGCGGGCAAGTTGCCTTCATTTAGGGATTCAAGATGGCCTGCAGGCTATTGCCTTCGACGAGCAGTATCACAAAGGCAAAGGATGAGAAGGCAATTTCAGGCTCTAACTCGATCAAATATGAAGGGTTTTCCTTCGTTCTAACATGTAACTGGTTCGCAATAGTATCCTATCGGCTTCATGTTCGGTGGAGGAGGACAGCCTAAGCCCAGGGACAAATCAGGCGATGAAGGCAATAGAAGCCTTAGGAGCTAAAGCGAAGCCAGGAGGACGACGGTCAAACATGGTATCAATAGTCTAACCATTCATACTAGGAAATGTAAATAGACCATCCTACCCCTAGAATTCACAAGTTGTATAGTCATGGGCATGATGCCTGAATTGTAAGGGTAGAAGTGGAATGTAAAGATGTCCCTTGGTGTCCCTATAAAAGGGGAGCGCCCTCTAACGTGTAAAGGGCTGATTCTCGATAACACTGTTGATGAGTAATTTAGTGTTGCTTGTCTCTAGTTCTCTGTCTTAGCTTCTGTTTGTGCATTTTGCCTTCGGCCGTATGACAACATGGCCCACCTCCAACGGCTACTAGTCATTGCCTTCTCTCCTTCTCATGACCGTTTGAACCCCTGGCTCTATAAATAGAGACCGGGAGAAGCTCTCTTCCCTCACACACCCTCTTCTCCATTTTCCTCTCCCGCTTGTGCTCAAAGCTCTCACCCTCATGCTCGCGCTTACTCTCACATTCACTTGTGCAAGTGCGTTGCGCCCTCTTGCCGTCCTCTTGCCCAAGCTTTCCACGGTTCGCGTCCATGGGTTGTTCATTTTGTTTTCACTAACATAACCCGTGCGCTAGTGTTTTTGTTCTTGTCACCATGAAGGGATTTGGCCGGAGGCTCTTCGGTGCACTCAAGAAGGTGGTGGGTTCAAGCTCCAACCGCTCTCATGGGAGTGGAAGTACCCCTCCCTCTGGAGACTACACGCCTAGCTCCATGCACAAGGAGGAGGGTACGCAGCACGAGGCACAATCAGAGCCGCAAGCCATGGAGGTGTATCCCGAGATTGACCTCAGTGGCCAACGAGAGATGCAAGCCTATCGACTCATCATGGACCGAGTATTCGCTCATACCCGAGCCCTCGACATGGACTGATGTAACCCCAACTCTAGGGTTTGGTGCTGATCTTTTGGTGAGTGGTGGATAACTCCATTTGGAGGTGGATTCGACATTGTGCTGCCCGACTACAACAATAATAGGGATGCTGCGCCCTAGCAACAGTTACACCGACTCCAATTTGTTGTTGTTCTTACCGTGCCAAGAACAACCTTGTACCTGCAAGCAAATCGAAGAACAAGCAAGAACAAGTGCACAAGCAAATAGTGCACAGACCTTGCCCAAGGGATAAATCTAATACACACAAATTTGGGGTTCTGAATCAAGTAGAACAGATGGTCTAGTCGACACACCGTCTACAAGGAAGTAGCAATGGCTAAACTTACATCTAAACAAAACACAAACACTAATGTGGTGGCAGCTACTGAATATATGAGGATTAGGTCGTGCAAAACCCCCTAGCCATGTCCCTATTGGACTCCAAATCGATACATGGGCCAATAGCCCAAAAGACGGTGACACAACATCTTTACAGATTCTAGACATCCAATTATTTTAATGATTCCTGTCTTTTTCGATTGAATTTAGATAAGGGATCGGTGGCACTAGAAAGATTATCTGCTTAGCTCTCCAACCATATGTAGAATGCCCAAAACCGAGCCCGTATGTGATGTGGGCATCGTTTTTGGTGCAGACTGCTCCTGGACTTCGAAACGGTCTCAAACTTGACATGGACTGGGCCTCCAACTTGTCATGGACGCCCTTGTTGGCCTCTAAAGGTGGTGGCCAAGGAGGAGGACATACAAGGGCTTCCTTGATGTGTTCCCCACATGGTGGAGGCATGCTTCAATTTGGGCCAGGGTCCCATATGTCAATCACAAGCCTACAACGACATCGTAGCACTCGGTATAAACAGAGATAACATTTCTTGATAATATGGAGCCTTGCTGACATGATACTGAGGTGAGATCAGATCCATTTGAAAGCTTATAAAATAATCTTTCCATCAAGTGCTCATGGACCTCAAACACACTTCAGATGAAGGAACCATGGCCTTCCCAATGATGTACTCCTGAACTGTCGGCGAGTCGAGTGTTCAATTTTGATGGACTTGCACTTCGAGATTGGTCCTTATAATCAATGGTCGTATCCGAAGGTGTCATGTCCTCATCATTCTCTCCTTCTTGAAAGCAAACCATCCTCGGTTTGACTGTAATTGTAGAATGGAACTTGGAATTCTCTCCTTCTTGGAATTGAACCTGATTTTTTAAGACAAAACTAGACAAACTTGACATTATTGGATTAGTGTTATTGAAGTTGTCTACTTGATCATAGTGTATCCCAAAAGGATATTTCAGATTAGAGCAAATATAAAATTTATGCACCAAATATTCTCCTTTGCAATTATACTTGCCAATAAAGTGATATGTATGATTAGACAAGCATGTCAATTAAGAATATCCAAAAAGTTTCTCCTCCAAACAGTTTAGATCACACATAATATCAAATTCAATATAACCCAAAGTATTTAAAGAAGACAACAATTTTAGTTCATCTTGTGCACATGTAATAGGATGAAAAAGCTTATTTTCAGCGCATTTCTATGCTTCCAAACCAAAAATATCACACTTATTCACTACTTGTGATATATGAGTAAAAGAATCATCAGCATACAAGTCCTCTTTATCACAAGGAACAGAAAGTAATTCATCTTGTGGCAAAGGTAAATCTGCAATGGGTTCCACTATTTGTTGCTCTTGATTAGCATGCAAAGTGGACAAATTTTGGACATTATGGGTCACATCATGTCGGATGTTTGGACCCGGCAGTCCACACAGGGTAGCCTACGTGGTTGATTTGTTGAGGGACAGATCGAGGATCAGAAGTCGATGGTAATACAAGACGCAAGGATTGAACAGGTTCGGGCCGTCGAGATGACGTAACACCCTACGTCCTGTGTTGGCGGCGATTGTATTGCTGTGTATGAAGTTCCTGAAGGATCTCCGTAGTTGGGTTCTGTCCTAGGGTTGTATGATCGTGGGTTGTAGCGTATGGTTTCGTTGTTCTGGAGGGGGGTCTCAAGGCGCCTTATATAGTCCGGCTGCCTTGAGTTACAAGTCGGCCAGAGATCGTAACCTACCCGGAATACAAAGATTCGATCCTATAACGATTACAGATATCTTTCCCTATAATTCCGGCTAGTTTATCTTGATCTCCGAGCTTCTTGCGGGATATGCCGTGTTCTTTCCTTGCCGCGCGCGTCGTCGCGCCCATCCGGTTCGCCCGACTGGTGGGCCTTCCGACTGGTGGGCCACTCAGTCCGACAAACCGATCCAGTTGTACTCGGATTGGGCCGTCCCTTGCTGGTTGGGCCAATCCGCCTTCTGGGTACCCCTGGGGGTCTACCCCCGACAAGCCCCCGAGTAGTACGTGGTTGAGAGACAAGTCGGCGAGGTCGTGCTGTCTGATGAGCGTCGAGCCTGCTGCAGTTGGAAGCGAAACCGCGTGATACTGGAGAGAAAAGAGCCGTTTCCCAACGGATGCGCCGCGAGGTGCGTCCGTTGGACGTAGCCCCCGAGCCTTGAAGCGATTCCGTAGGAATCGGTCCAAGGGTTAGTAGATTTCTTCTGAGGTGATCAGACAATCAACGGATGCGCCGCGAGGTGCGTCCGTTGGCCGTAGCCCCCGAGCCTTGAAGCGATTCCGAAGGAATCGGTCCAAGGGTTAGTCAAGGAGCATCTGGCTAGATCATCCGACGTTAATTTCGGCGCCCAGCCCCCGAGCGTGAGGGCTGAGCACGCCGAGTGGTTGTCCCGGCGCCAGCCCCCGAGCGTGAGGGCTGAGCACGCCGAGTGGTCGTCCCGGCGCCAGCCCCCGAGCGTGAGGGCTGAGCACGCCGAGTGGTCGTCCCGGCGCCAGCCCCCGAGCGTGAGGGCTGAGCACGCCGAGTGGTCGTCCCGGCGCCAGCCCCGAGCGTGAGGGCTGAGCACGCCGAGTGGTTGTCCCGGCGCCAGCCCCCGAGCGTGAGGGCTGAGCACGCCGAGTGGTCGTCCCGGCGCCAGCCCCCGAGCGTGAGGGCTGAGCACGCCGAGTGGTCGTCCCGGCGCCAGCCCCCGAGCGTGAGGGCTGAGCACGCCGAGTGGTCGTCCCGGCGCCAGCCCCCGAGCGTGAGGGCTGAGCACGCCGAGTGGTCGTCAGTACCCTGCAACAAAGTAAAGAATTCGAGGAGAAAGCGTTTCGGCGATACAATCATTAGTGAACTCTGCTTCCTGCTTTTAAGTCTTTTAATTTCCTTGGGTAGTTAGCCTGTTACGTTTATGCACCTGGTCCCCGATAGCCGTAGTCCATAGCGCAGGGAGCTAGGCCGCGTGCACGCGTAGGAGCATAGGCGTACGAAAGAGCCGAGGTTTCACGGATTAAGGCGCGTGCTCCCCGAGTACTTTAGCGACTTGTTTTAAAGCCAGCAGAATCAGTAATAATAATAAATTGATACTTATCTTGGCGAAAGGTCCGAGTCCTGGAGGATTCCCTCTTCGTCGGGTACGCCAAGGAGAGGCAGGCAAGGCGACGTCAAGAATAGTGCTCCCGTGATTGCACAGGGCGATCCCGTGGTCAAATGAAGCCAAAGGAGATAAGGGCAACCTGATCGCTTCAGGCCGGAGTAGAGACGCGTGGCATGAAGCCTACGCTCGTCATCGTGGAGTAAGTCTTCAGTCCTCCGGTCGTCCAAGGGCTATAAATACCCGTCGGGGAGCCTGAGCTGCTACCCAAGGGCAGATAGATATAGGATCCTTGTAGTCAATATGCCGGAGGCTCATTGTTGGGTCCATCCACCGGGGAAAGCTCATGGAGTCGCCATGGAATGGTGCTAGGAGAGTGCTTGCGAAGGATCTGAGGCGTTGATCGGTATGTGAGTGCTGCCCTGTTCACCCCTGCATTCCCATGTGACGAGGGCCATGCGGGGTGAAATGCTTTGTAGAGCCAGGGATAGCCGAAGGCATCCGCCATCAACCCTCCACCGGTGCTGTCCCGTCGACGGCTGCAGTGGTGCTACAAGAGAGCTTGCGAGAAGCTGCTGCGAACCAAGCTTACTCCGGATGTAGCACTAGGCGCAGGGACGAGTGCCCCAGGCCGTCATCTTGGCGGTTATTGTGTTTGTTGTTTGTAACCGGCGCAAGTCCGGCTCCGTTGTAACTGTATCTCCTGCAAAAAGAATTGCATTGTTTGATCGTGGCGCCAGCCCCCGAGCGTGAGAACTGTTCGAGCCTTTGCGGCACACCACTAGGTTTGCAGTGTTGGCTCCCGAGTGGTTCGGGGCCAATCGAGCCCGAGAGGCACACTGACTTGATCGTGGCGCCAGCCCCCGAGCGTGGGAGCTGTCCGAGCCTTAGCGGCACGCCAACTTGGTTTGCAGTGTTGGCCCGAGTGGTTCGGGGCCAATCGAGCCCGAGAGGCACACTGGCTTGATCATGGCGCCAGCCCCCGAGCGTGGGAGCTGTCCGAGCCTTGGCGGCACGCCAGCTTGTTTGCAGTGTTGGCTCCCGAGTGGTTCGGGGCCAATCGAGCCCGAGAGGCACACTGGCTTGATCATGGCGCCAGCCCCCGAGCGTGGGAGCTGTCCGAGCCTTGGCGGCACGCCAACTTGGTTTGCAGTGTTGGCGCCCGAGTGGTTCGGGGCCAATCGAGCCCGAGAGGCACACTGGCTTGATCATGGCGCCAGCCCCCGAGCGTGGGAGCTGTCCGAGCCTTGGCGGCACGCCAATCTCTTCGTCTTGATTAACTGCCGTGGAGTTACTTGTTACCGTTGACGCCCGGCGTGTAACGGAAGGTGAAGCGCCCAACGGCTCTTTGTACCGTTTCGCCCGCCCCCGCTAATCGCGTTATCTCGCGGTAATTTCGGGCATCAAGGCGTGCTATAAAAGGTGAGGATTAAACCCGGAGGGAAATCTCCCCATTTCCAGATCCGTTCTTCCCCGTTCTTCGCTCTTCACCCCGCCGCCACCAAAGCTCCTCGCGCTCGCAAGCCCTTTGCGCGATCTCAGCCACCACGGGGAGCGCGGCCTCGCTGATGCGTTCCAAGACCCCTGCCGTAAGATCCATGGCGGGAAGGAAGAAGTTTGCTGCCGGCGCTGTCCCGAAGACCGACAAGATCCCTTCCCCTGTCCTTGCGTGGTCGCGGGGGAAGGTGACCACGGAGGCGTTGGAGGAAATGGTGGAGCGGAATGTCCTCCCGCCTCAGGCCGTGGCGGAGTGGCGGCCGAGCGCGGGGGAAGTGTTCCCGTCGGAGAACTCCGGCGAACTGGTGCTCTTCAAGCCCTTCTTCGAGGCGGGGCTTGGTCTGCCCACGGGAGCCTTCTTCCGTGGGCTGCTTCACTACTACGGGATTGAGGCGATCAACCTCAACCCCAACTCGATCATGGCCATCTCCATCTTCATCCATCTCTGTGAGGCATACTTAGGTATTTCCCCTCACTTCAATTTGTGGAGATACTTGTACTGGCTGAAGCCCCAGCCAAGTGAAGAGAAGATGGTGGTAGTCGGAGGAGCCGGCTTCATGCTGCGTCAAGGGCGGAAGGACGACTACTTCGACATCGCCCTCAACACTTCGAACAAGGGGTGGAAGGCCGAGTGGTTCTACGTCGGGAACCACGCGCCGGCGATCCCGTGCCACACCGGCGAGCGGCCCAAGGTCCAAGACTGCTGGAACGAGCTGCCCGACGCCTCGGATATGGACCAAGTCGACGAGCTCCTTGAGCTGATCAAGGGGTTGAAGCTTCAAGGCCTGACAGCAGTCGGCATCGCCTGCAACTTCTGCAGGCGGCTGGTCCAACCCATCCAGGAGCGGAAGCACCCGGGCTTCGAGTACTCGGGGCGAGATGACCCCACTCGGACTGCTAACCGCTCCGTGGGGAAGGAGGAGATGAAGGAGCGCGTCGGCGGATTCTTCCTTGGCCATGTGTCGGAGAAGGGCCAGCCGCGCCCTTTTTCTTTGAAGAGGCCTCCACCACCGGTGAGTTTCTTTTCCGAGTTCTTTTGAGTGTTTCTCTTGACTTGATTTCTGTTTTCGTCCGTTGGCCGTTCTGATTTTGCGCTTCTTCTTGCGCAGGATCGGGCCTTCGAGTTCTTTTCTGCTGCTCCGCTTCCGGAAGACTTCCCGAGGAAGGTAATCCTCGAGGATACGCCTCCGGCTGCTCAGGGAGGCACTCGGCCAGAGGGCCGGTTCCACTCGCTGCGCCCCGCATATGGGCGCCGAGTGACACGGAGGGCTCCCTGAGCCCTTCTGATGAAGAGGTGGTGGAGGACCGTCCGCGGAAGCGCCGGGCGGCTGTAGCGAAGAGGAACAGCCGTGGGGGCGGCGCTCCCAAGCGGGCGGTGAAGGTTGACGACGGGGCGGCCGACGACTCGGCCACCCTGTCAGACGAAGCGCCCTCCGTCCGGGACGCGGTGGCGGGTGCGGCGCCGCCGCCTCCCAAGCGGAGGCGCACAAAGAAGGTGTCGGCGAAGGTGGTGAGGAAGCCGGACGCGCAGCCGGCTCACAGGCCGTCTGCGGGCTCGGAAGCCGACGTGGACGAGCCGGTGCGCTCTTCCCCGGTCGTCACCGAGGAAGAGGAGAAGGACGAGGCGGTACCCGACGACGTGTTCCAAGAGCAGGAGCACGCTCGGGCGATGGGAGTTTCCGTGGAGGAGAGGCGACGCATGGTGGCGGAGACGCTCGTGCAAGCCTCGGCGGACGCAAGGCCGGTCTCTGACTTGGGGACTAGGCCAGTCCTCATGGCGGCTTCGGCCCAGCGACGCCCCAAGCTCCCCGTGATTCGGCCACGGGTTGCGATTGTGAAGGGTACTCGGTAAGTAGTTGATCTTCGCGTCTCTTTTTGCCATCCGAGTTCTCGTACTGATTTCCGAGTGCCTTTTTCAGCAATGCCTCCGATGTGGACGGCGAGGCGGCGAGTGGTAGGGCCCCCTCGACTGAAGCTCTGCGGGGTCCGAGTGCTCCGCCCGCCGCTTCTGCGGGCCAGTCGTCTTCGGGTGCCTCGCCCGCGGCGGCGAATTTGGCGGAGGGAACGGGAACGGCGCAGACTGCGGAAGTCCCAGTCAGGCCCGACCCGGAAGTGGTGGAGGAGGTGCCGGCGGTCGATGATGCTGCGATCACTCCGGTCGTTGCCGGGGATCCTGTTGCAGACACGGTGATCCAGTCGCCCGTCCGCGCCGGTGATGTTGCCCGGGAGGAGATCCAGGAGGAGGACCCGCCGAAGGAGTCGGACGCCCCGGGGACTATGACTGTTCCTGGGGGGGATGCCACGGCGGAGAAAGAGGGCTCGGTGATCGCCGAGCTCCAGATTGCTGTCGACCACGCGCAGCGCCTTGCGGCGGTAAGTTTCCTCCCCTGTCTTGTTCGTCTTTTCTTCTTCTTTGTTCGTATTCTGAGTCGTTCGTCTTCTCGGAGCGTTTGTAGAGGCTGGCATCACTTCGGCAGTCGCGCCTTGCGCAGGCTCAGGACGCGCAATCGGCGCTCCTTCGTGCAGCAAAGGCGGAGGCGGAGCTCGAGCGGGTCAAGCGTCAACGCGACGCTGCCAAGAAGAGCCTAAATGACGCCATCGTGGAGCACCGGCATGCTCTTCATGGTAAGGACCTTCTCCTTGTGATCCCCGAGTAGTTGCTTGAACGTAGATTCGTACCGTGTTGTCCTCATGCTGACCAAGTACTCTGTTGCCTTTCCAGAGAAAGAGATGGAGAGGGCGCGCCACATTACCGAGCTGAAGGAGCTGCGATTTGCAAACGCAACTCTGCAGCAGTCGGAGGAGGTGATGGCGGGCAAGTTGAAGCAGGAGCAGGACTTCCGGAAAGGTGCGGACATGACGATGCTCCAAGCCATGTATACCATCCAGAATAATTCTCAAATCATAACAGGCTTGGAGCAAGATCTTTCATCGGCGCATCTGGCCTTGACGGAGGTCAACGAGGCGGCGAGAGACCTGCTGGACTCCGTGGCCCCGGAGGAGGGTGAGCCGACTGCTCTGGTCCCACGTCTGCAAGCCGCGCCGACCCGCATCGCCGAGTTGATCAAGGAGTCGGCGGTTGTGTGCGCGAACGACGCCTTGGCGCGTGTTCGCACACTGTACCCGCGCATCGACCTAGCGCCGGTCGCAGACGGTGTGGCGGCGGACGCCACTGTGGAGCAGGTGGACTCGGCGATGGCGGAGACTCGCCCGATCGCCGAGAAAGTCGGCGAGGCTCTCAAGTTCGAATAGAGTCCTGTATCCTGTACAAAGTAGTGTAAACCTTTGTATATACAAGTAGTCAGAAACAAGCAGAGCAAAAGTGTTGGATACTTTGTTGCATGTCTTATTGTTGCCCGAGTAGCTTTTTGCTGAAACGTGCTTTTCCCTTTGCCTCACTTATCCTAAGTTCATAACGTCGAGAGCGGATCCCGTGCACGTGTAGAAGGCTTAGGCGTCGTTCCGGGCCCGGTTACACAGCATTTAGTTAAGAGCTACTCGGGAAAGGAGTGATTCCGAGAGGTTTTGCGGTGAGAACAAATATATGAAAAAAGCATATAATATTATTGAACACTGTGATACATAGCTTTTCATGGGTAGAATCGGCGTAAATGCTCTATGTTCCACGGGTGTGGGACCTCGGTGCCATCCTCGTATTGGAGACGAAAAGTACCGGACATATGACCTGAGTCACGATGAACGGGCCTTCCCATGGGGCGGAGAGTTTGTGAACCCCTGCAGTGGATTGCACTCGGCGTAAGACGAGGTCGCCAATGTTGAAGTCCCTTTCCTGGACGTTCTTGTCGTGGTAGCGTCGGAGTTGTTGCTGGTAGCGCGCATGCTGTATGAGCGCGCTAACTCGGTGTTCTTCGATGGAGACCAGGTCCACCTCGCGAGCTGCCTCAGCTTCACCTTCGTCGTAGTTATCAATGCGCGGAGATCCGAAAGCAATGTCGGTGGGGAGAATAGCCTCGGAGCCGTAGACGAGGAAGAACGGAGTATGACCTGTTGCTCGACTCGGCTGAGTCCTGAGTCCCCAAATGACTTGTGGTAGCTCCTGGTGCCACCGTCCGGCGAATTTCTTCAATGGGTCGAAGACCCTTGCTTTTAATCCTTGGAGTATCATGGCGTTGGCCCGTTCCACCTGTCCATTGCATCTGGGATGGGCGACAGAGGCGTAGTATACGTCGATACAGCTGTTCTCGCAAAAGTCCCAGAAGGCGGAGCCGGTGAATTGTGTCCCCAAGTCGGTGATGATCTTGTTAGGGACTCCGAACCGATGTGTGATTTCTTCGACGAAGGCGGCTGCCTGCTTTGATGTTGGAGTTCCGACGATGGCCTTGTACTCTATCCATTTGGAGAATTTATCAATGGCGACGAGGATGTGCGTGTAACCTCCCGGGGCTGCTCTGAATGGTCCCACCATGTCCAACCCCCAACAGGCGAATGGCCACGAGGGGGGAATAGTGCGCAGAGCTTGGGCCGGGAGGTGTTTTTGCTTGGCGAAGAATTGGCACCCCTGGCATCGGCGGACGAGTGCTTTGGCGTCGGAGACGGCGGTGGGCCAAAAGAATCCAGCTCGGTATGCTTTCCCGACTAGAGTTCCTGCGGCGGCGTGGCTTCCACAAACTCCCGAGTGGATGTCATCAAGGATCTGGAGGCCGACTTCTTTCGTGACGCATTTGATGAATACTTGATTTGTAGCGGCTCGTCTGTACAAGGCGCCTCCGACCACCACGTAATTTTTGCTTCGGCGTTCCAGGATCTTCCGTTGCGTGGGGTCTTCTGGCACTTTGTTATGGGCGAGGAAATCTATGAACTCGGCCATCCAGTCTTCTTCTTCGGTGTTGGTGGCTAGCACCTCGCAGAGTTCTGGGGCAGGCTCTGGCTCGTCATTCGGCTCCTTTACCGAGGGTTTGAGGAGGCCTTGCACGAACACTCCCCCCGGAACTTGCGCGCGGGTGGATCCCAACTTGGCAAGTGCGTCAGCGGCGAGGTTCTTTTCCCGTGGGACGTAGTGGTACTCAACTCCGTAGAATTTCCCTTCCTGCTTATGCACTGCCTCGCAGTAGGCGTTCATCCGCTCGCTGTTGCGATCCCACTCTTTGTTCACCTGGTTTATGACAACAGCCGAGTCGCCATAGACCAGGAGCCTCTTTATGCCTAGTGAAGCGGCGATGCGGAGCCCGTGGAGAATCGCTTCGTACTCGGCGGCGTTGTTGGTGACAGGGAAACGAATTTGGAGGACGTATCGGAGCTGTTCCCCTTTCGGCGAGATGAAGAGTACCCCGGCCCCTCCTCCGTCGATCATCAGGGAGCCGTCAAAGTACATCTTCCAGTGTTCGCCGCTGGTGTCTTCTTTCGCGTCCTGGCTCTCGGTCCATTCGGCGATGAAGTCGGCGAGGATCTGTGACCTGATGGCGGTGCGCGGGACGAAGTCAATGTTGAAGGAGCCGAGCTCGACGGACCACTTGATGATTCGCCCGTGACGTCTCTGTTGTGGAGGATCTCCCCGAGTGGAAATTGCGTGACCACCTTGATGCGATGCGCTTGGAAGTAATGGCGGAGTTTTCTTGATGTGATCAGTAGTGCGTAGAGTAGCTTCTGCACCTGGGGATAGCGAGACTTGGACTCGCTGAGTACTTCACTCACGTAGTAGACTGGTCGCTGTACTCGCTGCACCTTTCCTTCTTCCTCCCTTTCCACGACGATGACGGTGCTTACCACGTTGGTGGTGGCGGCGATGTACAGGAGCAGTGTCTCATCATTGCGCGGAGCGGCGAGTACTGGTGGATTGGAGAGGTAGTCCTTGAGGTCGGTGAAAGCTTGCTGCGCCTCTTGGTTCCATTCGAACCTGTCGGCTTTCTTGAGGATCTTGAAGAACGGCAGGCCTTTATCACCAAGCCGGGAGATGAATCTGCTCAAGGCTGCCATGCAACCAGTCAGCTTTTGGATCTCTTTCTTCCCAGTCGGTGGTTTCATCCTCCGGATGGTGTCTATCTTCTCCGGGTTGGCTTGAATGCCTCTGTTGCTGACGATGAAGCCGAGTAGTTTCCCTTTGGGTACGCCGAAGACGCACTTAGTCGGGTTGAGCCTCCAGTTGTGCCTGCGGAGATTGTTAAACGTTTCGGAGAGGTCGGCGATGAACTCGGCTTCGATCTTTGTCTTGATGACTATGTCGTCGACGTAGGCCTCGGCGTTGCGGCCGATCTGAGTGCCTAGGGTCAAGTTAATGGCCCTCTGGTAGGTGGCTCCGGCGTTGCGGAGGCCGAACGTCATCTTGGTGTAGCAGTAGGCGCCGATCGGAGTTATGAAGGATGTCTTCTCCTGGTCTTCTTCTTTCAGGGCGATCTGGTGGTAGCCGGAGTAACAATCAAGGAAGCATAGGAGTACGCATCCGGCGGTGGAGTCAACGACTTGGTCGATGCGGGGCAGGACGAAGGGGTCCTTAGGGCAGTGCCTGTTGAGATCCGTGTAATCAACACACATTCTCCATTCATTATTCTTTTTTCTTACAAGGACTGGGTTAGCAAGCCAGTCAGGGTAAAAGACTTCTCTAATGAACCCGGCAGCTAACAGCCTTGTAATCTCTGCCCTAATGGCCTCCTTGCGATCCTGCGCGAAGCGTCGGAGCTTTTGGCGAACTGGCTTGGCGTTCGCGTCAACCGTCAAGGAGTGCTCGACCACCTCCTTGGGACGCCTGGCATATCTGATGGAGTCCATGCGAATATGTCGGCGTTGTTCCGGAGGAAGGTGACGAGCGCGCTTTCCTATTTGGGGTCGAGCCCTGATCCGATCAGGGCGGTCTTGGAGGAGTCGGCGAGCCCGAGCGTGATGGCGCGCACTTCTTCAGCCGGCTGCATCGTGGTTGGCGCGGCCCTTCGCTTGGAGGACTCGGGAACGGAGCCCGGGTCCCCTTGGAAGGTTCTTGCTTCGTGGACCACCTCCATCTGGAGCACGCTGCGTTCGATGCCGGTGCAGAGGTGGAGCCCTTCTTTGTCGCAGCCCTTGGAGAGGTGTACGTCGCTGCGGATGGAGAGGACGCCGTTCGGTGCTGGCATCTTCATCAGCAGGTACGTGTAGTTGGGGATCGCCATGAACTTGGCGAGCGCTGGTCTCCCCAGTATGGCGTGGTAGGCGGTGGTGAAGTCGGCGACCTGGAAGTTCAGGTACTCGGTCCTGAAGTTGTCCTATTCACCGAAGGTGACGGGCAAAGCGATCTGCCCGAGTGGTTTGGAGCCTTTCCCCGGGATCAGCCCGTAGAACGGGTGGAGAGAAGGGGTCAAGGCGTCGAGGCCGATGCCCATGTCCTTCAGCGTCTGGGCGAAGATGATGTTGAGCCCGCTCCCACCGTCGATGAGTACTTTGGTGAGACGGGCGTTGTGCACAATCGGGCTGAGTACCAGCGGGTACTCGCCCACGTCGGAGACCTGGAACCACTGGTCCTCCCTGGAGAAGGTGATCGGCTGCTCGGACCAGCGGAGTGGTTGGATCGGCGATGTGTAGCAGGAGAATATCTCCCGGTCACGTACTTTCTCCCGGCGCTTGTCGTCTACGGGCGGCGGTCCTCTGAGGATGAAGTTCACCTGCCTGTCGACGTTCGGGAAAGCAGGGTTCTCGGGAGCCCCTTTTCCCTTGTCGCCCTTGTCGTCATCTCGTGGCGGCAGCTTCCCCTCTTTCTTCTTGTAGGCGTCGGCGAGCCCCATGCAGTCGATCATACGATGCTTGGACTGCTTGTGGATGGGGCAGGGTCCTTGGAGCATTTTCTCGAAGTCGGCGCTGAAGTTGGACCGCGGGCGAGGGCCACTACGGTCCATGGCGGCGACGGTGTAGTCCCTTGAGCGCTTCCGGTCATCCCTCCTGCTTGGTTCAGGTCGGGAACGGCGCGCGTCCTCCTTCTTCGGGCGATCTTCTCGGCGAGGGGGACGATCATCGTCCCGAGTGCTTTTCTTGCCGTAGTGGAGACGAACAGCCTCCTTGGCGTTAGCCATCTTGTTCACCCGGCCAAAGAACTCGCCGGAGGTCTTCGGCAGATCTTCACAAAGGCGTTCGAAGACGGCGGAGTCGGCGAGGCCGTCAAGGAAGTAGCTGATGATCTCCGACTCGGAGCAGCCGGGAACTAAGTTCCGGTTGTCCATGTACCGGTCGGTGTAGTCGCGGAGGCTCTCCCCCGGTTCTGCTTGACCTTGCCCAGGTCCCAGGCGGTGCCTGGTCGGATGGAGCTCCCCTGGAAGTAGCTTTTGAACTTGTCGCAGAGGGTCCCCCAGCTATCGATGGAGTCGGGCTCGAGGCTGTGAAGCCAGGTTAGCCCCACCTTAGTCATGGCGACGGGGAAGTAGGCGCACATGGCGTCGTGGTCGCCGTTCACCGCGCGGATGGCGATGCTGTACGTCCGGAGCCACAGCGTCGGGTCCGCCTTCCCGTCATACTTCTCTATGCCTGTAGGCTTGAAGTTGGCAGGCATTCTGATGGATCTCACTCGGGCGGTGAATGCCGGGAAGCCGTCGCAGTCGTTGAGGTTCCCGGTGTCGGCGTGTCCTGAATCGGCGGAGTAGTCTTCCGGGGTGTTAGCCCGGGGTGGCCTGTCCTGTCCGAGTGGAGCCCCGTACTTGCGGTCGAACTCTCGGCGGCGTGCGACCTCAGCGGCCTCGAGTTCTCGGCGTTGGCGTGCTTCGCGATCCAGCCCCGGAGGGCCGTGTTCGCGGTTGTACTCGGGAGTTCTTCCTCATCCCTCCGCGGTGACGGTCGTCAAGATTCCTTCGGAGATCGCGGTTACGGAGTTGTTCGCGGAGATCGGGCTGCTCGACCACGCCGCGATCGGCATCTCGGTGACTGGCCGACCTGGAGTGGCGAGACGAGGAAGCAGGAGCCCTCTGGGCGATCATGCCCGCGGCTGCAGTCAGCCTGACTTTGATCCGGTTGAGCTCAGGAGTCTCCGGGATCCCTTCTAGGTCTTGGTGGGCGGCGGCAAGGTTGGCCGACGGAGTGGCGTAGACACCCACGCCGCCGATCTCTTGGACGAAGTCGTTTTGGAGGTTACGCGTGATCCTGGGGTTTCGGCCTTCTCGCCGTGCGTCACGGCGTCGTTGCCTTTCACCGTTACGCCCGATCCTGGCGTCACGGCGTGCTTGATCCTCGCCCTGGACCGTTGGTTCGTCGGCGGATATGTCGGAGACGAATGTCTCCCGCTTGGCTGGCGTGATCCTCTTATTTGGAGGGAGGACACGTGTCACCCGCGGGAAAGCCGGAGTTGGTTCGGGCGGAGTCGTCGTGTCTTGATGGTGCTGTGCCGCTGCAGCGTCCGGAGTAGATCCGATCTGGGTGGCCGTGATGGGATCGACCTCCCCGATCGCATCTGAAGAGTAGTCGGCGTTCATGCGCTCGCCGAGTGCTTGCTGGTAGACGGCCCCGCTGTTCCTGAGTCCCAGCGGGAACCGTGCCGGCGAGGCGATGCCCTGACGAGCAGATTCGGTGAGTTCAATGCATTCACCGATGGAGGCGATGGCGTGATCCATGTCCGCCTCGAACTGGCGTTGGCGTGCAGCCCATCGGCGCCTTCGTTCTTCGGGCGTCTCCTGCGCCCTGGGTGGTCGAGGCGGAGTGGATGAAGCAGTCGGAGGTGTGGGAGAAGGCGTGCTCCCCCCGGATGGCGGGAAAACGATGCTGGCCGTCGCGGTCGCCGAGTTGTTGGCGATGGTTGGCGACGGAGTGGTGATGGTGACGATCCCATCTGGCGTAGCGTCAAGTCGTGGCGCTGTTTCCTCCGGGGTGGCGTCACGAGTGAAGGAGAGCTCTCCCTCGGGCCCTGCGGTGAAGACCATGGATCCGAAGAAGAACATGGCCCCCTCGGTGATGGAAATCTTCATGGTCGCCGGCGTGATGACGGCGGAAGTGAATGCCATCGAGCTTGCAGATTGATCTCGTCGATCAACCCCTATCTGGCGCGCCAACTGTCGGATGTTTGGACCCGGCAGTCCACACAGGGTAGCCTACGTGGTTGATTTGTTGAGGGACAGATCGAGGATCAGAAGTCGATGGTAACACAAGACGCAAGGATTGAACAGGTTCGGGCCGTCGAGATGACGTAATACCCTACGTCCTGTGTTGGCGGCGATTGTATTGCTGTGTATGAAGTTCCTTGAAGGATCTCCGTAGTTGGGTTCTGTCCTAGGGTTGTATGATCGTGGGTTGTAGCGTATGGTTTTTCGTGTTCTGGAGGGGGGTCTCAAGGCGCCTTATATAGTCCGGCTGCCTTGAGTTACAAGTCGTCCAGAGATCGTAACCTACCCGATTTACAAGGATTCGATCCTATAACGATTACAGATATCTTTCCCTATAATTCCGGCTAGTTTATCCTGATCTCCGAGCTTCTTGCGGGATATGCCGTGTTCTTTCCTTGCCGCGCGCGTCGTCGCGCCCATCCAGTTCGCCCGACTGGTGGGCCTCCCGACTGGTGGGCCACTCAGTCCGACAAACCGATCCAGTTGTACTCGGATTGGGCCGTCCCTTGCTGGTTGGGCCAATCCGCCTTCTGGGTACCCCTGGGGGTCTACCCCCGACACATCATTCTTGCAAGTATTCGCAGATAACAGAATCTCCTTTTCAACACTTAGTGCAAGCCAAAACAATTGACCAATACTGTTGTATGATTTGCTAATTAACATGGTTCGAATTTCAGAATTGAGCCCTTTCATGAACCTACTCATAACATCTTCTCAGCATTGATCTAATCCACCAAACATGATACAAATTGTAAAATCATGGAAGTATTGTCTCACAGTCCTAGTACCCTGTTTCAATTTCTCTAGTTTGGAAAGCAAGTGGTCAACATAATATGAAGGAATATGGACATCTCTAAAATGCATTTTGAAATCTTTCCAAGTTGGTGGAATTTTCTTATGCCTATAAAGATGTTTCCATTCGTTATAAGTGTCTTTAGTTAAAGCATTAGAGGTAGCAAAAATCATTTGATGTTCAGACATATCATATTTATCAAATTCTGCATCTACCTTAAGCTCCCAATCAATGTATGCATGAGGGTCAAAATTTCCCTCAAAAGAAGGTAGATCATAACTTATCTTAGTCAGAACATCATCATGTACTTCCAGTGGATGTGCTCCCATATGTTGTTGAGGTCGTGAAGACTCATGACGCAGGCTGCCAGCTCCCATGTATCGCTCCAATCCTGCCATCGTTAGTGGACAGCTGCAAACTTCACAAGAAATTGCCTACCAACTAAAATAAATAGGTGGTGGCACACTATATCTTCTCTCAAACTTATGCAACCAAGTTCTTACATGTTCTTTCCACACTTGCAGAAGGTGTTGGCAGCCGACAAGAACAACACAAATGGTGACACAAGCACACCCTTTGATGTTGTAGAAAATTTGTGGAGCTATAGGTGGCTGTAAGGACAAAGAATCAAGGTACAGCTAGAACCATGTTAGTCAATGCAAGTTGAATAAGCATTCAAAGATGGTCCTGTGCTGGTCCTAGGATAAATTCATGCTAGAGACGCAAGCCTGAACACAAGTGTTGTCACACACCAAAGTAACCAAGGAACACAAGGAAAACAACACACTTTGTCCTTTTTTCTTCTTCTTTTTCTTTCTTTCTTTCTTTCTTTCTTTCATTCTTTCATTATTTCCCTTTTTTCAGAGGACTAAACTCTTTTTCTTAGTATCAAGACAAATCAATACAAAGGGTTACTGCACATAGCCCCTTTGAAATCAGATTAACAACTCTAATTTCAGATTGCAGATCACGAATCTCCAGCGCAATTGTGCAGTGCTCAAAATGAATTATGGAACAAGGTTGGATCCATTGGAAAGGTCACAAGATAAGCTTTTCAGAATGTATTTAAACTCTTTAATTGTATATCAGCAACAGAAGTTATGAATATTTTCTTCCCGTGCTGAATTGGGGGAATCTAGCAGTGGATATGTAATTGGTTTTAGTGGATCTCGTGGTGACCTAAAGCGTGAGCAGAACTCGAAATTCTAAAGAATTAGCCACTAAGAACCAGCAACAAGTCCAATCAATGCAACTAAAAATTCAATAAGCAAAGAACTAAGTAGAACAACAAAGGCTCAAACTTGTTGTTGGCATTGTCAGATCTAACCTATTTTTTTGGTTTTTGGACTGTAGGTAATTAAGAATAGTAAATCACTCACTGATAAACCTTGCTCAGATTATCACATGATATAACCCCAACTCTAGGGTTTGGTGTTGATCTTTCGGTGAGTGGTGGATAACTCGATTTAGGGGTGGATTCGACATTGTGCTGGCCGACTACAACAATCACAGGGATGCTGCGCCTTAGCGACAGTTACACCGACTCCAATTTGTTGCTGTTCTTGCCATGCCAAGAACAACCTTGTACCTGCAAGCAAATCAAAGGACAAGCAAGAACAAGTGGACAAGCAAACAACGCACAGACCTTGCCCAAGGGATAAATTTAATACACACAAATTTCGGGTTCTGAATCAAGTAGAACGGATCGTCTAGTCGACACACGCGTCTACAAGGAAGTAGCAATGGCTAAACTTACATCTAAAGAAAACCCCAACCCTAATGTGGCGGCGGCTACTGAATATATGAGGATTAGGTCATGCAAAACCCCCTAGCCATGTCCCTATTTGTTGTGATATGGCCGAAGGCGAAATGCACAAACAGTTGGCGCCCAACGTTTGTGCTGTGCACAAAAAATCCCACGAAGCCCACCATGCCACCTAGGAGAATATTGAAAACTGCAACTGAAAATCCAACAAGGACTGGGGCCAAAATCCAGACCACAAATACACAAAATACCACAGAAACTGATACCGAAGTTTTAGCTGGAGAGCAAGAAGATGAAGAAGATACTCTCTCCCATGCGGAGAAAATGAGCAGAATCGAGGAGAGGCTGCGCCTCAGACGCATCGAGCAGCAAAAACAATTCGAAGACGCACAAAGAGAACTACAATAAGAAATATTACAAGAAGAAGAAGAAGAGGAACAGGAGTTGCTACAGATCTAACAACAGCTAGCCGAGCTGAGACAGGCTAAGCAGAGAAGGATAAACAACACCAATACAAGAGCTGCCCTGCTTCGCCTAGAGCTGGAGAGATCAAGAAAACAGGTTGCTGAATTGCAAGCTGAGCTAAACGAGCCAAACACTTCCCACGAAGCAGGGGCTCACCGTGTTTCCACTTCAGAAACCGGAATGCAAATATTGCATATTTGTCCAATCGACACTGCATGCCCATAATCAGAAGCTTTGCAATTGGCAAGATGGCCATCTTCATACAAACCAATCGCCTTACCAAGGTACAATGGTTTCACCGACCCTAAGAAATTCATCATGAGTTATAAAGCAACAATAGCTTCGGGAGGAGGAGATAATATAGTCCTTGCAAACTCATTTATCATTGTTTGCGATGGCGCTGCAATGAGCTGGTACATGAAGCTGCCCGGACTCTCCATCAGTAGCTGGCATCAATTGAAAAGAGAAGTGATCAAGAAGTTTAGCATCATGGGAGATCAAGCCGTATCATATGCAGAGCTAACAGTACACCAACAACCAAAAGAGCCTTTGGAAGAATACTTTTAGAGGTTTGTAAACTTTAGATCCCAAGCACCTCACACACCAGACTAAGCTGCCAAATTCGCAGTTATTTATGGGATTCGGCCAAGACCATTTGCATAGTATATCGCAAGAGAACCACCAGTTACCCTCGTACTCTGTATGAGGAATTCAAGAAGTACTGTCGATCTGACAATGACAACAGAATGAGGCTAGCAAGAGAAGCTATGCTGAAGAACCAACCTGACTCACAAAACAAGCAGAAACACTATAAGCCAACCCACTACCAGCGCTTCTCATCTCAATTCGTCATGAATGTTAAGAATCCACCTTCGTTACAAGAGAACAAGCCTCCATATCTTGAAAATGCATATGTAGACCTAAGTGGTGAACCAAGCCAAAGAGGAGGAAGCACCGGCAGAGGCCGAGGAAGAGGAAGGGGTCCGCCTTTGGGCCTTGAGCTGTTCTGCCAATATCACGATAAGAATCATACTCATGGTACCGAGCACTACAGTGACATCAAGAAAACAATTGAGAAGATGAAGACGGACAAGATTGAATCTCATCAAACAAAGACAATAGCAGCTTCCAAGGGTAGTTCCCAAATAATACAACCATATTGCCCCGTTTTCCCATCTCTAAACTCCAATGTTGTACATCCAACAACCATGGCTGCACAATATGCGCCTTCAACTCAAACTCTCCAACACTACTTCCCACAAGCACTATATCTGCAGCTATACTCCCAAGCTACCCCCCAACCACATCTCAAAACATCAAAGTTAAAGATCTGCCACCACCTCCACAAAAACCGCAAGTGCAAGAGCCAAACCCACCCAACCCTCTCCCAAGTTATGGTCATATTCTTCCGATAACTGGTGAATCTTCACTTACCTTCGAAACAAAGAAACAGAGAAAGAGTTACTTTCGGCAAGTAAATAGCACTACAAGGAAAATCCCCTATAGCCACAAAGAACAATTGCAACAACACTCATGTGGTTGCAATAGGGTGGTGTATTGCACCCAAGCGTTGGTTTGGTGGAAATATGTGAGTGTAATGCAACGAAAAAGTTGTGTTGCGATATGCATGGATTTGGTAGAAAAAGAAAGGTGCTCTTGCAACCATTTTTTGTTTTTTTGTGGCAACTGGTTAGGAGGTTTGCCACGACAATTGGTAGTTGCAATAGTGGTTATTTGGTTGCAATTAAAAGATGCTATTGCAACCTTTTTAGTTTAGGTTGCTTTTGTTGGACGCTATCGCCACAGTGTACTTTGGTTGCATTAAATTTGGTGTGGTGTTGCAATAGGTAGGTGGATATTGCATCGAATAACGTGAGTGGATGCAATAGCATGGTTGTATTACCACAGCAATGTTTCGTTGTAATAGTGGTCAACATCGTTGCAACTTCTAGATGCTTATTGCAACGAACATTGTCTTCGTTTCAATAATGTATGTCTATCGCGAAGCTTTTATATTGTTGGTATAGACAACAGTTTCTCGGTGGGCCTCCAGTACACCAGCATCATTCTGATCTTTCTTTCAAGTGATAGAAAAAACTTTTCTAATAATTTGGTAAAAAGAATCACCTTTTTGGACAAAGTATTTGAATTGTATACATGTTCAAAGTTTCAATTAAGAATCAAAATACAAAATAACTACTTCGGCAAGAACTGAAAAAGATGTGGAGATGATCAATCCCTCGTCAACATGTGGGTCCCACACGTCAGTGTATCATCCGAAAGCGCACTCCTGAAATACGCTAAAGAGATCTAGAGATGAAATCAGAAAAATAAATTCAAAAAATAAGGGAAAATCCAAAAAAGGTGGAGGCCAAGGATTGAACTTGAAACCTTAGGAAAGTAATGTATTGCACTTACCATTGAGCTACCTATTCTTTTGTTCTTCTTCTTGGTCGCCAACATTTATATACATAGTTTCTTACCTTGTTGCCAACGTGGCAACCACAGGACCAAGACGCCATGTCACCGGTTGCCAGCGCCACATCAGCCCGGCCTCTAGCACCACATCACCCGGCCTACAGCGCAACTTCACCTGCCGCAGATGCCACATCACCCGGCTGCTAGCGCCACTTCACCCGGCGGCCACAGTTTTCATAGTATAAGTTTTTCACCTAATGCAACTGCCTAAATGTGTTGCAATAGGCCCTCAATGGTTGCAATAGACGCAATGGTGCTAAACATATAACTAAAACAGAACGCAGCACCTTGGCACAAATGATGAAGTGGTGTGGTGGTAGTTGTAGCTAGTTTGTTGTTCTATGTCTCAGGTTCAATTCCCCTTTCTGTCACTTTTTTTAATTTTTTTGATATATACGAAAAATGAGATACTTGAACAATTCAATTGTGCGACTCAAATTAGAATCCGAAAAACTTTTTATAACTTATATTTATATTTAGACTCATATTTTGGGTCTACAACCTTGTCATAAAAATTTCAAATGATTTTAGTAAAGAGGAACTATACATTGTTCACAGATGAATACATGTCTTACATAGTCTCATACAGTGATAGCTAAACATTGATATAGACAACTATTTCTTGGTGGGCTTTCCATACACCAGCATTATTTTGATCTTTCTTTCAAGTGATAGAATTTTTTTTAAGAATTTAGAAAAAATAATCACCTTATTTGGACAGAGTATATGAATTCTATACATGTTCAAAGTTTAAATTAAGAATCAAAATATAAAATAACTACTTCGGCAAGAACTAAAAAAGGTCTGGATATGATCAATCCCTTGACATCATGTGGGTCCCGCACGTCAGTGCCTCATTGGAAAGCGCACTCCTGAAATACGCTAAAGATATCTGGAGATGAAATCGGAAAAATAAATTCAAAAAATAAGGGAAGAATCCAAAAAAATGTGGAGGCCATGGATTGAACTTGGAACCTCAAGAACAGAATGTATCACACTTACCATTGAGCTACTTGTTCTTTTGTTCTTCTTTTTGGTGGCCGACATTTATGTACATAGTTTCTTACGCTGTTGCCTATGTGGAAACAACTGGACCAAAACGCCACGTCACCAGCCGCCAACACCACGTCACCCGGCCACATGCGCCACTTCACCCGGAGGCCACGGTTCATCATAGTATAAGCTTTTTCACCTAATGCAACAGCCTAAATGTATGGCAATAGGCCCTTAATGGTTGTTATAGACGCAATGGTGCTAAACATATAACTAAAACAGAATGCAGGACCTTGACACAAATGATAAAGTGGTGCGGTGGTAGTTCTAGCTAGTTTGTTGTGCTAAGTCTCAGGTTCAAAGCCCCTTTTTGCCACTTTTTTAAAATTTTTTGAAATATACGAAAAATGAGATATTTGAACAATTCAATTGTGTGACTCAAATTAGATTTCAAAAAACTTTTTATAACTTATATTTAGACTCATATTTTGGGTCTACATCTGGCCGAATACGGGCCGTTGGGGTCCAGGGACAAAATACGGGGATGCCTGGTCGAACCCTTGAAAATGGTCACCGAACGCACGTTCGGCCAAGAAAACGTGTGGTAGAGGCCACATGTGGCTGAAAATGTTTGGTAGAGGCCACGAGGATGACAATAAAAATTTTCAAAAAAATTGTTGGGTTGGAGAATCGAACCGATGACCCAACACTAACAAATGAACTGACCAAACCATTGTGCTACTATAGTAACTTTGATCAAGTTATGATTACAATTATTTTTGTGCTATTAACAATACATGATTACCCCACGCCAACACCACATCGCCCCGGCCGCCATCGCCACTTCATCGGCCGCCAACGCCACTTCACTCAGCCGCCCGCCACATCACCCAGCAGCCAAGGATCATCATACTACATAGTTTTTCAACTAATGCAATGGCATACTTTCGTTGCAATAGGCCCCCATTGGTTGCAATAGACGCAACGGTGCTAAACATGTAACTAAAACAGAACGCAACACCTTGAAACAAATTATGAAGTGGTGTGGTGGTAGTTCAAGTTAGTTTGATGTGCCAGATCTTGGGTTCAATGCCCCTTTTTACCACTTTTTTTAAAAAAATTTGATATATACAAAAAAATGGGATACTTCAACAATCCAATTGTGCGACTCAAATTGCATTTCAAAATAATTTTTAAACGTATATTTATACATTTTTTAACCTCTGCGGCCATGGTTGGCGGCGGTGGACCAAGGTAGCGGCGGCGGTACGAGTACGCAGCAATACGGCGGATGGGCAGCGCCTCCAAGTACCTCTCCGTGATCTCTTGGCGTGCGTGGAGCCGGTCATCTTCCTGGGACTCTAGGTTTCGAGATCCATGCCCAAATCTCGTGTAGAGGGGGATGTCCACGGCGGAGATGTTCACCGTGAAGATGAAGGAGGCTACTCTAGGGATGGCCTCCTTGTGCTCCACGGGACATCCAATCCCCTTGGGACTTACTCAGGTTTGGTTTTCCACAATTCCCTCTTGTGTTTCCGAGCGTTATCCAGATTCTACTCGTATGTCGTCGTAAGCCTAATCTCTGAGTGGTAAATCACAGGGCCTAAAACTCGAGATAAGAAATTTCAGTTTTTGTTTTGTGTATGCTCTTGCAATGAAGCACTCAAAAAGTACCTGATGCTGGGGCGGGTCAATTTACACATGGCATGATAAAATTGAATCTTTACATATTGTATCTGAGTTCTTGAGCGAAGTGTTGATTTTATTGTCAGATATTAAACACTGTTTCTTTATTAGGCCTGGGAATATGTATGGCAAACGAATGAGGAACTGTACAGGTCATGAGGATTGGATCAACTATCTAAAGCTTTGTTGTCAAGCTGGTAAGCACAAGAATGTTGATGCACCTGTCTATGGTGAAAATATTTATCTATATCCTAGAAATTGCATGCCAACATGAGAACTAATTCACCAAGTTGATATACAGGGGGCTCACACATTCATGGATCCAACCATTCAGAATAGGCTATGCACTTATGGCCATTCAGGTGACCTGTGGTTTATCTGTCCCAGAATTCTGCTGTACAATAATCTGATCTAAGCTTTTAGTTTTTGTGCCTGCTATTTCTTTCTGACAGGCTAGCAATGTGACAACCTTGTAATGTTATCCAAGACAACTGAAAAGAACTTGAAAATGCTTAGAGAATATCAATTGCTCTAAACTTTTTCTACTTGCAAATAAATCAGTAACCACATCCATACAAATAACCTTTGATTTCTAGCAAGGGTTTTTATACTCTCCTATGCCTTGGCATTCATTTTCTTGTCACATTTCTGGAGTTCTATACTACTCTGATCTGTCATACTTGTGGAGGAATTAAATTGATGCGTGAGTAAGCTTCCTGCATCCACTGCTGCCATTGCTTATGATCTATGGGCGGTAGCTTGCTTTCTACTGCAATTGCCCTTTTCATGCTTATCTATCAAAAGTGAAGAAACAATGCCTTTTAACCTCAAAGCATGAGTGTTGCACGGTCATATTCATAGAACGACATATCGTTAGAGTTATTATTCACATTATCATGTTGGCTGCCTGGCTAATCAGCGAGAGTACCATGCTTGCATTTGGTAAGACCCGTGCCCTGTAACTCTCAATGTGCTTATGCTAAGTGGTGGCTGCAAGTGCAAGGGGTAAAACTTTTTTAGTGGATAAGAGCATAGGTCTTTCCAGCCGCTAGATGAATCAGTGATGGTTTGACTTTAGCAAGCTTTCAGACACAATGTGATGTTATCTGATTATGTGTCCTCTGCCCCTCTCCAATCATTATTGTCTTTTACATATTTTCCCTGATTCACTTTGTATGCATTTAGGATTTGTTTACACTGGTGTGAGAGTTCTCCAAAAATTATGTGATCTCAGTGATTAGGAGGCTCTAACTGAGGTATTACATTTCCTAAAATGTTTCCCTTGTATACTTTGTGAGGCTCTAATTAAGGTAACGAGAATGGCACTCACATAAAGAAAAAACTTCCAGATTTATGTCCATCATACTATGCAAAGTTTTAATTTCTGTAGATGGATGAAATACTAAATTTCTGCTTTGACATAGTTATATCTTTACAAGACCTTGGTAATCTTGCACATTTTAGAAAACATGCTACCTCTGTTTGCTAATTACATTGTTTCTACCAATCTGTTTGCTCATTTCATTTTTTTCTTGACTTTTATCTATCAGGGTGAACAGAGCAATGATACTGGGGATGCCATAGAGGTGATGGATAGGGCCATAGGTCCCTTCACCTAAATAATTTCATCTGTTTCTCGACTCCATGAGATGCTCACATAATCTTCACTGTCAGACACCGAACTTCCTCTGCATATGTGTTTGTTAACCTTTTAATGTAGAGAAGTTCTAGATCATTTGAGCTACCAGCTGTCGGTATAGTAGCAGTTCAATTTTTACCAGTAACAGGTTCAGAGAAAAAAAAATTACCAGTAACAGGGGAATATGATTCCCTTTGTTCCTGCTACAGATCACATGAAAAATACCTTATGATCTTAAAACAATTAACTTGTGTTTGTGAGCTTTGACATGTCTGTTCCTGCAGTTTGTCATGATATCAGATCTAAATCTTCCATTTTTACGCAACATTGGGTCCAGTGGTGAGATCTAGAGTTTCTGTTTTTGTTAAACAAATTATAAAGTACACATATATCACAATTCTTTTGAGCTGTCTAGTAGCACTGGGACCTTATTCTTTTGAGCTTTGTTATTTGTTCCTCCAGGTTGTTATATAGCCAGCTACCCCTGTGCCCAAAGAATGTTCTACAGAAGGAAAATGAAGACATTGAGGGCTTTTGTTATGGCTGATCCTTCGGCGCAGGCTGTAGTCGTGCAGGGGCGGCAGACGACTGCTGAATCCTCGTCGGCGGCAATCGCGGAATGCCATCCTGGCGTTCGACGTCCGTGATCACGGAGCGAAGCGAGAACGAAGCAGTTAGCGAGAGGAGCATAGGGAGCGTGAGAGAGAGAATACACAAGAGACGCCAGAAGATCTAAATGATCTCTAGCATAACTTCTATTCCCAACGAGTTCAGGTTTTATACACAGAGTTACACAAGTTACGCACACAAGTTATATGCACAAGTTATACACACAAGTTAACATGATAACTGCCCAGAAGAGGAGCGTCCACGCCGTTCTGAATCAGCCACTAGTCTTGTTCTTCCTCTGGTAGACGTTGCCGATCATTACATCTCTCCCGCCCTCGGGAAACAGCTCGTCCTTGAGCTGGAACGTTGGATGCGCCAACCAAAACGCCTCCACGGGCTCCCAGGTTGCCTCTTGGTCCGGCAGGCCCTCCCACTTGACTAGAACATGCCACATGCCTCGGCGAAGCTGAGAGCGCAGCACACGCTCTGGAGTGGGAAGCAGACGACCATCTTGAAGTGGGGGCAATGGTGGAATAGCTGCTGGTGCCGTGCCATGGAAGGGCTTGAGAACTCCAACATGAAAGACATCATGTATTCTTGCACCCTGAGGGAGCTGGAGCTTATAAGCGATGTCGCCAACACGCTGAAGGACCTGGAAGGGTCCGGCGTAGCGCGGACCTAACTTTCCTTGAGTTCCTGGAAGTAGTGATTGGGCAGGGCGATGCAGAACGCGCAACCAAACCCAGTCTCCTGCTGCAAACTCTAGAGCGTGATGATGTTCATCATAGTGTCGCTTCGCATACGCTTGTGCTTGAACCAAGCATTCTCGCACGTCAGATAGAAATGTGTCTCTAGCTTGTAGAAGAGTGTCCACTGTGGCTGTAGACGTCGTATCTTGCTTATAAGGTATAAGGGCAGGCGGTGGTCTGTCATAAACAACTTGGAATGGCGTCGTCCCGAGTGTTGTGTGAAATGAAGTGTTGTAGTTATACTCTACCCATGGAAGCCACTCTAGCCACGCACGCGGACAGTCGCCGGTGATGCAACGGAGATACATGGCAATGGTTTTGTTGACCGCTTCGGACTGTCCGTCCGTCTGGGGGTGAAATGCAGTGCTCATGCGCGGCTGAACTCCTGCCAATTTGAACAAGTCTCACCATACATGTCCAGTAAACACCGGGTCGCGATCATTGACAATGGATGAAGGAAAGCCATGAAGGCGAACAATGTCAGCGAAGAAAGCTTTGGCAACAGAGGCAGCCGTGTATGGATGGCTTAAATGTATGAAGTGGGCGTATTTGGACAGGCGATCAACCACCGTAAGAATCACACTTTTGCCATTGACCTTTGGAAGGGCTTCAATGAAATCCAGTGAAATGTCAGCCCAAACCTGAGATGGGACATCTAGAGGTTGTAGCAAACCCGTAGGATGAAGGTGCTCAATTTTGTTCCTTTGGCATGTTGAGCAAGCACGAACATGTGCACGAACCAGAGCGCGATCACCTTCAAGGAAGAAGTCTCGACGGAGCCTGTGCAGTGTTTTCTAAATACCCTCATGAGCCAGGCTGTGTGCCAAATGAAGAACAGAGGAGAGGTGTGCTGAAGTTGATGGCACAAACACTCATTTGCCATGAAGGATGAGGCCTGCTTCCACGGAATTCAACAGTAAAGTCATAGCCCAGTAGTTTGCTGATCCAATGGTGTTGGGGCACAGTGGACAACCTTTGATCAAGCATATATTTGAGGGAATAATTATCAGTGCATACCACGAAATGATGGCCCCATAGATACGGTCTCTGTCACACCCGGATTTACGAATAAACCCGAATGCTACTATATGTGTACCCAGGAAGTCCAACACACACATATAGCTTTAGAGTAACAGAATATCAAAGTAAATCCAGTGCTCGAATACAAAAGAATAGCATCTCAGAATTATTACAAATAAGACTCAAGTCTCTAATCAAAGTTTACGCATACGAATAAATAAACTCTCGTGGCGCCATTAACTCCACAAGGACACTGACTGGTTGACAGCTGCCTAGAAATCTAGAATATCTTCAGGGAACTCCACAACACCTTCAGATTCATCTGATTACCCATCCAGGATTTTGTTGAATAATTAAAGTGTAAGTAAACCAACTTTACTTAACAAATATAACACGAGGGATGAAGGCTTAAAAAGGCTTGACACGGTTTAACTGCGATAAGCACTTTTAGTTGGTCAATTTTAACATTAAACCAAGTTACTACAATGTCATAGGTAAAACCCAGTTGTAACCCAAATTAAGAATGTAGAGAAATATCATTATACCATCATCATATCATTACCAATTTTAGTTAAACATCACCAGGGTAAAAGTCACCGGTCAAAAAGGATCCAGGCCACTCTTAACCGTGAGTACGGCTGATATATCAGTTTCCACTCTGCAGAGGTTGTACACTTTCCCCACTGGTCGTGATTCTCGTGATGCCTGGGCAGATCAGACCCATTTCACACTTGCTTTGGTGTGTGGCTGGGTTTCACTATGAGACCTTTTGAAAGTCCCTCTAAAAAGCCAAGGGCCATGAAGGTTTCAACATAGGCGCATGAACCCAACTCCCGGGATCAACAAAACACCTAGGACGCAACGTGAGTGGGTTGATGGCGTTCAGGGCGCAACGTGAACAAATGCCTACGGACATCAGGGCGCAACGTGAACAATTGCCTACGGACATCAGGGCGCAACATGAGTTCGTCCCCGAGCAGATCAGGCTCATACATAAACCACGGATCCCCCCTTGCGCCTTTCGGTAACCCCCAACTAGTTAGAGTTGTGCATTTTACTTAGTCAAGACCAGAGCCATATAGTTCCTATGGTTGCACTGTTTTCCCGAGTTGCCACTTTAAGATAGAAACCATAACAAGTGATGCCTAGAACATAGCACACAGCACATGTCCTAGTTTAAGGGTTGTTCAGAACAAAGCACACAGTACATATTCCAGATTAAGGGTTGCCTAGAACAAAGCACACAGCACATGTTCCAGATCGTGAATTGCCTAGAACAAAGCACACATCACATGTTCCAGAACAAGGGTTGCCGAGAACAAAGCACACAACACATGTTCCAGCTTCCTAGCCATGTTGCTAAAAAACAAGTTTTAATCATTCACTATTCATCATCATTAATAGGTATCAAGTGTCATCGTTCAGCGGTATCAAGTTGCATAGCCTAGCACATTGTTACCCAAAATGCATAACCCAAGTTGAACAAGAAAGTAAGGTTTAAGAACAATAGGGATAACCTTAAACAATTTAACTCATGCATGAATGTAAATGAATATTAAAGGTGTATAGGTATCAAGGAATTCTCGTGTTATACTTGCCTTCCTCTTGGTATTGCAGCTGCTGCTCTTGCTCTTCAAAGTGTTGCTCAACGGACGACTCGAACAGCTCACCGTCTAGACACAATCAACAATCACCAACACACATTCCAGACAAGCCAGTACATGCATAGCAAGTGAAATAAATTAGAACAGTACACCAATCAATAAACAATGGCTAAAAAGGTAATAAAATTATTCTACGCATCACTATGAACACATGAGCGAAAGAATCACCGAAATCGGAGTTAAAACACATATTCTAGGGCTAAAACAAGATCTAGGGGCTTATCTGCAATTAACAGAACTTTCTAAAGACTTAACAGAACTTTCTAAAGACTTAACAGAAAGAAGCCAAGGGCCTAAACGTGAATACAACTAAACTTAAGGTTTAACAGCAAAAAACAGGGGCTGGATGGTGGGTTCTATTTTACAAAAACCTAGGGTCTAAACTAAAAGAAAATAGGACCTGGATGTAAATACTTTCTATAAGCTATGGACCGCGGGTTGATTATTCAAAAACCAGGGGGCTCTTAATCAAAAAGACGAAGGGGTATGCTAGCTTTTAATCTGGGCCGTCGGCTGCGGATCGGTCGGTGCGGATCGAACCCCTGGGTCCAACCCGCCGGCGATGAGGGGGGGCAGCGGCGGCGGAGGGTCACCGGAGCGCGGCGGTTTAGGGGCTACGGGGCACGGTTTTGCACGCGGTTTGGACCAGGACGTAGAGAAGGGGACGGCGAAGCTCACCTAGGGCTTGAGGGCGGCGATTAGGGGGCGACGCGGGCGGACGTCGAGGATCGGCGGCGGCGGCTCTCGGTATCGCGGTGCGGGCGGGCGGCGACTCCGATTTTGTGAGTCCGAGCGGCGGGGAAGCTTCCGGGGTGCTCCTACGTGCGCGAGGGAAAGGTCAACGGCGGCATGGTGCTTCCTTGGCGACGGAATCGAGCGGCGGCGGCTTACCGAGGTGGTCGGCAATGGTGGCGGTGTCGCGAGCTTCAGGCGTTGGGCGAAAAGGGAAAGCGGCGGAGGGTGCTTCATGGGGCTTTATAGTGTAGGCTCCGGCCGATTCGGAGCGGGGCGAGCCAATCCCAGCGCGAATCGCGCGCGGAGGTTTGCCGGCGGCGCAACGGACTCCGGTGGGAGTCCGGTTCGGTTGGGGGAGATGGTCCCGACAGGCGGGGCCCGCCTGTCGGCAGCGTGGCCGAACACGGAAAGGGACGGGGGCGCCTTCGGCTGAGGGGAAGCCGAGGCGCGTGCGGGGGCCGCTGTTGGGCCAAATGGGCCGAGCGGGCTGCGGGGCAGGGGAGAGAGAGAAGGGGTTAACCGGACTGGGCCTTGAGGTGAAGGACTAAAAGAAGACTTAAAGCGAGAAAACAAATAAACACTCATTCAAGAGCAAATTCAATGAGGATTTTAAATGTAAATTCAAAACCCATCAAATGAATTACTAGCAAACAAAAATATGCTTCGGCATGAGTGCACACACATGGTTTCTAAACTTATCTTTGCTTTTAAATTTGACATAATTTATATAAACTCCTATATGACATGAGCAATTCAATAATTAAATAAATTAAATCCTAATTTTTACTAAGGCCTAATTTTTAGGGTGTTACAGTCTCCAATGGCGGACAGCTTGAACCAGGCCAATCAATTCCCTTTTGTATGCAGCCAGCTTCATGTGCCGTGCAGGCGAACGGTTTGCTGTAGAAGGCCAACGGTCCAGCGCCCTGATGGAGTACCGCCCCAAACCCTGTACCTGACGCATCACAATCCACTTGGAAAGATTGGTTGAAGTCCAGAAGATGGAGCACCTGTGCTGAGGACAATGCAGTCTTGAGTGCAGTGAACGCTGTGGTGGCGGCATCTGACCAGATGAAGCTATCCTTGCGAACCAGCTGTGTCAAGGGTGCAGCTAAGGTGCCAAAGTTCTGGATGAACCGCCTATAATAGCCCGCAAGGCCCAAAAATCCCTTCAGTGCTCGAGCATTAGAAGGCTGAGGCCAAGTCTTCACTGCTAGCACTTTGTCATCATCCATGGCAACACCCTCTGCTGAAAGGATGTGGCCCAACTAGGACACAGAGGTTGTTGCAAATGCACACTTTGAACGCTTGACATGCATATTGTGAGCACGAATGACAGAGAGGATTGCCTTTAAATGCTAGAGATGCTCGGTCCAAGAAGAGCTATAAATCAAGATATCATCGAAGAAAACAAGCACTGACTTGCGCAAAAACGGTTTGAGCACCGAGTTCATGAGACTTTGAAATGTAGCTGGAGCGTTTGTGAGCCCAAAAGGCATTACCAAAAACTCAAAATGTCCTTCATGGGTTCTGAATGCTATTTTCTCAATATCATCAGGATGGACACGGACTTGGTGATAGCCCGCTCGAAGATCAAGCTTTGAGAAGAAGCGAGCACCATGTAATTCATCAATCAGCTCTTCAACTACTAGAATAGGAAACTTGTCCGTGACAGTATGCTGATTGAGAGCACGGTAATCCACACAAAAACGCCACGAGGTGTCTTGCTTCTTGACAAGCAACACAGGGGCAGAGAATGGAGAAGTGCTGGGACGTATGATACCTTGTTGAAGCATGGTTGCACACTAGCTTTCAAGTTCATCTTTTTGCAGCTGTGGATATCTATAAGGTCGGACGGCAACAGGAGCAGTGTTGGGTAATAGATGTATGCGATGATCACAGGCACGCGCCGGTGGCAGCCCTTGACGAGGTGCAAATACATCTTCAAAAGAGGACAACAGCTCATCCAACAGAGGTGTTTCTATAGAGGTGATGGAGTGCAAATGACCAATAGGTGGTATATCCCAATGAGTCGACCCAATGCCTTTCCAGAGGACGCATCGTCCATGGTGCCAGAATGCCATACATAAGTCATCAAAATCCCAAAGGATGGGGCCGAGGCTGCGCAAGAATGGAACACCAAGGATGACATCGTAGCAGTCCAGTGGAATGGTGTACGAATCAATGGTGAAGAATTCATCCCCAATGCGAATGGCGATGTCACGCGCCAACCCACAACATGCTACATGATCACCATTGGCAACAATGACATTGGCACCACCACTGTTCTGAAAGCAAAGACCAACTTGCTGGGCGACCGATTCACTGACAAAGTTGTGAGTCGATCCTGAGTCCAATAGTGCTGTGAACTCATGGCTGCCAATAGACACCTTGAGCTGCATTGTGTCTTCAGAACGGATGCCCGTGATAGCATGCAAGGAAATCAATGGTGGCAGATCTTCAGATGGGGGTTCGGCACTGTCAACTTCTTCACTGTCATCAGGATCAGTAACTTCCAAGAAGAACAAGCGTCGGCACTTGTGTCCACACACATACGGCTCATCGCAGTTGTAGCACAGGCCTTGGCGTCGCCATTCCGCCATCTCCGATGGTGTCAGACGCCGCAATGGTCTGGGAGGTGCTGGTGTAGCAGGCACAATGGCGAGCGACTGCGATGTTGCCGGAGTAGATGAAGCACTTGGCTGATGCTGTGGTCTTGGGAGAGGACGTTGAGGCCGAGACATGGGAACTTGCTGAAGAGACTGTGATCGGTGCTCACATGCACGCGCCAAACACATGGCTCTCTACAAACAACTTGGGGATTGAAGCTCAACATCAGTTCGGATCGGCTCTGGCAAACCCCCTGTGAATAGTTGAACTTGTTGTGCGGGAGCTAGCTGATCTGCATGTGCCAAACGTGACAAGAACGCCTCCTGATAGTCAGACACTGATCCACAAAATGGTAATCATGCCAACTCGACCAAATGATTGGTTCCAAGTGGTGGTCCGAAGCGTTGCAGGCAGAGTGTGCGGAACAAGGACCAATCAAAGGCGGTGATGTCACCGGCATCGCATTCAAGCATGTAGAACCAGTGCTGCGCGACATCGGACATGTGAAAGGAAGTGAGCCAGACCTTGTCTGTGTCGCGGGTGTGTTGGGCGCGGAAGAAATGCTCGCAGCGATTAAGCCAGCGAGCGGATCATCCTTGCCATCATAAGTCGAAAAGGAAAGTTTGTGGTAGCGTGGAACGCCGATGCCATCATCGTGGTCATTGACGTGATCTGGTGGAAGATTGTTGATGGGAGGGATGGGCGATGGTGAATGAGGAAATCGAACTTGTGTTATTGGAATCAGGCGGTTTGTGGTGGATGTGGTTACCAGGGCAGGCGTAGTCGACGGAATGGCTGGAATGCCGCCGTGCCCAGGCATGCCTAACGGTGATGCGTTAGGAACGGCGGTCGACGGACCGGCTGCTACAGATTGCGGATGCGCCACGGCCGTCAAACGGGTGGCGAACTGGCCCATTTGGTGCTGGAGGCCGTAGATTGCTGTGGTGAGCGTGTCGATGGCCGCAACTGGAACAGCTGACGATGGTGGAGCAGAAGGAACGGTTGCCGGCGGTGCAGTAACCTGGGAGGGGGGTGCACCGGCCGGCGATGCGGAGACGACCGGAACATTGACGGCAGTGGATGACGCGGCGGCAGACACGAGCGTGGCGTTGGGCGCAGAAGACATCGTTCCTGGCAAAGGTGATACCAAATGTTATGGCCGATCCTTCGGCGCAGGCTGTAGTCGTGCAGGGGCGGCGCACGACTGCTGAATCCTCGTTGGCGGCGATCGCGGAACGCCATCCTGGCGTTCGACGTCCGCGATCACGGAGCGAAGCGAGAACGAAGCAGTTAGCGAGAGGAGCGTGGGGAGCGTGAGGGAGAGAATACATGAGAGACGCCAGAAGATCTAAATGATCTCCAGCATAACTTCTATTCCCAACGAGTTCAGGTTTTATACACACGAGTTACACAAGTTACGCACACAAGTTATACGCACAAGTTATACACACAAGTTAACATGATAACTGCCCAGGAGAGGAGCGTCCACGCCGTTCTGAATCAGCCACTGGTCTTGTTCTTCCTCTGGTAGACATTGCTGATCATTACAGCTTTGCACCTGAGGCGCGCATGGGGCAGTTTCTCGGCAAGTAAAAACACTTAGCACCCTGAATAGATGGTGTTGTACTGTGAATCCTGGTGAATCATATAGTCATGAGTTTCTAGCAGATGAAATCTGATTTCATTGTTTATAGTTCAAGCTTGTATTTCAATACACTTGGCTCCTTAACTTGTTGCTAGCTTTGATAACTGTTAAGAACAAGCTAAAAAAATACTAATGCTCTGTGTCCAGTAGTGTAGATAGAATTAGCTTCCTATGTTCTTTCTTTTCTTCCCTGTTTATCTTGTAGTTTCAATGGTGCCCTGCTGCTCTCGCTCTTTTCCTAATATTCCTTTCTTGTATTTTGCAGGTGATCTACTGATCTCATGGCTGCCTAATTTTGCTGGTTGCAAGTAAACAATTTTGGGCATATGAAAATGGCAAGGACAGCAGGTTTGTGTAGTTCATCATATGTTATTTTCTATGCAGCATTGTCAGTTTATACTTCTTGCTTTCACATATGAAAGGCAGACTTAAGCCATAATATTATTTAAACTGCTATCACCACTCGTTGTTTTACTACTGTTAAGCAAGATTTCTAGGTTTAGCCTTAACATTTATAGACAATTAAAAATATATACTTGCTTTATCTGCATCTAAACCATACATGTCAATCTTTATTTGGTAACTAAACGTCTAAAATGTATGTGCTATTTGTGTTTTTCGTCATTTTGCAATGTGCAATAGATATGCAATCATAGGACTTAGTATGTGTTTCTTGTGTAGTTATCTAAACATCATGATTGTTTAATTTGTGCCTACCTCAATATTCACTTTACTTGACCTTTTCAATCATTCTTTTGATGCGCAGAAACTACTAAAGGTTTTGGGAATGCAAGAGGGCCTTCAACCTTCAGGCGAAGCAAAGTTCTTGAACATCATGAATGCTAGGAGTGATCAAGGTTATAGATGCCTACGAATAATATAGGTTTTCTAGACATTTTATTATTAGGAGTGACATGGACGAATGGACAAGAGTTACTTTCATCAATGAAATAGTCTTTGTTGAATGGGTGTAAATGCTTTACTATTATATATATATATATATATATATATATATATATATATATATATATATATATATATATATAGATATATATATATATATATATATATAGTTTTTAAATAGCTGGTTGGACAGCAAATTGTGGGTGGCAACATCATTTACAACATATACCAACAAAAACAAAATGTGGCAATAGATTGCCAGTTTATGCAACCAAATATTCATCGTGGTAATAGATACTTTACCATAAGACAACCAAACATTGAACGTGGCAATAGAGGCTTCATCCTATTGCAACCTAATATTATAGTGGTAACAACGATTTATTTTTCGTGGCCATAGAGGGTCCATTTGTACCAACCAACGATTTATCGATGCAATAGTGGTCTCCACCTTTAGCAACCGCACCTTCATCATGGCAATAGAGGGGTTCACCTATAGCAACCAACCATGCTTTGTGGCAATACATAACCTCACCTATAGTACCCAAAACGATTTGGTGGCAATAGAGGGATGCACCTAAAGCAACGACATACGTAAGGTGGCAATAGCGGGGTCCACCTATAGTAACCAAAATGCGATCGTGGCAATAGAGGGTTCTACCTATTGCCACCATTATGATGCGTGGCAATAAATTGTTTGCAACCACTATTTTTCGTTGCTAATATACATATTGCCACGCTTTGGGATGTGGCAACAAGTACCTAGGGCAACAACTGATTTGTTGTGATAGGTTTTATTACCACCAACACAATCGTTACCTAAGCTGTTACTTGCCACGCATTATTGCATTGCAATAGGTATTTCTTTGCAACGAAAAAATGACTTCGTGGTCCAAACTTTGGACAACGGAGGTACTTTCCACGAAATTTTATGAATTTTTTTCATTGCAAATGCGCTTATTGCAACCAAATCGGATATATTGCAACGAATGTAGGCCATTGCATTAGGGGATTTTCCTTGTAATGGCATCTCAGTGGAAGGACCTTACAAATAATCAGAGTGGTCTCATATGCCAATTGCCTTCACCGAAGAAGATCTGAAGCTGCGCAATTTCCCACACAATGTCAATCGAAGCCAATATAGTTGGTTGGACAATTGGGAAAGTATTAGTAGACACAGGCAGCTCGGCAGACATTATTCTAGCCAAAACACTAAAATCTATGACAAATATAAACACAGACAATCTTGAACCATCAGATACACGGCTTGTTGGCTTCGGGGGGAAGCGTACAAAAACTCTAGGGAAGATAACATTGCCAGTGTCCCTTGGTGACACATCAAATGCAAGAACTAAGTACATTACCTTCAATGTCGTGGACATGATCTTTGATTACAATGTTAACTTCAGAAGAGGAGTGATCAACACCATCTTTGGCGACCAAAATGAAGCCAGGAACATTGAATGGGCAACAACACCCGGGCAATGCAATGTACATTTGCTCGAAGACAGAGAGCCAATCTATCCAGAGGAGAAGCCAAACATTGATAAAAGCAATAATGTCAGTTTTTTATACCGGCTAGCCTACCGTGGGGGGTCCCAAGGTAGTTGAGTTGTTCGCAAGGGCCTCACCGGAACCAGAAGCACGATGGTGAACACGAGACGAATTAGACAGGTTTGGGCCACCTCAATGGAGAGCGTAATACCCTACGTCCTGTATGAGGTGGATCGCTTTGTATTGATGGTTATGAATTTACATGTGTGTTGAAACCAGCGGTGTCAAACAGAAAGTCCGCAAGCGCACGGCTATCATAGTAGCTTTCACCCGTGAGTAAACCAGGTATCGAATCCACGGGGAACGTAAAGGTACTGTCTAATCACTAAAGTTGACCAGATCGATCGAGTATATATGAAGGCTGGGTAGAGAGGATAACTTAGCACTAATGCTGTGAATATAGCGAAGGGAATTCTCCCATGCTTGCTTTGGGCACTAGGGTATCCTATACCTCTAGAAAATTGCCGGCAAACAACTCTACGCCGTACCCGAATGTGGAGGATTACAAAGGATGGACAGGGCTATCACCACCTGTCGCCTACCTCTTCTAATCCATGGGGCTACGAGGCAAACGAGGGCAGATATACGCCTAAGCACCACACCTAAAGTAATATCACCTATCCTAACCTTGATCAGAGATTAGAATACTTTACGAATAAAGCAACGAACCCACAAGCACAATAGAGAACTCAGCTTTCTATAACTCAGAATTAAGTACTAGTTGAATCCCGGATACTTACTGAGTAGCTTGCATCCGTCGAGGTACAGGTGGAGGGTCGCCGACACGCCGGGACTCCTCTAGACTCTCCCTCACTCTTTCCCTATTTCTACTCTATATATGAGGAGGGCTTCGCCTTGGATCTTCACTTCAGCTCGATGATGATGAGCCCTGCCTCGAATCCCTCTATTTATAGCTTGGAGAGGCGGTTTAGAGTCGGTATACAGCAGTTGAGACGGTTTGGAGGTGGGCCCAGGTCGGCCGACCGTGGGATTCACCGACTTTGGTGATGCACGGCACAGATGGCTTCCTGGAGGCAGTTGACAGTTGTGGGTCAAGGCGGTGCCATTTTGGGCGCGCGGCCAGGTCGGCCGAATTGGCCAAGTCGGCCGACCCGGGGCTGTGGCCCCTTGGCCCTACTCTGTCAGGGACACTTCCATGTGGGCCCCATGATCGGTTCTCGGTGGGTATTCACGTAGATTTGTACGTTAAGTCAGGGATGTGGGCCCATGGATCCATGTGCTTGCCACGTGGCCCAATCCCATCTCTTCATTTCCACCGCCTTGTTCTCGACATCTCTGATCATCCCCGAGTGTGCTTCTGTCGATGGGACAAAGTTAGACCTCATTGGGCCTGGGTCCAGGCCGGGCGACCTGGCCCTGGGCCCACTTTGATCCATTTTCTCCCATTTTGTTCCTACATACAAGATTGCACCAAAACTCGTGAAAATTATTAGTATACAACCCTATGTCTATGTGTTTTAGCATTCTTTTGTATCCTTGTTGGCGATAATATTTTATCATTAAGGGCTGCCAACAAGTTCCCCCACACTTATCCTTTACTCGTCCTCGAGTAAAGACTAAGATTCATCACAGAAATAATCATAAACAAACATATAGGTTATTCCCAAACATTTAGGCTTAATGGAATTATACTGAGTGGCTAACATGTCTTCTTGAGTTATTGCAGAAAGGAACAGCCTCTTTATGACATGACACACCTTACCCTCAAGTACTTGGATTTTCAAAATTTTGCAAGGAAAACCAATGCTTTGCTCCTCAAAGAGTTTCTCTCTGGATATTCATGGTAGTTGGACAACACTCATACTCTCCGGAATGAAACTTTGTATGTGGTGCTCTCAAGATACATACCTTATGTCACTTATGTTGTCATTCCAAGAGTTGGATCCATATCAGAGACAAGTCATGTAATCATGTCAAGATGTGCAAGTGTATGACATGAAGTGGAAAGGTAATGGTACTCCTTTGTATTGGCTTCCTTCCCTTTTTCCTTTCTTTTTGTTGGATATGGGCTATTGCACTTTTCTTCTTCTTCTTTTTTTTTCACTCAATGCCTTTTTTAGCATGAGTCTTTTTCTCTTTTCTTTTTTTTCTATGCAATATAGCCCATATCTTCTTTTCATCTTGATTTTGGGAAAGATGCCATTTTAGGAGTATTTATTCATGAGTATGAAATAAAGGCATGTTTTGCTTTACCCTCAGTGTAAGGGTTTAGCTTTTTATGGTGGAGTGTACGTGATTTCGACTCTAAAAACATGAAGTATCTCTACTAAGGGTCACAAGACTTGGAACAACTCAAAGCTCAAAGGATATGTATGATTATGAATGAAAGTGGTTGTCTCTCGAATTCATGAGGAGCATAGCAAGGTTAAAATTTTAAAACTTTTCATAAATTCCAAGTACTTGAATAAGTAAGAGCATCCTTCATATTAAAGCCATATCTCAAAATGCAATAACTTAGATGACATGTGTTCCTAAAAATATGAGGATTTCCACAAGCCAAAAGGTACAGGGAATAAAATATATGTAAGTTAATAATTTTCCATGTGATGGGGAAGCTGGAAGGGTGAAGTTTTATTTAAGTTCTGAATTCCATGTTCTAGTTCTGCAAAAATTCAACTGAAACAGGGTAAAAGAAAATCAAACCAGCGTGTTCGGAAAAACGGAGGCCAGGAGGGACCCAGGCCAGGTTGGCCAACCTGGTGGGGTCGGGCGACCTGGGGGCAACCCCTCTGGTCCAGCCCTTTTGCGTGCTGCTCTGTTTCGTTATGTTCTGCTCTGTTTCACGTTGGATCACTCTGTTTCCCGTTGCAAGTCTCCCCCACACTTGTAACTTTTATTCAAAAACAAGTGGAAACAAAAGACACAATCCTAATACAGTAAACATTTTATTTTATTCATCATAGCATAGGCACATTATAGAATAATGAAATAAAGAAATAAAATAAATGAAGAAATTTAAACTAATGTGCCTATCCTATTCTAAAGCCTAGGGTGCCTAAGGTGCATTGTAGAGGTTTTCATCCCCTGCGGCTTTAGCAAAGCGCTTGAGCTTCATGACTGTTGATCTACGCAGCATATCAAAGTCATCTTGAAGGTTTATGCGCTCAAGTCGCTCTTCAGCGAACCTCTTCTCCAACTTGGCATAGTCGCGACCAAGTTGATTAATCAACTCTTGCAACTCTGCGTTGGAGGGAGCCATGGGGGCCTTCTCATCATCACTTTCATAGTGACCCCCAGGCCTGCGAATTGGAGGAGGCTTGATATGCCTCTTGATCTTGCCGGCAGGTGAAGACTCCACCGACTCCTCCATCTCCTTCCTCTCCTCAGGTGTGAGGGGAGGGAACAGCCCCTTTCCATAGCCGCCTCTGGGTTTCCTTTCCCCGAAGACCCAGAAACGAGGCTCTAGGGTGCTAGCGGGAGAGTAAATGGACACGTCGGACGTATAGTGATATGCCACGACGTCCTCCCACTTGCTCCTGATCACTTCCTTCAGCTTCTCCCTTGGTTGAAGTGTGGGGAGTCCATCCCCCTTGGTAGGAGTGGTCGCCGGCGTCTTCTTCGGAGTGAGTTGCCCCGTCGTCGGCCTTCTGTATCGGCTTGATGCCCGTGCATCAGAGCTTTGGGACCTTCTCGAAGATTGAGACCGCGCCGCCGAGCGGGACGCCGAGGGGCCACCAGGGCTGGTCACACGACCTAAGGCGTCAGCTGACCCCCTGGTGCGGCCTCTCGCGTCCTCCTCTGGCGGGAGGCTGGCCAGTGGGGATACGACCACGGCCAAGGCTGACTCCAGGTTGATTGGCACCAGTTGATTCACTGGAGTGGGCTCTCCGTCAAGATCGAAGGTCGATCGGGATTTGGGGTGGCTCTTTCTGGCCATTCTTTGGGGAATTGGAAGGTGTGGCTCGGTGATTTCAGAATGTGGGCAAAGAAGAACTCAGACGAGAGTGGAGAAGAGGATGGGTGAAAATTTAAAGAAAGAACAACCCTCTTCTCGGATCAATCAGATGTTGAATCGCTCATCCATCGCGGAACGGCTTCAGAGATGTTGGAGTGGAATGTTTGCAAAGGATAGGACTGATTGGGCTCAGTGGCCCATCGGCCGACCTGGTGGGGTCGGCCGACCTGGTCTTGAGCCCGGTCGCCTTCTCCTTTTTTGTGCACTACGTGACAGGTCCAATATACCCCAAAGTGTGTGCAGAGGTATTTTGGGGGTTGAGGACTTTAGCGTAAGGTGAAATTATAGATGGGAATTATCCATGACCAAATTGATCACATCAAATTCCTCTTCTACTTTATCAGGTTCAAGAAAAACTTTTAAACATTGACCATTTACCTTGAAGAGGTTACCTTCATCATCTTGGAGTGTGATTGCCCCGTGCGATGAAGTCTCCACCACAACGAACGGTCCTTTCCATTTGCTTCGAAGTTTTCCATGCCCAAAGAGCTCCACCCTGGAATTAAAGAGTAGTACCTTATCTCCGAGATGGAACTCCTTCACCTTGATCCTCTTGTCGTGCCATCTCTTGGTTCTTTCCTTGTAGATTTTGGCATTGTGGTACGCTTTGTCTCTCCACTCATGTAGCTCTGATAGCTGCATTCTCCTCATCTACTGGGCTGCTGGAAGATCCATGTTCCATTTTCTTATTGCCCAATGTGCCCGATGCTCTAGCTCAACTGGTAAATGGCAAGTCTTGCCGTAAACCAGTTGATATGGAGACATCCCGATCGGCGTTTTGTATGCCGTCCGGTAAGCCCATAGAGCATCAGGTAGCTTGCTCTTCCAACCTTTTCCCATTTCTATCATGGTCTTCTGTAGAATGTTCTTGATCTGCTTGTTTGAAGTTTCTGCTTGACCACTTGTCTGGGGGTGGTACGGTGTAGCCACGTTGTGCTTTGCCCCCAGTTCTGCCAGAAACTTCCGAAAGGTGTTGTCGATGAAATGTGACCCTCCATCACTGATTACCATCCTGGGGGTTCCAAAATGTGGCAAGATGATCTCATGGAACATCTTTCACGCGTGTTTGGAGTTAGCAGCTCGACATGGCATTGCTTCAACCCACTTCGAGACGTAGTCCACTGCCACCAGGATGTACTCACTGTCATAGAATTTGACAAAGGGTCCCATGAAGTCAATGCCCCACACATCAAACAACTCAACTTGTAAGTTGTTTGTGAGTGGCATTGCATCTCTTGCTGTGATCCCTCCGTGTTTCTGGCATTGCTGGCATCGTCGAATGAATTCCTTTGTATCCTCATACATTGTGGGCCAGTAGAATCCACTCTGCTAGATCTTCGACCTTGTCCTGAACGCCCCGTAGTGACCTCCATATGGGGCTGCATGGCACTGCTCGATGATCTTTCTTGCCTCATTTGTTGGTACACATCGCCTGAGCATGCCATCTGAACATACCCTGTACAGGTATGGTTCATCCCATAGATGGAGTCTACTCTCATAGATGAGCCTTCTCTTGTTCTCCCCTGACGGTACATATCCTGCAACCATAAAGTTTACAATATTTGCATACTAGGGGTCGGAGGCAGTCAACTTGAGTAGGGTGTCGTCGTGCAGGAAGTCATTTATCGGTAGGTCCTGCATATCAGTAAACTGCATACGTGAAAAATGATCGGCTACTGAATTCTCTACTCTCTTTTTATCTTTAATTTCCAAATCAAATTCTTGGAGTAAGAGAATCCAACGGATAAGGCATGGTTTAGCATCCTTCTTGGTAAGCAGATATTTTAAGGCAGCATGATCGGTGTAGACAATCACCTTAGCTCCTACCAAGTAAGATCTAAACTTGTCTATAGCAAAAACTACTACCAAGAGCTCTTTTTCAGTGGTAGCATAGTTAAGTTGAGCTCCTGTCAAAGTTTTACTAGCATACGAGATAGCATGATGGTTCTTATTTTTGGTTTGTCCAAGGACAACACCAACAGCATAATCACTAGCATCACACATAATCTCGAAAGGCAGCATCCAGTCAGGGGTTGAATGACTGGCGCTGAGATGAGAGCGTTCTTTAGGATGGTAAAGGCATGCAAACACTCATCATTGAAGTCGAAGGGTACATCCTTAGCTAATAGGTTAGTGAGGGGCCTGGCTATCTGAGAGAAATCTTTAATGAAGCGCCGGTAAAACCCTGCATGTCCTAGAAAGCTACGGATCCCGTTAACATTGGTAGGAGGTGGAAGCCTTTCTATGACTTCAATTTTCGCTCTATCCACCTCTATCCCTCTTTTGGACACTAGGTGTCCTAATACTATACCCTCCCGGACCATGAAATGGCACTTTTCCCAGTTTAGCACCAGGTCCTTGTCTCGGCATCATTGTAGTACCTTATCTAGGTTCTGCAGACAATGATCAAAAGTCTTTCCATAGATGGAAAAATCATCCATGAAAACTTCCATGATCTCCTCAATCGTGTCTGAGAAAATAGACATCATGCACCTTTGGAACGATGCTGGTGCATTGCATAACCCAAATGACATCCGGCGGTATGCATATGTTCCGTAAGGGCAAGTGAAGGTGGTCTTTTTTTTATCATCGGGGTGGATGGAAATCTGATGATAGCCTGAATACCCGAGAAGGAGTGGTTCGTGAGTCTCTCCAACATCTCATCAATGAAGGGGAGCAGGAAATGATCCTTCTTCGTCGCCTTGTTGAGTCGGTGGTAATCAATGCACATCCGCCACCCAATAATGGTACGCTGAGGAATCAACTTGTTTTTCTCGTTACTGACGATGGTCATTCCTCCCTTCTTGGGTACTACTTGGACAGGGCTGACCCATTCACTGTGAGGGATGGGATAGATGATCTCGGTGTGCAGAAGTTTTTAGACTTCCTTCTTCACGACCTCCCTCATCGTATTGTTTAGCCTACACTGAGGCTCCCTAGATGGTGTGGAAGATGGGTCTATGGGAATGCGATGGCTACAGAGCGTGGGGCTTACTCCCTTTAAGTCCTTGAGGGAGTACCCAAACGCCGAGTGGTGTTTCTCGAGCACCTTAACGAGTCTATCACTCTCGTCCTACGATAGCTTGTCACCAATGATAACAGGGGTATCCCTGTCCTCATTTAGGAAGACATAGCGAAGGCCAGCGGGCAAGGGTTTTAGCTCTACGTGTGATTTAGGTGGCTCCTCACTTTCGAGTGGCTCAGAAGCTTCATCCTCTTCCTCTATAAAGTCATGAACATGCTCTTCAAGGAATGACTCAAATGGGTCACTAGGTTGAAGGGATTTCACTTCCTCACTGGGTTAGGCTCTATCAAAGGTTCAACTATAGAATTCTTGACCCTAGCTAAAAGAATGGTGAGGAGATTTCTTCCTACTTTGGCTAGGAGATTTCCTTCCGAGGTTACATCCTGTAGGAGGCCCTCGATAGGATGTCCTATCATGAGGTCGAAATCTGATGTCTCAAAGACGTAAAAGTCTAGAGCCATCTCAATCCTGTTGTGCTTGAGGAGAAAGTCTTGTGCTAAGCCAAGACTCTTGAGAATACGGCCGGAGGGTGTTCTAAGGAGTTTTGATGTTAGGGCTAGCTTCTTGCGACGTCCAAGGATATACGCGAAGGAACTGGACATGATATTGGCCCCAACGGTCGGATTATAAAGGATGTCTACGGCCACCTTGCTCACGGAACCTCGAATGATTTGTGAACATGAGTCAATCCGAATGACTTCGGAAGAAGACTCAGCCTCATCTGACCATTCCGTGTTTAGGATGGAAATAAGCTCCTTCACGGTTTCGTTCAGAAATTCTATCTCTATATAAATGGAGGGGGTCTCTACCGTAGGCTTTTTCTGTATTGTGTAGTTCGAGGTATTCCCAAAGTCTTCAAAGAAGTCTTCCTCAAAATCAAAAGGTAGTCCGAGAGGTTGAGTTTCCTCTTCCTCCACGGATGGGGTCTCAGGAGCTGGACTGGGCAAGTTTATAGGGTCTACTAGGGGATTTTCTTGCTCAGTTTCATCCGCGTCAGTAGGAGAGTTTTCTCGGATGGCTGCTAGGACTTCTTTGGCTCTAGCCGGGGTTATGTGTAGGAATGATCCTCCGGCTGCTATGTCTATGTACCGGGCATCTTCAGTATTCAACCCAGACCGAAAATGCTGCATGAGCATGTAGTCTGGGAAGCCTTTATTTGTCCCGGTTAGACACGAGCCCTGGAACCGGTCCCATGCTTTCGCGATCGAGTCCTTCTCTCATTGTTGGAAGTTAATGATCTCCTTCCGAAGTGCACAGATCCGATGAACAGGGAAGTACTCAAGACAAAACTTGTCTCGTAACTTTTCTCATTCACTGTTCGTTAGCCCGACGGTATGGTCATACCACTTCCTTGCTCTCTCTTTGAGAGAGAACAGAAAGAGCTTCCATCTAATTGTTGCCTGAGTCATGTCTGATATAACCAGACACAAACAGAGCAACTTAAATTCATGCAAGTGATGGTATGGGTTTTCACCATCACTTCATGAGAAGGATATGTCCTAGACCATAGCTATGAAGGCAGGGCGAAGTTCATAGCTATCAGTTAAAATAGGATTTGACGAGGGGTGCGGCTCCAATAATTCGCCCTTTGGAGCAGAGAACTCATGAATTTGGGTTGAATCCATGGTTGAAAAAACAAAAGAAATAAATAAAAAAGATAAACAGGCTATCGTAGTTCTGAGACAACAGCTACCGTTCCCCGGCAACGGCGCCAGAAAGCTTGTTGACACCAGCGGTGGCAAACAAAAAGTCCGCAAGCGCACGGCTGTCGTAGTAGTTTTCACCCGTGAGTAAACCAGGTATTGAATCCATGGGGAACGTAAAGGTACTGTCTAATCACTAAAGTTGACCGGATCGATCGAGTGTATATAAAGTCTGGATAGAGAGGATAACTTAGCACCAAGGCTGTGAATATAGCGAAGGGAATTCTCCTATGCTTGCTTTGGGCACCGGGGTATCCTAGATCTCTAGGAAACTGCCGGCAAATAGCTCAACGCTGTACCTGAACATGGAGGATTACAAAGGACGGACAGGGCTGTCACCACCTGCCGCCTACCTCTTCTAATCCGTGGGGCTACGAGGCAAACGAGGGCAGATATACACCTAAGCACCACGCCTAAGATAATATCAGCTATCCTAACCTTGATCAGATATTAGAATACTTTACGAATAAAGCAACGAACCCACAAGCACAATAGAGAACTCAGCTTTCTATAACTCAGACTTAAGTACTAGTTGAATCCCGGATACTTACTGAGTAGCTTGCATCCGTCGAGGTACAGGTGGAGGGTCGCCGACACGCCGGGACTCCTCCAGACTCTCCCTCACTCTCTCCATATTTCTACTCTAGATATGAGGAGGGCTTCGCCTTGGATCTTCACTTCAGCTTGATGATGATGAGCCTTGCCCCGAGACCCTCTATTTATAGCTTGGAGAGGCGGTTTAGAGTCGGTACGCAGCAGTTGAGACGGTTTGGAGGTGGGCCCAGGTCGGCCGACCTAGGGGGGTCGGCCGACCGTGGGATTCACTGACTTTGGTGATGCACGGCATGGATGGCTTCCTAGAGGCGGTTGACAGTTGTGGGTCAAGGTGGTGCCATTTTGGGCGCGCGGCCAAGTCGGTCGACTTGGCCAAGTCGGCTGACCTGGGGCTGTGGCCCCTTGGCCCCACTCTGTCAGGGACACTTCCATGTGGGCCCCATGGTCGGTACTCGGTGGGTATTCACGCAGATTTGTACGTTAAGTCAGGGATGTGGGCCCATGGATCCATGTGCTTGCCACGTGGCCCAATCCCATCTCTTCATTTCCACCGCCTTGTTCTCAACGTCTCTGATCATCCCCGAGTGTGCTTCTGTCAATGGGCCAAAGTTGGACCTCATTGGGCCTGGGTCCAGGTCGGCCGACCTGGCGGGGTCGGGCGACCTGGCCCTGGGCCCACTTTGATCCATTTTCTCCTATTTTGTTCCTGCATACAAGATTGCACCAAAACTCGTGGAAATTGTTAGTATACAACCCTATGTCTATGTGTTTTAGCCTTCTTTTGTATCCTTGTTGGGAATGATATTTTATCATTAAGGGCCACCAACAATGTGGTCCCTGCCTCACCTTATAAACTTGGGAGACAGGGCTTACAAGTAAAATAATAGAAATTCCTAGCCGGATACTAAACATAGAGTCCTAACATGAGTAGGCGGGTTGTTTCTTAATAGCCGACTAATTTCCTTAATATGTACGTCTTTTCCTTGTATCTGTCAGAGTTGTCGGCCCAGTCTCCTCATGGGCCTACGGCCCATAAGGACTTCTATGGATCTTGGTCCGTCAAGCCCCCGAGCGTCTTCATGTCTTCACGTCTGCTGAGTTGTTTTCCAACAAGTTGAGCATTAGCCGAGCTGTTTCCTCGCCATATCGCGCCTATGTTGAAAACCTCCAGTAGTGGACATGATGTGCTCTTTGCCGTTTACTTTTGCAACCAGCCCTCGGGCTTTGATATTTAATCAAAGATGATGCAAAAACTTCCCCATTCATATAATGGTGTCCAGCTTTTGAAAAAAGATGGACCCGTTATGGGTCAGTCCCCAAGCCTAGAAATGTTTTCAAGGATTAAAAATAATTCCAGTGTCTTTAATGAAAAACTTTTCAAAATAAATATACTATTTTCCCCTTAGCCCCCAAGCTTAAAGCTAATGTCAATAAGCTTAGAGAGTTTGTAGGAAATAAATATTTTTTGATTCGAAAAAAATTATCCCATTGAGCGAGAGCCCCCGAGCGTGACGATGCCTCCACTCAGAAAGTAACTCACACATTGGAAATGCCATACAGTTATGCGTCTGGAACAGACCGCGAGCACATAACTGTCTGTTTATTGTGAAGATATACTTGAAAAAATACGCTTAGGGTTATCCTTTCATTAATAAAAATGAGAGGAACCACTTCGTATTCACATCTGCTCCAATCTCCACACTCCAAAATCCAAAACTTCCGCACTCCACGCACTCTCTCCTCCGCTCTGGCCACGCTAGATCATCCATGCGTGCGCATCTAAATCCCTAACTGGTCAAGATGGTGAAGAAAGCAGCGGCGAGCAAGAAGGCCTCCAAGATCCCCATCACCGACATGCCAGTATTCAAGACTGCACCCACCGCGGCATTGGTGTGGAAACCATCCAAGGCCACTGGGGAGATGATTCAGGGCCTGGTCGGTCAAGGCTATCTCTTGGAGAAAGGAATTGCATTTTGGCGCACCGACGCTGGCAAGCCCTGGCCCTTCGAGGAAATCGATGAGGTAGTCGTCTTTGCCCCTTTCTACGAGCGTGGCTTTACAACTCCCATCCACATGTTCCTCCGCGGCCTGCTTTCCTTCTATAGATTAGAGCTAGTGCATCTCAACCCTAACTCTATCCTTCAAATCTCCATCTACATTCATCTCTGTGAAGCCTTCTTGGGGATCGACCCCCACTTCAATCTCTTCCGCTTTTTGTACCGAGTAAAACCTAACCAGGGGAAAGTGATTGGTGGAGCCGGGATCCAATTGCGCCAAGGAATGAAGAAGGAATATTTTGACTTCAAGGTCAATGACTCCATCAAGGATTGGAATGACAAGTGGTTCTATGTGGAGAACCAACCACCAAAACTGACCAAGCATTCAGGCCACTTGCCCCACCAGCAGGCCTAATTGGAATGAGGCACTTGGCAAGCATGAGTTGAGCGGTATTGCCGAGTTGTTAAAGATGATCACTGATCTAAAGAAAAGAGGTCTAACCGGTGTAGGGATTGCAAGTTCCTTCATTCGCCGTCGTGTACAGCCCTACCAGAAGCGAGCACACGGTGGCTATGAGTACACTGGGCCTACAGATCCAACTCGGACAACTCCCTCAGAGCTTTCAATCGACGAGGTAGCCCTGCGGGTCCTAGCACACTTTATGGATGCCAATGAACTGCCGGCGCGAGTACCCGAGTACTCCGCCGATCGTCCCCCGCCTGCTGTAAGTACACTACACCTTGTTGAAATTGTTGACCTTGCATCCGACTTCTTTCTGTGTAACGCACTAACAACTTATAAACATGTCTAGTAGGAATCGTGCACGAAGTATGCTTCTGCGCCTCCTCCTATTGAAGAGAACACATCCGGCCTGCCACAGTCCCCTCTCTCTCTTCTCCGCCAAAGGAGCCCGTGGGCGGCTCTAGGAAGGGAAAAGGACCCGCTATCTTGGAGGAGGAAGACGAGTACGAGAAAGACTGGTTGACGGAGGACAACACCCCTCCCTGTCCCCATCGGCCCGGCGATGTCGGCCAAGGCGGATTAGGCTTAAAAAGACCAAGCACGAAGGAGCCTCAAAGCCCCCACGTCACAAAGAAAAGACAAACCACGAGGAAGCGAACCGTGTCGAAGGCCAAAAAGCCCTCCGATTCCTCCATGCCGGATGCCGATGAAGTCCATGATGACGCTGGAGGGAAAACAGAGATACCCATGGGTATTCCTCTGAATACATCCCCCCAAAAGGTATGCCTGATCTCAATAATTGATCTCTGAAGTTGCTTGAATCTTCTATCCTGAGTGATCCGAGTTCTTTTTGTAGCAGACAAAGGAAAATACTCCGGAACCAAAGAAGAGGACCCCAGAACCCTAAGAATATGCATCGGGGGGCAACTTCTATTGGCTTTGCAGAGCCAGAATTTGAAATGGAATTTGCCAGGTTTGCATCTGACTTGTTTACATTGAATTCTCCTTTGTTGCACCAACTCTTGTCTAATTTTCTTTGTTGCTCGTGAAGTCGACCTCCATCCCTCCAGCCTGCCAAAACGCCCGTGATCCCAGAGCAGAGCTTGCTTGAGGACACACGGTCATCAAAGAAGGAGGTGGAGAAAGAGCCAAGCCCTCATAAGACTTCTCCTGCCCAAGAAGCAAGCCCCAAAGCTACAAAGCTATGAAAGGAGCCGGAGAAAGCCGCTCCAAGTTCTTCCGCACAGAATCCTAAAAGCGCATGGCCAAAGGCCGCGGAAAGTACTCGGATGGCGAGTCTTCGTGCGGAAGAAATTGATGCGGCTGCAGGTCTGATGAAGGCTTCTTCCATCGAGGAGATTATTAGGCAGAAACAGCCCCGCGCACCTTCACCAGAACCCTTCATCATCTACACCGCGACGTCCGGCGTGGGAGCAGAGGATGAAAATGCTTTCCTGTTCGACTCCCAAGTCGACCAAGAAGATCTGTAGAAAGCTGAAACCCTGCAAGGGAAGCTTACAAAACTCACAAAGGTTAGTCAAAATTAAAATTGACTTTACAATTGTACCTATCTCCGTGATTGGAGACTTTAATTGATTCTCCGTCTTGTTCTCTTTTGAAAACAGAGCATTCTCTGTCGCTCGCATCAGAAGACAGAGATGCTACGAGGAGCCAATGTGTGCTTCGCACGAGCAGAGAAGGCGGAGAAGGACCTAGCACAAGGTCAAGTTTCTTGGGAGGAAGAACGCGCCATGTTGCACTTGGATCTGGACGTGGCGTATCAAAAAATGAATATGTACCAGAACCAGCGCGACGACATTGTGGAGAAGAACCGAGCGCTCAAGCAGATGCTTGCCGGTAAGCTGCCGACTTCTTCATGTAATGTTAGCATAAATCATAAAATATAATAATATGATTGTATATGTAGATAAGGAGAAAAAGATAGAAGCTCTTGAAGCCAAAGCCACCGACATGAAGAATTTGTTTTACCGAGAGTAGGAGAGAGCAAACCAAGCCACTCAGCGAGAGCAGGATTGCATGGCAGAACATGCTGAAGAACAAAGGAAGGTGAAGGATGCCAATGTTTAGCTTGTTCGAGCCATGACTAAGATCCGGAGCCTGGAGGAAGAACTCGCTACAATCAGAGCAGAGCTTGGAACCCTGAAGGAGGTTGCCATGCCGCTGGTGGACTTGGATGCTCGAGTACCTACAGATGGGCCTTTTCCTTCGCTAGCCGACCGTCTCCGCGAGGCTTCTGGGCAGGTTCGCGCCTACTGCCAAAGGATAGCCCAGTCTTGCACTAAGCAATTACTCGGCATTGTCCGTTCTTGGTGGCCTGCATAGAGATTGAGCGTAACCAAGGGTAAGGTGAACCATGCCTGTACTCGCAAGATGTTCAAGGCGTATTTGGAGGAAGAAAAAGACACGGTGGAGAAGATTGTTTCCCGCCTGAAGTTCTAGGCCTTTTTTTGTAAAAGAACCATTTGTAATGAACTTGTAATAGATGTAAATACTTATGTCTTGGTGACAATAGTACTTGTAATCTATGTTTGTGGCGCCCGATCTCTCTGTGTAGAAACAAAGAGTTGATGGCTTTGGTTTATGAATGTAGCCTTTTTAAGTTGCTTTAAACAACTCGGCATGATTCATAAATATGTTATATGCGTAATTCAGTATTGAATGTAGGATAGAAAAGGTATCCGAATTCCAGGCTTGATGTCAATGGAATATAGACACTTTATTTATTAGGGGCATAAAGCCGACATCAGTACATTGAAAGGACTGACTTTTATTGACACTTTAAAGACTCCTATACTTTATGCATAAAAACGCCACAAGTGCTCGATATTCCAAGCATTGGGCACATCCGTTCCGTCTTTCCGTTGTAGTTGATAAGTACCCGGCCTGATAACCCTTGATACTATAAACGGGCCTTCCTAGGGGGAAGATAGCTTGTGCTGATATTTTGAGCTTTGAATTCTTCGAAGGACCATATCACCGATGTTGAACGACCTGGATTGGACGTTCTGATCGTGATACCTCCTTAGATCTTGCAGGTATTTCATTGTTCTGATCAGTGCTGCAAGCCTTGCTTCTTCCACCATGTCAATATCTTCTACTCTGCTCTACTCTGCTCTGCTACTTCCTCCAAGTAGTTTTCAATTCTTGGAGCCTTGTACTCGATATCCACCGGGATTACTGCCTCAGAGCCATAGACCAAGAAGAAAGGCGATTGCCCTGTCGCTTGACTTGGCTGAGTTCTTAGCCCCAGACCACGGCTGCAAGGCCAGCCCCCAGCATGCGAAAGGCCAAGAGGATGGTATGGTGTTAAGGACTGTTGCGGGGACGTGAGCTTGTCGGGCAAAGAATTGGCAGCCTTGACAAGTCCTCATGATTTCTTCTGCATCTGCCACTGTGGACGGCCAATAGTACCCAGAACGGAAGGCCTTGCCGACGATCGTGCGGTACGCGGCATGAGTGCCGCAGATTCCTGCGTGGATTTCTTCAACGATCTCCCGTCCGACTTCTGGAGGGACACACTTCATCAAGACACCACAGGATGCGGAGTGGAGCCGACTACTACGTAGTTCTTGCTTCGTCTGATGACTTGTTCTGCTTCCACTTTGTCTTCGGGTTCTTTCTGATGTAGAATGTACTTGACGAAGGGCTTCGTCCACTCGGGTGTAATCACCATGACTTGTTGATGAGGGGGTGTTGAAGTTGGTTGTACTTCCTGCTCCTTGATGGATAGTTGTAATAGCTCTTGGACGAAAACGCCGCCCGGTACTAGAGCTCGGTGTTGAAAGGACCTAGATGTTGCCTAGAGGGGGGGTGAATAGGCGAGATGACCGATTAAAACCACCAATTGCAATTTCAGCCTGCTGCCAGGGGCAACCCGGTCTAACCGGTATAGCAACCCGGTTAAACCGGTCCTGGACAGTAAGGCTGCACAAGTGGTGCTCGTCCCCCTCTTGTTCTTCTAGCACCAAATAAGCTTGGGGCACTGCTTGTACAGATGTTTTTCAGCAGGTTCACAAAGTCCCTGCACACAGATAGAGCACACCCAAGTAGATTGAAGCGGAAGCAAATATAAAGCTAGAAGTAAACAATTGAGGCAAACCAAAGAGAAGACACAAGGATTTGTTTCCCGAAGTTCAGACCCACTGCATGTCCACCATGACAAGCTCAGTGGTTCCTAATCTCCGTTGAGGAAGCTTATGTGACCACCACCTAGGTCAAGCTATCTCCTCGGCTCCACTAAGTTGATCTTTTCCCACGAAGGAGGCAAAACCAGCCCTTACAAACTTCCAGCCGCTCACCACACAAATGGGAGCTCGCCGGCGACGCCTAGCCGTCTAGGAGGCGAACCTCCAAGAGTAACAAATGCACACGGACTTTCTTGACGCCAACCACAAGTGCTCAAGCTAGCAAATGCTCTCAGATGCTCTCTGATTTCACGATGATTCTCAATACTCACACACAATGGCTTCTCTCAACCCAACTCAAGGATTTTCACTCAAATCAAGCAAACTCACAAAGAGGTGTTGGGGAGAGCTTCTCTGCTATTGGAAACGTATGTAGGAGGCTTAGGATTCACCCAGAACCAGCAGCCCTCAAAGGAGAGGGTTAAGGGGTATAAATACCCCGGCCATCACAAACTAGCCGTTGGAACCCAGCCAAAGGCGGTTAGACCGCTATCCATACCGGTTAGACCGGTATTTGAACTCAACTAGCCGTTACACTTGTCAGAGGGTCAATAGAGGTTAAACCGGTCCTTAGACCCGATTAAACCGCTATTGCCCTGTTAGCACTTTTCACTCATCTCAAGGGTTAACTCTCAAGGCTTTCTCACATAGGTCAACTATTTGAGCACTTTACTGGTGTTTTGTCATTTAGCCAATGTAACATCCCTCTTGATAGTACGGCATACCTATACTCAAGAATAAATATAAAATCAATTCATCCACTTGAGCTTGTATGTCTTCAAACATGCCATACATGATTGCTTCTTTCACTTGAGGAATGTCCACATGGTTCTTGCTGAGCAAAACCAACTTGAGCTAGTGACTTGAACCTTTGTCTTGGAATGAAATCCACTTCTAGTTCAATTCACCCTTTCATAATGTTATTCTTGAAAGATTGATACTTGTCAACATGAACACCATATGTAACCAAGATTCTTCAAGTTGAAATCCAAGGAAAGTTTCGTCACCCTAGCAAAGATACATGACTCAAGTCCACCACTTGATCACACATTGCTTAGTACCTTGAAACACTATCCCGAATTCCATCTCTTCATCCTTGCATCACATATAGCTCCATATAGGTTTGTATCACATTTAGATTCAACAATGAAAACCAATTCTTGATATACACTATATCCATTTTACTTTGACCGTTCACTTCCTTCAAAGTCATCATATCTTCTATGCAAGCCATTATTCAAATATAGACAAAGAATCAGCTATATCATAATATCTCTTGTCCATTAAACAAAGCTTGCAATATTCAATATTTTTATCCACCATGATCTTAGATACCCCATATATATGTTCAACAAGCCTTCATCAAGTTAGAGACCAATATATCACACATGTCAATATGTCTCTTTCTTTGTTTCACCATAGCTTGCCATTCATCACATTCATGCATAATGGGACCACACACTTGTTCATTTGTGTCACTATGAGCCATACACATTGTATTCAAGCCATGAATAATAGTGTATCATAAAATATACATTTTAATCCCTGCTCATAATCTGTAACAAACACATTAGTCCTTTAATCGTTTTGTCATTCAATTCAACCAAACCCACTTAGGAGCCTAGATGCACTTTCAGGTGTGAACCAAGCTTGGAAAGTGCATCAGCAACCATGTTGTTGTCCTTTAGGACGTGATGAAACTCGAGCCCATGGAAGTGCTTTTCTTTGCGAACCTCCATGCAGTAAGTGTCCATGTTCTCCTTGGTGCAGTCCCAATCTTTGTTGACCTGGTTGATGACAACCGAGGAGTCGCCGTAGACCATGCTTGATTCCGAGGGTGGCAGCCAGGCGTAGCCCGTGCAGTAGAGCCTCATACTCGGCCTCATTGTTGGTGGTTTTCCAAAGGATCTGGAGCACATACTTGAGTTGATCATCTTTTGGAGATATGAAGAGAACTCCTGCACTAGCACCTTCAAGCTTCATCGACCCATCGAAGCACATGACCCAGTCATCTGGGGGTTCTTTGGGTGTTGAATTTTGTATCTCTGTCCATTCAGTGACGAAATCTACCAAAGCCTGAGACTTGATTGCCACGCGTGGGACAAAGTCGATGGTATGAGAACCCAACTCGACGGCCCATTTAGAAATTCGCCCCGTCGTATCTCGGTTGTGAAGGATATCGCCAATTGGGAAAGATGTGACTACTACAACTCGGTGGGCGTCGAAGTAGTGGCGCAGCTTGCGAGATGAGATCAAGATAGCATAGAGCAGCTTCTCGACCTGGGGGTAGCGTACTTTTGACTCTATTAGTACCTCGCTGGTAAAGTAGAGTGGCCGCTGTACTTCGAATACATGGTCGGTTTCCTCCCGCTCAACTACGATCGCAGTGCTCACCAAATGGGTTGTAGCTGCAATGTAGATGAGCAGTGGTTCCTTATCAGCTGGTGCAGTAAGTACTGGTGATGTCTAGAGGAACTTCTTGAGGTTTTCAAATGTTTTGTCGGCTTCTGCAGTCCACACGAACTTGTCCTACTTTTTTAGGAGTTTGAAAAAAGGTAGTCCTCTGTCATCAAGTCTTGAGATGAATCTGTTGAGGGCCGCCATACACCCCGTCAGTTTCTGGACATCCTTGAGAGTCTTGGGAGGCTTCATGGATGTAATGGTGGTAGTCTTCTCAGGATTGGCCTCAATTCCACGGTGGCTAACTATGAAGCCCAGCAATTTGCCTGCGGGCACACCAAACACACACTTGGTTGGATTGAGCTTCCATTGGAATTCCCTAAGATGCGTGAAAGTCTTGGACAAGTCGGCGATCAGACTGTCTGGGTTCTTTGTATTGACCACAACGTCATCAACGTAGGCTTCAACATTGCGGCCAATCTGAGCCTTTAAACAACTTTGAATTGCGAGCTGATATGTTGCTCCTGCATTCTTGAGTCCGAAGGACATCATTGTATAGTAGTAGGTGCCAAACGGAGTGATGAACGCCGTCTTGATCTGGTCTTTTTCATGTTGGCTAATCTGATGATAGCCTGAGTAGCAGTCGAGGAAATAGAGTAGTGAGCAGCCGGCCATTGAGTCCACCACTTGATCAGTGCGTGGTAGCCCGAAAGGATCCTTTGGGCAATGCTTATTCAAGTCAGTGTAGCCAACGCACATCCTCCACTCATTGTTGTTCTTGTTCCGCACCTGGACAGGATTAGCGAGACAGTCAGGGTGGAACACCTCCTTGATGAACCCGGCTGTTAATAATTTCGTCAGCTCCGTACGGATGACTTCTTTTTTGTCCTGGGCAAAACATCGTAGTCGTTGCTTCTTTGGTTTGGTGGTTGGATTGACATTCAATTTATGCTCAGCCAGCTCCATTGGGACTCCCGGCATGTCAGAAGGCTTCCATGCAAAGATGTCGCAGTTGTCCCATAAGAAGCTGGTGAGTGCGCTTTCCTATTTGGCAGATAGGTCAGCGCCGATCAGCGCCATCTTTGAGGGGTCGCCCGTCCCAAGGTCGATTGCCTTGATTGGAACTTCCCGGGTGGGCTTCATGGTAGACGTGGGTGACTTTTTTGTTGGGATTTCCAACTCTTCCTCACTGAGTTGTTTCGCCATTGCTGCTAAGATTGTTGCCTGGCTCAGTTGACGCAAATTTGCAGCAATTTTCACTGTCTCGGTGTCGCAATCATAGGAGGTCTTCTGGTCACCCTTCAGGGATAGGATCCCTTTAGGGCCTGGCATCTTCAAGACAAGGTAGATGTAGTGCGGTATCGCCATGAATTTCGCTAGAGCAAGTCTCCCAAGGATGGCGTGGTACGATGATTCAAAGTCGGCGACCTCGAAAGTGATGTACTCTATCCTGTAGTTAGCCTCGGTACCAAATGTAAGTGGAAGTGATACCTGGTCGAGGGGTACAGCAGCGTTGCCTGGGACGATGCCGTAGAAGGGTGAGTCGGTGGGCTCAAGGATGTTGGAGATATCCAAGCCCATCTTCTTCGGTGTCTTGGCAAACAAGATGTTGAGTCCGCTTCCGCCATCGATCAGCATCCTTGCGAGCCGAGCACCTACCAACAACAGCTCTAGTATGAGGGGGTACCTTCCCAGGTTCTCGATGTTGGTCCACTGGTCACCACGCGAGAGAAGCTTATCGGGACTTTCGACCACTTCAAGAAGGTGGGGATAGCCGGTTCGATGCACCAAATCTTGCGATTGATTAGCTTTTGCTTGTGCTTCGAGTCTATCTGAGCTATTCCTCCGAAGATGACATTGACAACTTTGTCGGCTTGTTGATATCCAGTGTCTTTGCCACTCTTATTTCCTCCGTTGTTATCAGCCCCGTCAGGTTTGGAAGTGCTTTCAGAGCTGAAAGCCTTCTTGAGCCCGATGCATTCCCTGCTGGAGTGTTTGTCCTTTGGATGGAAAGGACATTGCTTGTCAAGGAGCATCTCAAACTTCTTGCGGGAGGGTCCTTGCTCGGCAACATTGAATGAGTCTTCAGGTTTGCGTTTCTTGTCATTGAAGTCGTGCTTGCAGTCATTGTTGTTGTTGCGGTTGCCTCCCGACTTGTTTTGGTTGAACCTTTCATGTTGCATGTCTTCCACATCCGCCCATCTGCTGATGACGTCGCGCATGGCCTCCACTGTCTTGGGTCTGTTTCTTCCGAAGTCTAGGTGCAGCGTAGGATCAGTGAGACCACTGTGGAAGCAGTCGATGACATCCTGTTCAGTGAGCCCCATGCATGTCGCCCGCTTTTCCCAGAAACGACGGATGTAACTTCTGAGATACTCGTTTTGCCCTTGTTTGCACTGGCAAGGTCAAAGCGAGTACTCAGCTTCTGCCATGAACCCTGAAAGTTGTTGATGAAGGCTTTGCAGAGTTCATCCCAGGAGTCAATGGAGCCGGGTTCTAGTCCTTCCAGCCAAGTTAGTGGAGCTTGCTCGAGGGCCACGGGGAAGTAAGTGCACATGGTGTCAGTGTTGCCCTTGGCCGCCTTGATTGCCGAGTAGTAGATGCGCAACAACTGCTCGGTGTTGCGCTTATCGTCATACTTGTCGATGCCGGACGGCTTGAACTTCTCAGGCCAAACAGTAGTTTGGATGCAGTTTGAGAAAATCGGGAACCCTTCGTACTTGCCAAGGTTGTGATAGCCTTGGCCTGGAGCCCCGTAGATTTGGTCATACTCCTGGCGCCACTTGCGCTCTTTTTCTTCGCGATCGCGAGCCCATGTGGAGATGACGGTGCGTGCATCCCTGTTTTGAAGCCGGTGTTGCAGATCCCTGTCATCGTGGTGGTCATTGCGATGCCCTTCTCTGTCCCTGTTATGGTGGTTGTCGCCTTGCCCACGGTTGGGAGCGTTTCGGCTATGAGCGTGAGTCTGGTGGCTGGGTCCAGCGCCGTGGATCGCTCCTCCAGCACCGACTACTACACCGCACACGTTCTCTAGTTCTCGGCGGTCTCTGCTTGGATGATGGGATGCCGCGATTGCTTCCTTCGGGGCGGCGACTTCTGCCTTGCCGGCTTGCAGTTTTGGACTTGGTGATTGATCGAGCAAGGTGCATTGCATCTTGTTGGAGTGCTGCCGCTTCGAGCATCATCGTCATCCGTTGGACTTCCGGAGTTTGGTCCAAGGCTTTTAGTTCATGTGCGACAGCCAGGATGTTGGCTGCAGCGTTGTCATAGACGTTCTGTCTAGCGACTTGTCGGAATCAAGCTAATCCGGTGGCGGCTCGACGGTGTCGATCTGTGCGAGTAGCATTACGCTGCCTGCACCTTTCCCGATCTTCTACGGCCTCGTTGGCCACGGATGGCTCATCATTGGAGATTTGGTCGCTGGGCTAGATGATCACCATGGCTTGACGCCTGTTGACGCTCGTTAGTGACACCTTTTTTGTGCTAATTAAGTGGTGTTTTGGGACTAATTCATATACTAACCCGCCACTTGGCACTTGAAATAACCCCGTTTTCGCATATGCATTTATTTTTGGAGGATTTTGGTTTACGTAGGTTTTTGAGCTATAAATGAAAACTTTTGGACAAAGACCATGGTCATGCGTAGCATAGAGGAATATGAAGGCCAAAACCTAATACGACTCAGATTTCGTTCACTCTCATCTATGGTGAACAAACCTTCAAGAATGTGGAAGGGCAAAGACTTGAAGACAAGGTCGGATGACTTCGGGATCAAGGTGAATCAGGCAGACATTTGGAAAGTTATCAAGACCCAATCTTATCCCGAAGCAACTGACGTCAAATACCCACATGCATTGGCAAATCAATTCCTAGAGGATCAGGGAGCTTGCACGCAAAAGATGGGGCCAAGGCGGGCCAAAAAGGCCCTAGGCCGGCCGGCCTGTAACACCCTAATTTTCATCACAAGAAATTGTAGCAACATTTTCATGATTTTCTAGAATTTATTTAAGGCATAAACAAATTTTTAGGATTTAATTGGAATTATTTAGGTTTTATCTCAATTAAATAAATAATTAATAGACTCAATAAGTGTATTGTTGCTTTTATGTTTTTGCATTTGTTTTTGTTTGGTTGCTTTTCAAGTTTGAGTTTTAATTTATTTTTAAATTTGAATTTAAATAACATTTGTTTGAATCCTAGATTAGTTGTTTAGGTTAAGTCCAGTTTTTCTCCCTGAGTTCCTGTTTAGTTCAATTCTCCTCCCCCATCTCTCTCACTGTTCACCTCGGGCCCGGCCCATTTTTCCCAACCGCAGCCCGGCTCCTTTGCTGATGACGTCGTTGGCGCATTTCGTCACTCCGCCTTCTTCCATCTCTCTCCTTGTCTCACTGCACGTGGGACCCACCTGTCGGATGCTTCTCCGACCTCGAGCTGGATCGGACTCGGGCGTGAGTCCGACCGCGTCCTTGTCTGCCTGGGCCCACTTGCCAAGGAAAGCCCTTCCTGTCTACAAAACTAGCGCCACCGCCCGGCTTCGCGTCCCCGCAAACCCTAGCACCATTCTTTGATGGGGAAAACTATGACTATTGGAAAACTAGAATGATGGTTCATCTCAAGGCTATGAGTAGGCAATTGTGGAGAATTGTTGATGAAGGGTATTGTCGGGGGTAGACCCCCAGGGGTACCCAGAAGGCGGATTGGTCCAACCAGCAAGGGGCGGCCCAATCCGAGTGCAACTGGATCGGTTTGTCGGACTGGGTGGCCCACCAGTCGGGAGGCCCACCAGTCGGGCAAACCGGATGGGCGCGACGGCGTGCGCGGCAAGGAAGAAGACGGCGTATCCCGCAAGAAGCTCGGAGATCAAGATAAACTAGCCGGAATTTTAGGGAAAGATATCTGTAATCGTTATAGAATCGCATCCTTGTATTTCAGGTAGGTTACGATCTTTAGCCGACTTGTAACTCAAGGCAGCCGGACTATATAAGGCGCCTTGAGACCCCCCTCCAGAATATCTACAACCCACGACATTACGAGCAATCATACAACCCTAGGACAGAACCCAACTACGGAGATCCTTCAGGAACTTCATACACAGCAATACAATCACCCAACACAGGACGTAGGGTATTACGTCATCTCGACGGCCCGAACCTGTTCAATCCTTGCGTCTTGTGTTACCATCGGCTTCTGATCCTCGATCTGTCCCTCAACAAATCAACCACGTAGGCTACCCTATGTGGACTGCCGGGTCCAAACATCCGACAGTTGGCGCGCCAGGTGGGGGTTGATCGACGAGATCAATCTGCAAGCTCGATGGCATCCACTTCTGCCGTCACCACGCCGGCATCCATGAAGATTTCCATCGCTGAGGGGGCCATGTTCTTCTTCGGATCCATGGTCTTCACCGCCAGGCCCGAGGGAGAGCTCTCCTTCACCCGTGACGCCACCCCGGAGGAGACAGCGCTGCGACTTGACGCTACGCCGGATGGGATCGTCACCATCACCGCTCCGTCGCCAACCATCGCCTACAACTCGGCAACCGCGACGGCCGGCGTCGTTCTCCCGCCATCCGAGGGGAACACGCTTTCTCCTATACCGCCGACTGTTTCGTCCACTCCGCCTCAACCACGCAGGGTGCAGGAGATGCCCGAGGAGCGAAGGCGCCGATGGGCTGCACGCCAACGCCAGTTTGAGGCGGACATGGATCACGCCATCGCTTCCATCGGTGAATGCATCAAACTCACCGAGTCAGCTCGTCAGAGCATCGCCTCGCCGACACGATTCCCGCTGGGACTCAGGAACAGCGGAGCCGTCTACCAGCAAGCGCTCGGTGAACGCGCGAACGCCGACTACTCTCCAGATGCGATCAGGGCGGTCGATCCCATCGCGGCCACCCAGATCGGATCTACTCCGGACGTTGCGGCAGCGCAGCATCCTCATCCTCGGGATACGCCGACTCCACCTGAACCAACTCCGACTTTCCCGCGGGTGACACGTGTCCTCCCTCCGAATAAGAGGATCACGCCTTCCAAGCGGGAGATGTTCGTCTCCGACATATCCGCCGACGAGCCAACGGTCCAAGGCGAGGATCAAGCACACCGCGACGCCAGGATCGGGCGCAACGGTGAGAAGCAACGACGCCGCGACGCGCGGCGAGAACGCCGAAACCCCAGGGTCACGCGTAACCTCCAAGACGACTTCGTCCAAGAAATTGGCGGCGTGGGTGTTTACGCCACCCCGTCGGCCAACCTTGCCGCCGCGCACCAAGAGCTAGAAGGGATCCCGGAAATCCCTGAGCTCAACCGGATCAAGGTTAGGCTGACTGCAGCCGCGGGTATGATCAACGCCCAGAGGGCTCCTGCTTCCTCGTCTCGCCACTCCAAGTCGGCCAGCCGCCGAGAAGCCGATCGCGACGTGGTCGAGCAGCCGGATCTCCGCGAACAACTCCGCAACCGCGATCTCCGAAGGAACCTTGACGACCGTCATCGGCGAAGGGACGAGGAAGAGCTCCGACGGCGCGCCGAGTACAACCGTGAACATGGCCCCCCAGGGCTAGATCGCGACGCGCGCCAATGCCGAGAGCTTGAGGCCGCTGAGGCCACACGCCGCCGAGAGTTCGACCGCAAGTACGGGCCTCCACTCGGACAAGACAGGCCGCCCCGGGCTAACACCCCGGAAGACTACTCCGCCGACTCAGGACACGCGGACGCCGGGAACCTTAACGACTGCGACGGCTTCCCGGCATTCACTGCCCGAGTAAGATCAT
>CM014276.1:16598139-16622974 GCA_004135705.1 Alloteropsis semialata
GATCGGATCAGGGCTCGACCCCAAATAGGAAAGCGCGCTCGTCGCCTTCCTCCAGGACAACGCCGATATATTTGCATGGACTCCATCAGATATGCCGGGTGTTCCGAGGGAGGTGGTCGAGCACTCCTTGAAGGTTGACGCGAACGCCAAGCCAGTTCGCCAAAAGCTCCGACGCTTCGCGCAGGACCGCAAGGAGGCCATTAGGGCAGAGATTACAAGGCTGCTAGCCGCCGGGTTCATTAGAGAAGTCTTTTACCCTGACTGGCTCGCTAACCCAGTCCTTGTAAGAAAAAAGAATAATGAATGGAGAATGTGTGTTGACTACACGGATCTCAACAGGCACTGCCCTAAGGACCCCTTCGTCCTACCCCGCATCGACCAAGTCGTTGACTCCACCGCCGGATGCGTACTCCTATGCTTCCTTGATTGTTACTCCGGCTACCACCAGATCGCCCTGAAAGAAGAAGACCAGGAGAAGACATCCTTCATAACTCCGATCGGCGCCTACTGCTACACCAAGATGACGTTTGGCCTCCGCAACGCCGGAGCCACCTACCAGAGGGCCATTAACTTGACCCTGGGCACTCAGATCGGCCGCAACGCCGAGGCCTACGTCGACGACATAGTCATCAAGACGAAGATCGAAGCTGAGTTCATTGCCCACCTCTCCGAAACGTTTAACAATCTCCGCAGGCTCAACTGGAGGCTGAACCCGACTAAGTGCGTCTTCGGCGTACCCAAAGGGAAACTACTCGGCTTCATCGTCAGCAACAGAGGCATTCAAGCCAACCCAGAGAAGATAGACACCATCCGGAGGATGAAACCGCCGACTGGGAAGAAAGAGATCCAAAAACTGACTGGTTGCATGGCGGCCTTGAGCAGATTCATCTCCCGGCTGGGGGATAAGGGCTTGCCGTTCTTCAAGATCCTCAAGAAAACCGACAGGTTCGAGTGGGACCAAGAGGTGCAGCAAGCTTTCACCGACCTCAAGAACTACCTCTCCAATCCACCAGTACTCGCCGCTCCGCATAACGACGAAACGCTACTCCTGTACATTGCTGCCACGACCAACGTGGTGAGCACGGTCATCGTCGTGGAAAGGGAGGAAGAAGGAAAGGTGCAACGAGTGCAGCGACCAGTCTACTACGTGAGCGAAGTACTCAGCGAATCTAAGTCTCGCTATCCTCAGGTGTAGAAGCTACTCTACACACTGCTAATCACGTCAAGAAAACTCCGGCATTACTTCCAAGCGCATCACATCAAGGTGGTCACGCAATTTCCACTCGGGGAAATCCTCCACAACAGAGACGTCACGGGACGAATCATCAAGTGGTCCGTCGAGCTCGGCTCCTTCATCATAGACTTCGTCCCGCGCACCGCCATCAGGTCACAAATCCTCGCCGACTTCGTCGCCGAATGGACCAAGAGCCAGGACGCGAAGGAAGACACCAGCGGCGAGCACTGGAAGATGTACTTTGACGGCTCCCTCATTGATGAGGACATCAACACCAATCATACGTCCACGCCGTCCACGCCGACACCTGCTGGTCCTATTACTCGTGCTCATGCTCGAAAACTTAATCATCAAGTGAGGTCCTTCTTGAGCTCTTGTCCATCCTGTTTAGATCTTGGAGACACGTGCACTCTTGTTTTGATTAGGAATCAAGGAGAAGACCAAAAGGGAAAAGGAATCGCGTAGGCTGGATTCGGACTGCAGCACACCTCCAACTCGTGACGGTCGCCACGGTTACATACGGAGTCGGATTGGGATGGTTCTGGACTTGTTGGAAAGCTGATCAAGTCTACGTTCATATGGTTCTGGTGTCATACACATATCTGTCCAGAAGCGACGTCAATGGCCCAAAAGATACCGAGAGGTCGTTCTGTCAAGGGTGCTGCGCCACCTTAAGTTAGCCCAATGGGCTTGTATTGTTTAGAGTCCAGTAGGGACACATCCTAGGGTTGGAGCACGACCCAAACTCTCCTTTGGTCATCCTCCTCACGTCATATATCCCGTAGCCGTCACCAGGAACACTTGGGTTTTGTTTAGATCAAGTTTAGCCATCGCTACTTGCTTGTAGGCGCGCGTGCTGATCCAGTCGCCCGTCTCCTTGTCTTCGGAACCCCACTCTTATTAAGATTCAGTTTGAAACCTTCAATTTTATCTTGCAATTTCAGTGCTTGTTTCCTCGTTCTTGCTAGTTCTTCGATTGCTTGCAGGACGGGAGCCCTAGTGGCTGGTTGTCGCGCTCCACAAGATCGTGATAGCTTTTTTGGAAGTGGTGTATCGGTCGCTAAGGCGCGGTCTTGGAAGGCTGTAGTCGGGCCGTGAACGTCATCTCCATCTACCAATCGAGTTATCTCACACCTCTCATTGAAAGATCGGCCACAAACCCTAGCGGTTTCTTATCACTCATGATCGACGGAGGAGGAGCCGGGGTACTCTTCATCTCGCCGAAAGGGGAACAGCTTCGATACGTCCTCCAAATTCGTTTCCCTGTCACCAACAACACCGCCGAGTACGATGCAATTCTCCACGGGCTCCGCATCGCCACTTCACTAGGCATAAAGAGGCTCCTGGTCTATGGCGACTCTGCTGTTGTCATAAACCAGGTGAACAAAGAGTGGGATCGCCACAGCGAGCGGATGAACGCCTACTGTGAGACAGTGCATAAGCAGGAGGGGAAATTCTATGGAGTTGAGTACCACCACGTCCCACGGGAAAACAACCTAGCCGCTGATGCAATCGCCAAGCTGGGATCCACCCGCGCAGAAGTTCCGGGGGAGTGTTCGTGCAAGGCCTCCTCAAACCCTTGGTTAAAGAGTTGAGTGACGAGCCAGAGCCTGCCCCAGAACTCTGCGAGGTGCTGGCTATTAACGCCGAAGAAGAAGACTGGATGGCCGAGTTCATAGATTTCCTCGCCCACAACAAAGTGCCAAAGGACCCCACGGAGCGAAAGATCCTGGAACGCCGAAGCAAAAACTACGTGGTGGTCGGTGGCGCCTTGTACAGACGAGCTGCCACAAATCAAGTATTCATCAAATGCGTCACGAAAGAAGTCGGCCTTCAAATCCTTGATGACATCCACTCGGGAGTTTGTGGAAGCCACGCCGCCGTAGGGACACTAGTCGGGAAAGCATATCGAGCAGGGTTCTTTTGGCCCACCGCCGTCTCCGACGCCAAAGCACTCGTCCGCCGATGCCAGGGGTGCCAATTCTTCACCAAGCAGAAACACCTCCCGGCCCAAGCTCTACGCACCATCCCGCCTTCGTGGCCATTCGCCTGTTGGGGGTTGGACATGGTGGGACCATTCAGAGCAGCCCCGGGAGGTTACACACACATCCTCGTGGCCATCGATAAATTCTCCAAATGGATAGAGTACAAGGCCATCGTCGGAACTCCAACATCAAAGCAGGCCGCCGCCTTCGTCGAAGAAATCACACACCGGTTCGGAGTCCCTAACAGGATCATCACCGACTTGGGGACACAGTTCACTGGATCCACCTTCTGGGACTTTTGCGAGAACAGCTGTATCGATGTATACTACGCCTCCGTCGCCCATCCCAGATGTAACGGACAGGTGGAACGAGCCAACGCCATGATACTCCAAGGACTAAAAGCAAGAGTCTTCGACCCACTCAAAAAATTCGCCGGACGGTGGCACCAAGAGCTACCACAAGTCATTTGGGGACTCAGGACTCAGCCGAGTCGTGCAACAGGTCATACTCCATTCTTCCTCGTCTACGGCTCCGAGGCAATCCTCCCCACCGACATCGCTTTTGGATCACCGCGCATCGATAACTATGACGAAGGTGAAGCAGAGGCAGCTTGCGAGGTGGACCTAGACTCCATTGAAGAACACCGAGTTAACGCGCTCATACAGCACGCGCGCTATCAGCAACAACTACGACGCTACCACGACAAGAACGTCCAGGAACGGGACTTCAACATTGGTGACCTCGTCTTACGCCGAGTGCAATCCACTGCAGGGGTTCACAAACTCTCCGCCCCATGGGAAGGCCCGTTCATCGTGACTCAGGTCATATGTCCGGGTACTTTTCGTCTCCAATACGAAGATGGCACCGAGGTCCCACACCCGTGGAACATAGAGCATTTACGCCGATTCTACCCATGAAAAGCTATGTATCACAAAGTTCAATAATACTATATGCTTTTTTTTCGTATATTTGTTCTCCTTGCAAAACTTCTCGGAATCACTCCGTTCCCGAGTAGCTCTTAACTAAATGCTGTGTAACCGGGCCTGGAACGACGCCTAAGCCTTCTACACGTGCACGGGATCTGCTCTCGACGTTATGAACTTAGGATAAGTGAAGCAAAGGGAAAAGCACATTTCAGCCAAAAGCTACTCGGGCAACAATAAAATACGAAACAAAGTCTCCAACACTCTTGTTTTACTTGTTTCTGACTACTTGTATATACAAAGGTTTACACTACTCTGCTACAGAATACAGGACTCTACTCAAACTTGAGGGCCTCGCCAACTTTCTCGGTGATCAGGCGAGTCTCAGCCATCACCGCATCGACCTGCTCCGCCGTGGCGTCCGCCGCCACCCCATCTCCGACCGGCGCAAGGTCAATCCGCGGGTATAGTGTCCGAACACGCGCCAAGGCGTCGTTCGCGCACACAACGGCCGATTCCTTGATCAACTCGGTGATGCGGATTGGCGCGGCTTGAAGACGCGGGACTAAGGCAGTCGGCTCACCCTCCTCCGGAGCCACGGAGTCCAGCAGCTCCCTCGCCGCCTCGTTGACCTCCGTCAGGGCCAGATGCGCCGATGACAGATCTTGCTCCAAGCCTGTTATGATTTGAGAGTTATTTTGAATTGTATACATGGCTTGGAGCATCGTCATGTCCGCATCTTTCCGGAAGTCCTGCTCCTGCTTCAGTTTGCCCGCCATCACCTCCTCCGACTGCTGCAGAGTTGCGTTCGCAAATCGCAGCTCCTTCAGCTCGGTGATGTGGCGCTCCCTCTCCATCTCTTTCTCTGGAAAGGCAAGGGAGTACTCGGTCAGGATGAGGACAGCACGGTAAGGTCCTACAATTCACCAACTACTCGGGAATTACAAGGAGAGGGCCTTACGATGAAGACTATGCCGATGCTCCACGATAGCGTCGTTCAAGCTCTTCTTGGCAGCGTCACGCTGACGCTTGACCCGTTTGAGATCTGCTTCCGCCTTCACCGCACGACGGAGCGCCGACTCCGCGTCCTGAGCCTGCGCAAGGCGCGATTGCCGGAGTGTAGCCAATTTCTACAACCGTCTGAAAAGGCGAAGAACTCAGATAACCAGTAAAGAGAAAGAAAAGATGAACAGGACAGGGGAGGAATCTAACCGCTGCAAGGCGCTGGGTGTGGTCGACAGCAATCTGAAGCTCGGCGATCACCGAGCCCTCCTTCTCTGCCATGGCGTCAACCCCGGGGACAGTGATGGTCCCCGAGGTGTCCGATTGCTTCGGCAGATCCTCCTCCTGGGCTTCCCCCCGAGTAATATCGCCGGCGCCTACGGGCGAAGACTGGATCACCGTGTCCACGACAGGATCCCCAGTGACGCTTGGAGTAATCGCCGTATCGTCGGCCGCCGGCACCTCCACTATCAGCTCCGGGTCAGGCCTGATTGGGACCTCCGCCGTCTGCGCCGCTCCCGGTCCATCGGCCGAGTTCGTCACCTCGGGCGTAGCACCCGAGGATGACTGGCCGGCAGGTGCGGCCGGGGGAGCACTCGGGCCTCGCAGGGCATCAGTTGATGAAGGCCTCCCGCTTGCCGCCTCACCGTCCAGATCGGAGGCATTGCTGAAAAAAGCACTCGGAAGTTGATACAAGAACTCGGAGATAAATGATAACAAGAAGAAACGCGAAGACCAACAACTCACCGAGTACTCTTCACCACCGCGACTCGGGGCCGAAAGACGGGGAGCTTGGAACGCCGCTGCGCTGAAGCCGCCATGAGAATCGGCCTGGTCCCCAAATCGGAGACTGGCCTTGCATCCGCCGTGGCCTGCACAAGCGTCTCCGCCACCAGGCGCCGCCTCTCCTCCACCGAAACGCCCATGGCCCGGGCGTGCTCCTGCTCCTGGAACACGTCGTCAGGCACTGCCTCGTCCTTCTCCTCTTCCTCCGTGATGACCGGGGAAGGACGTCCCGGCTCGTCAATATCGGCCTCCGAACCCGTAGTCGGCCGCTGAGCCGGCTGCGCGTCCGATTTCCTCGCCACCACCTTCTTCGTGCGCCTCCGCTTGGGAGGCGGCGGCACCGTATCCGCCACTGCGTCCCGGACGGAGGGCGCTTCATCCGACAACGTGGCCGAGTCGTCGGCCGCCCCGTCGTCAACGGCCACCGCCCGCTTGGAAACGCCGCCCCCATGGTTATTCATTTTCGCCACGGCCGCACGGCGCTTCCGCGGACGGTCCTCAACCACCTCCTCATTCGAAGGACTCAGAGAGCCCTCCGTGTCGCTCGGCGCCCATATACGGGGAGCAGGCGGTTCAACCGCCCCTCTGCCCGAGTGCCGCCCTGAGCAGCCGGGGGCGCGTCCTCGAGAATCACCTTCCTCGGGAAGTCCTCCGGAAGTGGGGCAGCGGAAAAGTACTCGAAGACTTGATCCTGCGCAAGAGAAGGCGCAAAATCAGACGGCCAACGGACGAAACCAGAAATTACGTCAAGAGAAAACACTCAAAAGGACTCGGAAAGGCAACTTACCGGTGGTGGAGGCCTCTTCAGCGAAAAAGGGCGCGGCTGGTCCTTCTCTGACACGCGGCCGAGGAAGAACCCGCCGACGCGCGCCTTCATCTCCTCCTTCCCCACGGTGCGGTTGGCAACCCGAGTGGGATCATCTCGGCCCGAGTACTCGTAGCCCGGGTGCTTCCGCTCCTGGATAGGCTGGATCAGCCGCCTGCTGAAGTTGCAGGCGATACCGATCGCCGTCAGGCCTTGATCCTTCAGCTCCTTGATCAGCACAAGGAGCTCGTCAATCTCGTCCATCTCGGAGGCGTCAGGAAGCTCATTCCAGCAATCTTTGACCTTCGGCCGCTCTCCGGTATGGCAGGGGATCGCCGGCTCGTGGTTCCCAACATAGAACCACTCGGCTTTCCATCCTTTGTTGGAGGTGTTGAGGGCGATGTCGAAGTATTCGTCTTTCCGCCCTTGACGCAGCATAAACCCAGCGCCTCCAACCACCACCATCTTCTCCTCGCTCGGCTGAGGCTTCAACCAGTACAGGTACCTCCACAAGTTGAAATGGGGAGAGATCCCCAGATACGCCTCGCAGAGGTGGATGAAGACCGAGATCGCCATGATGGAGTTAGGGTTGAGGTTGATGGCCTCGATCCCGTAGTAGTGCAACAGCCCTCGGAAGAACGCCTCCGTGGGCAAGCCGAGTCCCACCTCGAAGAAAGGCTTGAAAAGGACCAGCTCGCCGGAGTTCTCCGACGGGAACACTTCTCCTGCGCTCGGCCGCCACTCCGCCACGGCTTGAGGCGGCAGGATGCTCCGCTCCACCATCTCCTCCAGTACCTCCGTGGTCACCTTCCCCCGCGTCCACGCGAGGACAAGGGAGGGGATCTTGTCAGACTTGGGGACGCCAGTAAGCTTCTTCCTCCCCGCCATGGATCTAACGGCAGGGGTCTTCGATCGCATCAGCGAGGCTGCGCTCCCCGTGGTGGCTGAGATCGCACAACGGACTGGCAAGCAATGGGAGCTCTGGTGGCGGCGGGATGAAAAGCGAAGAACGAGGAAGACGGATCTGGGAATGGGAAGATTTCCCTCCGGGTCTAACCCTCACCTTTTATAGCGCGCCTTGATGCCCGAAATTACCGCGAGATAACGCGATTAGCGGGGGCGGGCGAAACGGTAAAAAGAGCCGTTGGGCGCTTCGTCTTCCGTTACACGCCGGGCGTCAACGGTAAAAAATGGCTCCAGAGCACTCGAGCAAGACAAAGAAGTCGGCATGCCGCTAAGGCTCGAACAGCTCCCACGCTCGGGGGCTGACGCCACGATTAAGCCAGTGTGCCTCTCGGGCTCGATTGGCCCCGAACCACTCGGGAGCCAACACTGCAAACCCAGTGGTGTGCCGCTAAGGCTCGAACAGCTCCCACGCTCGGGGGCTGACGCCACGATCAAGCCAGTGTGCCTCTCGGGCTCGATTGGCCCCGAACCACTCGGGAGCCAACACTGCAAACCCAGTGGTGTGCCGCTAAGGCTCGAACAGCTCCCACGCTCGGGGGCTGACGCCACGATCAAGCCAGTGTGCCTCTCGGGCTCGATTGGCCCCGAACCACTCGGGAGCCAACACTGCAAACCCAGTGGTGTGCCGCTAAGGCTCGAACAGCTCCCACGCTCGGGGGCTGACGCCACGATCAAGCCAGTGTGCCTCTCGGGCTAGATTGGCCCCGAACCACTCGGGAGCCAACACTGCAAACCCAGTAGTGTGCCGCCAAGGTTCGAACAGCTCCCACGCTCGGGGGCTAGCGCCACAATTAAGTCAGTGCGCCTCTCGGGCTCGATTGGCTCCGAACCACTCGGAGGCCAACACTGCAGAACTGAAGGCGTACCGCTAAGGTTCGACCGGCACTCGGACTCGGGGGCTGGCGCCATATCAAAAGCAGCGTGCCGTGCGGGCTCGATCAGCCCCGAAACGCTCGGGAACTGACGCTGTGAACAAATTGCGACAGGCAATGCAATCCTTTTGCAGGAAATACAGTTACAACGGAGCCGGACTTGCGCCGGTTACAAACATCAAACACATCAACCGCCAAGATGACGGCCTAGGGCACTCGTCCCTGCGCCTAGTGCTACATCCGGAGCAAGCTTGGTTCACATGAGCTCCTCGCAAGCTCTCTTGTAGCGCCACTGCAGCCGTCGACGGGACAGCACCGGTGGAGGGTTGATAACGGATGCCTTCGGCTATCCCTTGCTCTACAAAGCATTTCACCCCACATGGCCCTCATCACATGGGAATGCGGGGGTGAACGGGGCAGCACTCACACGCTGATCAACGCCTCAGATCCCTCGCAAGCACTCTTCTAGCACCGTGCCATGATGGCTCCATGAACTCTCCCCGGTGGATGAACCCAACAATGAGCCTCCGACATATTGACTGCAAGGATCCTATATCTATTCGCTCTTGGGTAGCAGCTCAGGCTCCCCGACGGGTATTTATAGCCCCTGGTCACCGGAGGACGGGAGATTTCCTCCATGATGACGAGCGCGGGCTCCACGCCACGCGTCTTTCCTCCAGCTTGAAATGCACAGGTCACCCTTATCTCCTTTGGCTCCACTCGACCACGGGAGCGCCCTGTGCAATCACGGGAATACTATTCCTGACGCCGCATCACAGAAACGGCGCCGCTTTGCCTGCCTCTCCTTTGGAGTACTTGACAGAGAAGGAATCCTCCGGGACTCGAACCTTTCACCAAGATAAGTTTCAATTGATTAACTTCATCAATTCCGCGAGCTTTAAAACAAGTTGCTAAAGTACTCGGGGAGCACACGCTTTAATCCGTGAAACCTCGGCTCTTCCGTACGCCTACACTCCTACGCGTGCACGCGGCCCAGCTCCCTGCGCTATAGACTACGGCTATCGGGGATCAGGTGCATAAACGTAACAGGCTAACTGCCCGGGGAAATTAAAAGACTTAAAAGCAGGAAGCGGAGTTCATTAATATTTATATCACCGAATGCTTTCTCCGCGAATTTTTACTTTGTTGCAGGGTACTGGCGACCACTCGGCGAGCTCAGCCCTCACGCTCGGGGGCTGGTGCCGGGACGACCACTCGGCGTGCTCAGCCCTCACGCTCGGGGGCTGGCACCGGGACGACTACTCGGCGTGCTCAGCCCTCACGCTCGGGGGCTGGCGCCGGGACGACTACTCGGCGTGCTCAGCCCTCACGCTCGGGGGCTGGCGCCGGGACGACTACTCGGCGTGCTCAGCCCTCACGCTCGGGGGCTGGCGCCGACGACTACTCGGCGTGCTCAGCCCTCACGCTCGGGGGCTGGCGCCGGGACGACTACTCGGCGTGCTCAGCCCTCACGCTCGGGGGCTGGCGCCGGGACGACCACTCGGCGTGTCTCGCAGGACTCCGCTGGCCCTCAAGCTCGGGGGCTGGACGCCGAAATTAACGTCGGATGATCTAGCCAGATGCTCCTTAACTAACCCTTGGACCGATTCCTATGGAATCGCTTCAAGGCTCGGGGGCTACGGCCAACGGACGCACCTCGCGGCGCATCCGTTGATTGTCTGACGACCTCAGAAGAAGGCTACTAACCCTTGGACCGATTCCTTCGGAATCGCTTCAAGGCTCGGGGGCTACGGCCAACGGACGCACCTCGCGGTGCATCCGTTGGAAAACGGCTCTTTTCTCTCCAGTATCACGCGGTTTCGCTTCCAACTGCAGCGGGCTCGACGCTCGTCGGACAGCACGACCTCACCGACTTGTCTCTCAACCACGTACTACTCGGGGGCTTGTCGGGGGTAGACCCCCAGGGGTACCCAGAAGGCGGATTGGTCCAACCAGCAAGGGGCGGCCCAATCTGAGTGCAACTGGATCGGTTTGTCAGACTGGGTGGCCCACCAGTCGGGAGGCCCACCTGTCGGGCGAACCGGATGGGCGCGACGGCGCGCGCGGCAAGGAAGAAGACGGCGTATCCCGCAAGAAGCTCGGAGATCAAGATAAACTAGCTGGAATTTTAGGGAAAGATATCTGTAATCATTATAGAATCGCATCCTTGTATTTCGGGTAGGTTACGATCTTTAGCCGACTTGTAACTCAAGGCAGCCGGACTATATAAGGCGCCTTGAGACCTCCCTCCAGAATATCTACAACCCACGACATTACGAGCAATCATACAACCCTAGGACAGAACCCAACGACGGAGATCCTTCAGGAACTTCATACACAGCAATACAATCACCCCCAACACAGGATGTAGGGTATTACGTCATCTCGACGGCCCGAACCTGTTCAATCCTTGCGTCTTGTGTTACCATCGGCTTCTGATCCTCGATCTGTCCCTCAACAAATCAACCACGTAGGCTACCCTGTGTGGACTGCCGGGTCCAAACATCTGACAGGTATGTTATTCTTGATGATAAGCAATTGACCGCTAAAGATGATGAGAACATTGCATTGAATGATCAAGCTATGAATGTTCTTTATAATGCTCTTAGTATCACCGAGTTCCACCGCATCAAAAATCTTGACATCGCAAATGAGATTTGGATGAAGCTCATTGAGATATTTGAAGGGACATCAGCCGTAAGAGAAGCCAAGTTGTATGTCTCAAAAGAAAAATTTAGTGAATTCACAATGAAGAAGGATGAAAGTGTGCCCGACATGTTCAACCGTTTGGATTATATTGTGAATGAGCTCAAGGTTCTTGGATTTGATGTGCTGGATGAGGACTTCTCTCACAAGTTTCTTAGATCCCTTCTGGAAAGATATGACAGAATTGTTACTTTGCTAGTGAGGTCAAATTTGAAGACCATGACTCCTACTCAAATTCTTGGTGAAGTAATAACTCATGATATTTTCAAAATGTCACAAGAAGAGGTTCATGGTATATCTCTTGATGAGAAGAAGAAGAGTGTGGCTTTGAAAGCTCAAGTGACAAAAGAAGATGAAAATGAGAATTGTGGGAATGATGGTGACATCGATGAGGAGATGGACTTATTCATTAGAGGTTTTAGAAAATTCATGAAGAAGAAAAACTTTGGCAAGAGGGGTCAAACATCAAAGAAGAATCCTTTTGAAGAAAGAAAATGCTTTGAGTGTGGAGAAATTGGCCACATTGCCATCAATTGTCCAAGTAAGAAAGAAAAGAAGAAGGACAAGAAAGATGGTGATAAGAAGAAGAAAATGAAAAATTCTTTAAGAAAAAGAAGAGTGGCCAAGTTTATTATGTGGAGTGGGATTCCGATGATAGTTCGAACTCTGATGGTGGTGAAGAATCAAATGGCATTGCCGGCATCAACATCAAGGAGGCTCCATCCCTTTTCTCCACTACACATTGCCTTATGGCAAGAGGTGACTCCAAGGTATTACTTGATGAAGATGTTGATAATATTGAATATTCTAGTGTTGATCTTGTGAGTATGCTAAATGTAGCTGATGATCTCATGTGCAAGAAGACCGAGGAGATGGACTTGAAGAGAAAACTCGAATCTCTTCAAGAATCCTATGAGGAGCTAAGGACTTCTCATGAGAATCTCAAGGAAACTCATGAGAAGCTTGAGGAAGCTCATAACTCACTTCTTGCACAAGAGACCAAGAAGGCTAAAGTTAGCATTGGTGTTAGTTGTGATATAATTGATGATATAATGTTGCTCTAGTTCAACTAACCCATCTTGTAGCTCAAGTGACACTTCTTTCAAGGATGATGGATTTTCTTGTGATGGTTCTCTTGTCATGGAGAACAACATCTTGAGAGAGAAATTTGTTGCCTCAACAAGGATCTCAACAAATGGCTTGGAAGTCAAAGCCAATTGTGGCAATGTTGGGATAAACAAAGGTTTTCGATTAACAATGAAGGTTTTGGATATGTTCATAGGCAAGGGAAGCTAGCCTTTGCTCCATGCAAAACTACCTTTGTCAAGAATGAAGGGAAATTTTGTGAAAGATGCAAGAATGTTGGTCATTTGGAAGAGGATTGCAATGAGAAGAGTATTATATCCTCAAATGCTTATGATTCACATTATGTTCTTACTACAAATACTAAGGGTAAAATGTGTGCTAAATATATGTCGGTTTTTTATACCGGCTAGCCTACTATAGGGGGTCCCTAAGTAGTCGAGTTGTTCGTGAGGGCCTCGTCGGAACCAGAAGCACGATGGTGAACACGAGACGATTTAGACAGGTTCAGGCCGCCTCGAGTAGAGAGCGTAATACCCTACGTCCTGTATGGTGGATCGCTTCATATTGATGGTTATGATTTTACAAGGGATCCTTGTGTTGGCATTTCTTAGTATCACCACTATGGGAGTGATGCCACTAGAGATGCCTTAATATAAATCTTAGCGTTACATAAGTTCTGCAAGCGCACAGAAGTACATTGTAGCATTTCACCCAGGAGTATTCCAGAGTGTCGTATTTATTTCCTCAGGGAAAGCGTATGGCAAAGTAATATGTTTTCCAATGCATCAACTATATCACGATTAATATACCAAGACTAGAACAGGGAAATACATGATATGAAAAGTTGGGTAGGTTGACACACAGAAGATTTCATTGCTCATTATGTAAGTCTAGTTAATATGAAGATCCTAAGAAAGAACTAGGGATTCTATGTACTTCTTACTTACGGGTTACACTCCTACAAGTGTATCCTATACAAGCTCAGCAAGAGACACATGTTAGAGGGCAAATCGAGGAGTCGTGGGATCCCCTCATCCAAGGGTACTGTCACGATGTTTATCACGAAGGCCTGCAAACGCCCAAACCCGAACGGCGAGGATTACAATACGTGGGGTAGGGTATCCCCAACAGCATTCTATACCCCAAACACCACGTTTGTAATATGAAATACATCTTTACCAATTGTATGGAAAGGTAAAGAGCAATCATAAAGATTCATTGGGCCATTGCCATAACATGCATCTTCTACACTAAGGTGCAAGACATACAACTCATATGATGAACACACAAGACTATAAGTCAAGTAACATGAGCAAGATAGCATATCCATTAAGGCTCTAAGTCTTACAAGTAAGCAAAAGGATACAAGATAACTGAGCTCTAGGCTTACCAAGACTTCTTCGGAAACCCGTAGAAGCTCAACTCCTATAACTACTTCTCTACTAACTAAGACTATGACTTGTAGCAAATGGAGCTCTTCCTTCTAGTGTGTGTTGTACACGAGGCGTTGGTCATCTATTTATAGTACTAGGAGGCAGTTCAGAGCCGGTACAAGGCGGTTGGGGATGAGTGGGCCCACCCCCGAGTCGGCCGACGTGTTGACGTCGCCCGATCATCTGATGCACCGACTGAGTTCATCCACGGCGCAGAATTGGTCCGGAAGTCGGTATAGACGCGCCAGAGAAGGAACGGCCGCAACGGCCTCCAGACTGGGTCGGCCAACCTGGCCAGGTCGGCCGACCTGGCCCTGGTTTGCACCGCCTTAGTCTTCATCTGTGTAACTGGAATGTGGGCCCTGATAGTCGTGGAGTCTGGGTATAAGATCTTTGAGTAACTCTTGGTTCTCATGTGGGCCCATCAATCCATGTGCTTCTCCTTATCCTCCTTGTCATCCCTTGGATGTAACCGTCATTGATTCAACGTTCTAGATGACATTAACTTGTGCTTCTTCTGCGTGGCCAAACTTGAGCTAATTTGAGCACTAAGCCAGGTCGGCCGACCATGGCAGGTCCGGCGACCTGGGCTTAGCCCTGTTTTCCTTCGTCTTTTGGCCCATATCCCCTGCAACTAAATAATCTCCATGTACAAGTGGAACTACATTATTTAAAACCAAATCCTACTGATTATTGTTGGTTTGTTTTATTTTACCATGTTGGCGTTACAAGATAATTATGACTTAACAAGCGCCAACAAACTCCCCCAAGCTGAGACCTTTGCTCGTCCCTGAGCAAATTTGGTGAGTTAGAAACTATTGGATCAGATTTTGCTTGCTTCCCAAAGGAGATAATGTCAATAAGAAAGAATTTCATAGCTTGAATAAGTTGCCAAAGATTAAATCATCCCTTTTTATCTTACCACTTATGGGGCTTTTAGCTTTTCTTTATCATGAGCGGTTGAAAGCCAGAACAACTTAGCAAGAATGCTCCCCCAAACCTTGTTCCACCCTTTCACCGGAGGTTTTTAAAGAAACTTTTGCAAGGAAAACAAAGCTCCTCAAGTGACTGTCTCTCAAGTCGCTCATTGGTGTATAAATCCTTTCCATCTCTCCTCTCAAAATTTCCCTTAATAGCATAAACAAGTGGGGTTCATAAACGGGAAACTTTTGTTTCACACATGCATTGCTTATTTTGTTGAGTCAAAATCAGGATCAATGAAGAATTAAATCATACACTCAAATCGAAGTGTGCAAGTGTGGATATGTGGTAGTGGAAAATGAACTCCTTTAGGGAATTTCTCTCCTTTAGGAATTTGGTATAAAGCTTGGCTCCCCCCTTTTTTTTCATGGACTAGACAAGTGTCCATTTCTTTTGCTTCTTTCTCTCTTCTTTTTTTTGACATAGGGAGCCTAAGCCTTATGCCGGGGAATATTTTTGGAGAGAAATCCATTTACTTTGGAGTATTTTATTTTGGTAGGCAAATGATAGGCATGTTGTGCTTTACTTCCAGAGTAGAAGTATGACAAAAATGGTGGCGTGTACGTGACTCCGATTTTTAAGAGCATGAAGTAAATCTTACAAAGATCACAATGAGCTTGACAAAACTCAAAACAACTACACATGCTTTTTGTAAGTGGTTGAAATGCGAGGCTGTGGTAGGATTTTCACTCTTCACTGAGGAGCCTAGAATTTTATTCTTTTTGAAATAAAACACTCCGGGATCAAGATTCACTTGGGCATAGATAAAGCAACTCTAGCTTATTGTATCATAGCTCCCAACAACCTAGAATCAGATTTAGCATTTGCTACCCACAAGTGTTAAGTTTCCAATGAAGTCATTAATTTAGGCCAACAAAATCCAAGACAAAAAAGACTGCCTTATTGAGACTTGAATAAAAGAGGAAGATCATAGCAAAAATTCATCATTTCCATACAAGGACAAGTTTGTTTTTTTTAAAGTAAAAGACTCTAAATGAAAATAAAAGACACGGTTGGATGAACTTACCTGTGCGGGGGTCCTCCCCCAAGCTGGACTTCTTGATGAGAACCCGTGGGGGATTTCCCGATCTTTCGGTGAGGACGAACTGGATAACTCGATTTGAGGGAGGGAGAAGGCGTTGGCGGTCCGACTTCAGCAATCCAGAGACGCTGCGCCTTAGCAACCGATACACCTCTTCCCTGGTCGCCGCGCCCTTGTGATGCGCGACACCGGCCACGAGGGCACCCGTCCTGCAAGCAAATCGAAGAACTCGCAAGAACAAGTAAACAAGCACTAAAATTGCAAGGGGAAATCAAGAACTTAGTCTGGATTGATCGAATGTGGGGTTTCGATTACAAGAAGACGGGCGGCTGGATTAGCACACGCGCTCCAGGAGAAGTAGCGATAGCTAGTTCATGAAAACAAAACCCAACCCTCCCATGGCGGCTGCTGGGGTGATAAGTACTGGGAGGACGACCTCCAATCCTAGGACGCGCCCAAAGTGGGCTCAACTGGATACACGGCCCATTGGGCCAAAATAGAGTGGCGCAGCACCATGGGCTGAAAACCCTTCTGTAAAGACATGACGACTGCGCCCCACTCAGAACAGGTATCATCATGAGGCCAGATCCGATTGAAAGAGGACTTCATAAGCTTTCCGTGAAGTACTTGAACGTCCCAATCGGAGTCCGAATGAAGTCTTGACCGTTGTCACAAGTTGGTGCTGTCCTGCTGTCCGTAACCAGCCCACGCGAATCCGCTCCCCTTCTTATCCTCTCCATCATTCCTAAGTAAAACAAGAGTGCATATGTTTCCATTGATGAAATATAATGGACAAGAGCTTAAGAATGAACTTACTTGATGATTGAGTTGACGGGCACGAACGCGAGTAATAGGACCAGATGGTGGAGATGTCGCAGTTGCCGATGTCGGTGGTGGTGTGGATGTATCGTTGGTGTTGATGTCCTCATCATCCTCCCCTTCTTGCATTTGAGTCGTCCTCGACTCAATCTCATCTTCTTCTCCCAAATATGGTGCCAAATCTGCAATGTTAAAAGTGGGACTAACCCCAAAATCTGCAGGTAGATCAAGCTTATATGCATTCTCATTAACTCGTTGCAGTACTTTAAAAGGTCCATCAGCTCTAGGCATCAATTTTGATTTTCTTAATTCAGGAAACCTATCCTTCCTCAAATGCAACCAAACCAAATCTCCAGGTTCAAAAATCAGTTGTCTCCTACCTTTATCACCAGCCAACTTATACTTAGCATTCGTGCGCTCTATGTGTTCTTTAGTTGTTTCATGCAGTTTTAGAATCATTTCAGCACGTTGTGCAGCATCGAAATTCAATTTTTCAGAAGTTGGCAAAGGTAGTAAATCAATAGGAGCACGTGGTAATAGGCCATAAACAATCTCAAAAGGGCATTTCTTAGTGGTAGAATGTTGTGACCGATTATAAGCAAACTCAACATGAGGCAAACATTCTTCCCACATTTTTATGTTCTTTTTCAAAACAGCCCTAAGCATGGTTGATAGAGTTCTATTCACAACTTCAGTTTGTCCATCGGTTTGGGGATGACATGTAGTGGAAAATAAAAGCTTAGTCCCTAGCTTGGCCCACAAAGTTCTCCAAAAGTGACTAAGAAACTTTGCATCACGATCAGAAACTATGGTGTTTGGCACACCATGCAATCGAACAATCTCACGAAAGAACAAATCAGCAACATGTGTAGCATCATCACTCTTATGACATGGTATGAAATGGACCATTTTAGAAAATCTATCCACAACGACGAACACACTATCCCTCCCCTTCTTTGTTCTAGGCAGTCCTAAAACAAAGTCCATAGATATATCTTCCCAAGGTGCACTTGAAACAGGAAGAGGCATGTATAAACCGTGAGGATTAAGGCGTGACTAAGCTTTTTGGCATGTGGTGCAGCGAGCAACAAACCTCTCCACGTCTCTCCGCATCATAGGCCAAAAGAAATGACCAGCAAGGATGTCCTCAGTCTTCTTCACTCCAAAGTGTCCCATTAGTCCTCCTCCATGTGCTTCCTGCAGCAATAACAAACGCACGGAGCTAGCTGGAATGCATAGCTTGTTAGCTCTAAAAACAAACCCATCATTGAGGACGAATTTGTTCCATGTTTTACCCTCCTTGCAATTCAGCAACACATCTTTAAAATCAGCATCATGTACATATTGCTCTTTTATTGTTTCCAACCCAAAAATTTTGAAATCAAGTTGTGAGAGCATGGTATAACGCCTAGACAAAGCATCAGCAATGACATTTTCCTTCCCTTTCTTGTGTTTGATGACATAAGGAAAAGATTCAATGAATTCAACCCATTTAGCATGTCTACGGTTTAGTTTCACTTGGCTTCGAATATGTTTCAAAGACTCTGTTGACGCGGAAAATCGGCGGTCATATCCTCCACGTGCAGCACAAGAAGACCAGGGAGATCTGCTTCACTCCAGTGCCAGCCTGCACTTTGTTCAGGTTCGCAGCGTGCCAGTCAATTTGACCTGAAATTGACAAGGGGATAAAATAGTTAAATTACTCTTTGATTGTGCCGGCTCTATTCCAAACGACATAGGCGCGTTGGATTTCAGCCAAGACCCAATCAGACTTGCGTCGGCCGATGCCAATCGGACTTCATAGATAACCTCAATCGGACCAATATAATCGGACCTTAATCAGTCATCTAATCAGACCTCAGAATCGGACCAATCAGGATCGGACCTTGTAACAGATCAGCCTTTAAATAAAATAAAGCATAAAATATGGCCAATATGTAAATAATGGATCAGCTGTGCCTTTGGACAAGATATTAAATAATCAAAGTGTAAGCCGATACATCGTCCATCTTGCCTAGTTGCCAGTTTGATTTATCTTATCGGACCATCTAACCAGCCAATCGGACCAGAACCTTTTCAGAGAAATCTAGCTCCGACGTAGGGAATCTAGATTTCTCCAGCAATGATCAGATCAGATAGCTAGACAGTCAAACTCAACTCATCAACCTGTCAACTAAACAAGATGCTCGCACAGGTGTTAATCAGATTAAGCAAATAAGCAGATAAAACATTAACAGGATCATTCTGATTCTAAGGTATGCTATCGAATAATCAAGCAAGACCTAGCTCCGACGTAGGGAATCTAAATCATGCATAACACTAAAATAGCAATCAGGTATAACCAAAGCTTCCTTTGACTAATCAAGATGAATCTAACTCCGACGTAGGGAATCTAAACCAAGCATGACAATCAAAGATCAATCTTATCATATTATGAACATCTAGCTCCGACGTAGGGAATCTAAACAAACACAATACTCAAAGAACAACCAGATTAAACCACAAAGCATAGATCGGACCTAGAACGATACTGTAAGATAAATATTGCTTAAATCGGACCAAGACCGGTGCTCAAAGCCGTTGAAGAAGTAGATTAATTCACATGGCGTAGATCTAAACCAATTTAGCAACTCCAAACAAACAGCAAAAGTTGCCTTTAAATAACCAAGATGAGTCTAGCTCCGACGTAGGGAATCTAGCCTAATCTTGATGATCTAGCTCCGACGTAGGGAACCTAGACATAAAGTGCAACCCGATAAATGATCAACTGTTGAATAATCAATAGTGATCTAGCTCCGACGTAGGGAATCTAGATCAATCTTGCTTATTCAAAGATAAATCGGTTGAACAGTATAAACGAGAAAGGGCGATGCGTCTCAATTCAAAGCCTATACTAGTTCGATAAATTGACTAACTTACTGGTAAGCCGGAGATCAGAACTGATGCAGCCCGTCCACCGATAAGCTTCGTCGAGATACTACTCCTAGGGTTTTTGGCGTGAAGCCGGGTTGTATTGATTGTGAGAATAGTTCTTTACAATGGACGAGGGTTCATATTTATACCCTGGTCATGATGAGTCCTGATCGGACTTGACTAACTTGCAGATAAAGTAAACTAAGCTTAACATAAAACGGGACTCCCATATGCCTTCTGAAAAAGAAATAGTCCCTGCATCTGATACACTTCCTTCTTAGCCGACGCGCCCTTCTTCTTTTATCCATCACCAGATCGGACTTCTTGTTTCATCGGACTCCTCTCCAGCATCGGCTTCCTTCCTCATCACATTCATCTTTGACCAGTCAACGGGCCCATCGCACAGTATTAGCCTCTCTACATCATCATCTGACTCAGCATATCTGGTGCGAAAATCTGGTGTCAACACATGCCCCCCAATTTTGGGATAAAATTTGTTTTATTTCAAAATTCGTATCTGTCATCATAACTCCTTCACCGATTTTCATGCTGAGACTTCCCATCCTTGCACTGTACATTTCTTCGATCTTCAAGCCATAGCCGTTTTTCTGCTTATAAAACTCCCATCAGCGGCCACGTTGCCTACCTCTCCTTCCTTGCTAAAATCTGCTTAGCTTATCTTCTTCCCCTCCTATCCTGAGCGATGATGCCTCTGACAACAGGCAGTATATGGATCCCTGCACCATGTCATGGATACCTATGTATTTATTGACCCAGGTGAAATGACTCTTCAATGAGTTCCTCAAAAGACGCTCTTCCTTTAATCATATCATTACTGAATCAATGACATATCTTCACGAGAATACTGTTCTTTATTTGGACGGTTTCTACGAGCACCCTTCAGATTCCCACCTTTCCTTTAATTCCTTCACTGATCACCGGCTATAAATACCTGTCTCAGGTCCTCCTTCTTCCACCATCCTTTTGCCATGGCGCATCCAGTATTCATGACAGAACACAAACTCCTTCTCTTCGACATAGGAACCAACCCCTTCTTCCTCTTCTGCTAGAAGAATTCTCGTGAAATAGCATAGGGTACTCCCCCCCCTTTTCTGATCCTGAAGTGAATCCAGGTGGAACCTCTGCTAGGAGAATCCTCGTGAGGTTTTCTCATGGTTTTACTAAAGGAAAGGTTCCAGAGGGGTGTAATAGAGTGCCCTTTACAAGTTAAAGGCAAAGCCACTGGTCCGCCGGCGTGCTCTTCAAGGGACTGCACCCAGAGCGGATCTTTTCGACTTAACGAAGAAGATATCTCCTCAAACTTGCGCTTCCTTTTGCCCTCCTCTTTCTAGTCTTGTTCTGGCAATGATGAACAAAGTACATCGGCGCCTATTAGGTCTTTTTGTCTTCTGAAATCCCATTGTATGAGAAATATATGAATATACATGCAATTTCCCTTCTTCTAGTAGCCTGCTCCACCATCGAGTGGCTTGATGATGTAATATACTTTTCTTTGTTGTATATAGCCCTTAAGGCGATGCATGTCACATCGGCTTTTCCATTTTTTGTTCTTGAGGCGATTTTTCCACCGGCTTCTAAGCCTGACGCATAGCATCGGCTTCATGAATTTACCCAAATGCTAGGGTAGTACTTCTTCAAATACTTCCCGTTTAATGCCTTAGGAAACACTTCTCCTTCAAGTGTTTGTAGAATATAAGCATTTTCAGGAACACATCGGACGACTTGATAGGGTCCCTCCCAGTTTGGTGACCATTTGCCGTACTTGGGATCCTTAGAACCGATCGGCAGAATAACTTTCCAGACAAGATCGCCCTCTTTGAACTCTTTTCCTTTAACTTTCTTATCATAATGCCTCGCAACTCTGAGTTTGTTAGCCTCAATACTTTCGAGAGCGCACAGCTGACGAACAGCCAAATCATCGGACTCACTATTCATGAGCTCCATGTATTCGCCGGCCTTCAATTTATCCTGAAGCTCGATACGTCTTGATCCAGTACGAATTTCCCATGGAAGAACGGCTTCATGTCTATAAACTAGTTCATATGAAGAAACCTTGATCGATCCATGACAAGCCATTCGATAGGCCCATAGAGCTTCAGGAAGCACAATATGCCATTTTCTTGGATACTCCTCAATCTTTCTATCAATCAATTTGATCAAACTTTTATAGGAGGCTTCAACTTGACCATTGGCTTGTACATAATATGGCGATGAATTAAGAAGCTTGATACCCATATCAGCAGCAAAATTTTTGAATTCGTCCGATGTAAACATCGTACCTTGATCTGTTGTGATCGTCTGTGGAATCCCAAATCGGTAGACAATGTGCTCTCTAACGAATTCAATAACATTCTGTGACTTTACCTCCTTTAAAAGAATAGCTTCAACCCATTTGGTGAAATAATCTATTGCCACTAATATGAATTTGTGCCCCTTGCTTGAATGTGGAAAAATTTGGCCGATCAGGTCAATTCCCCATCCCCTAAATGGCCATGGCTTAATGACAGGGTTCATGGCCGATGCGGGAGCCCTTTGAATATTTCTATATCTTTGACACTCTTGACATCCTTTATAATATTCAAAACAGTCTTCTAGAATCGTCGGCCAATAATACCCATTTTTTCTGATTATCCATTTCATCTTGAATGCCGATTGATGAGCCCCGCAAACACGTTCATGAATTTCTCCCATTAAAACCTTGGCTTCTTCAGGTCCGATACATCTCAACAGGACTCCATCAATCGAGCGAAAATAAAGCACCTCTTCAACCAAGACATGCCTGATCGATTTGTAGCGTATCTTCCTAGAAGTCTTGACAGAAGAATCCCTCAAATATTCGATGATTTTTTTCCTCCAATCTCCTTCTGGTATCTCCTGCACCATCACATCGGACATAGGCCGATAGCCAGACGTTTTTTGCGCCAGCCGATTTGCTTCTTCGTTATGATGTCTTGGAACATGCTTAAGAGTTACCAAGGCGAATTGACCAATCAAATCTCGGCACTTTTCAAAGTAAGATAACAAAGCATCCATCTTGCAATCATATTTGCCGAGTAACTGATTGATAATCAGCAAAGAATCTCCAAATACCTCAACAAACTGAGCGCCGATTTCTTTAAGAATCTGGAGACCCTTCATCAATGCTTCATATTCTGACTGATTATTTGTGCATTTTTCAATTAGAAAAGCAAATTCAAACCTTGCCCCCCGATAGTCCAAGGAACCGCGTCAACCACATCAGCCTTTTTCATCGGACCAGATACATCAAGCTCCATAGTGCATTGCTCAACAGCATTAATGTTAGGTCCACAATGATCAGCAACTAAATCAGCCATTATCTGCCCTTTTACCGTTTTGGCCGATTCGTATCTAAGATCAAACTCCGTCAGAGCAAAAACCCACTTGCCAATTCTCCCTTTCATGATTGGCATCGATAACATATATTTGATCACATCTTCTCTACAGATCACAGTACATTCGGCCGATAGCAAATAATGCCTTAATTTTGTACAAGAAAAATACAAACAAAGGCAAAGCTTCTCCACATATGAGTACCGAGTCTCAGGATCTAGTAATCTTCGGCTTAAATAGAATATAACTCGTTCCTTCCCATCAACCTCTTGAATCAAAACAGAGCCGATTGCATGATTAAAAGCAGATAAATAAATCTTGTACGGCTTACCCTTTTGTGGTGGAATAAGAACTGGGGGATATGCTAAATATTGCTTAATTTCATCCAATGCCTTTTGATGTTTAGGCTTCCAAACCAACTCTTCTTCATCTTTCAACTTCAACAGAGGAGTAAACGCCTCCAATCGGACCGACAGATTTGATATAAACCTCCTCAGGAAATTGCTCTTTCCAATCAAACTCTGCAATTCCTTTTTGTTTACTGGAGGTTCAATATCATCAATCGCTTTGCGGTTTCAATCATTTACCTCAATTCCCCTCTCATGTACCAGGAAACCAAGAAATTGGCCAGCCGATATGCCAAAAGCACACTTGAGCGGATTCATCTTCAATCCATGTTGCCTTGTGCACGCCAGCGTTTCCTTCAAATCGGCCAAATGATCTTGATAACCTTTTGATTTGATCACCACATCATCAATGTAGATTTCAACTATCCTGCCGATCAGCTTATGAAAAATATAATTCATAGCACGTTGATAAGTAGCACCAGCATTTTTCAAACCAAAAGTCATAACAACCCACTCATATAAACCGAGAGCACCTGGGCATTGGAATGCATAAACCTCAATCAGCCGTGGCCCTTTATATTTATAGGGTGAGGAGGTCTTGTCCCACAAGGAAAGTCCTTTTACAACTCGGATCTACAAAAAAAGTCCAAATCTACTAGGACTCGGGGAAAACCGGTTCCACCGGTTTCCAAATCCGGTGCCACCGGATTGCCCTGCCAAACGGGCAACAGGAACCAAACCGGTTCCATCGGTTTTTGAATCCGGTTCCACCGGTTTTCTCTGTCATACTGTCTTGTGCCAATTTTGGTCGTCAACAAGAGACAAGGCGGATAATCTGGTGAGTGGAATAGTACCACATCTAGTTGATGGAGGCCTATCTATTCTACAGTACCCCGATGATCCTTTACTCTTTATGGAACACGACCTAGAGAAAGTTCGTAACATTAACTTATTGCTTTGTGCTTTCGAACAACTCTCAAGTCTTAAAATAAATTTTCGTAAGAGTGAAATTTTATGCTTTGGAGAGCACAAAGGTGTAGAGTCCTAATACACTGAACTCTTCGGCTGTAATCTAGGATCCTTTCTGATAATAAGATATTTGGGCATACCTATACACTATAGAAAGCTATCAAATGCTGATTGGAAAAGAGTAGATGAACGGTATGAAAAGAGACTTAGCAGCTAGAAAAGAAAAAATCTATCTACCGGTGGGTGTCTGGCATTGATTAACCCAATACTTAGCAGCCTACCCATGTATATGATGTCTTTTTTCGCGGTCCCAAAAGGATTTCTCAAACAGTTGGATTACTTCCGATCGAGATTTTTTAGGCAGAGCGATAAATAAAAATGTAAATACAGATTAGCCAAATGGATTATCGTATGCCATCCCAAACCAAGATGGGTTAAAAATTCATAACATGCATATTAAGAAGACAGCTCTTCTTAGTAAATAATTATTTAAACTGCTCACAACTGAACGAATTTGGCAATAGATTTTTGGCGATAAATACCAACGCTCTAAGCCTGTTTCGGAAGTTCAATAGAAAAGTGGGGACTCGCATT
>CM014276.1:16626588-16871829 GCA_004135705.1 Alloteropsis semialata
TCCTGATCCTGATGCCCCTGCAGAATCTGCTATAAAGACTGGACCTTTCAAACAGATGGAATCATCCACCGCCTTCTTGATGAGATTATCTAAAGAATTCACCAAAGTGCCTGACTGGTTAATCAATGCATGATGAACAGCTTGGTGAATCATCTTTGTCATGTTGACCTGGTACTCCCGAGCATCAGTTGTCTTCTTGATCAATTCTGGATCTGGGAGAGGACCTTTGAGTATAGGTCCTGAACGATTACGTCCAAATTGGCCAAGGCAGAGCTTCTCGAATGCATCAATCTGAGCCTGAACTGCATCTAATTGAGCTTTAGACAGATCGGCCTTTGTAATTGGAATGGCCGTCTCAGGCGTCTTGTTCTTGTCATTCTTAGCCTTCTCAGTAGCTTCTTTTTCAGCAGCAAGTTTTGCTGCAGTTTCTTTCTCAGCGGCAAGCTTTGCTGCGGTTTCTTTTTCAGCATCAGACGACGACATCTTGGAATTTGCTTCTCGTGTCCCACCGGGCGTGCCAAAAATGTGTTGACGCGGAAAATCGGCGGTCGTATCCTCCACGTGCAGCACAAGAAGACCAGAGAGATCTGCTTCACTCCAGTGCCAGCCTGCACTTTGTTCAGGTTCGCGGCGTGCCAGTCAATTTGACCTGAAATTGACAAGGGGATAAAATAGTTAAATTACTCTTTGATTGTGCCGGCTCTATTCCAAACGGCATAGGCACGTTGGATTTCAGCCAAGACCCAATCAGACTTGCGTCGGCCGATGCCAATCGGACCTCAAAATCGGACTTCATAGATAACCTTAATCGGACCAATATAATCGGACCTTAATGAGTCATCTAATCGGACCTCAGAATCGGACCAATCAGGATCGGACCTTGTAACAGATCAGCCTTTAAATAAAATAAAGCATAAAATATGGCCAATATGTAAATAATGGATCAGCTGTGCCTTTGGACAAGATATTAAATAATCAAAGTGTAAGCCGATACATCGTCCATCTTGCCTAGTTGCCAGTTTGATTTATCTTATCGGACCATCTAACCAGCCAATCGGACCAGAACCTTTTCAGAGAAATCTAGCTCCGACGTAGGGAATCTAGATTTCTCCAGCAATGATCAGATCAGATAGCTAGACAGTCAAACTCAACTCATCAACCTGTCAACTAAACAAGATGCTCGCACAGGTGTTAATCAGATTAAGCAAATAAGCAGATAAAACATTAACAGGATCATTCTGATTCTAAGGTATGCTATCGAATAATCAAGCAAGACCTAGCTCCGACGTAGGGAATCTAAATCATGCATAACACCCAAATAGCAATCAGGTATAACCAAAGCTTCCTTTGACTAATCAAGATGAATCTAGCTCCGACGTAGAGAATCTAAACCAAGCATGACAATCAAAGATCAATCTTATCATATTATGAACATCTAGCTCCGACGTAGGGAATCTAAACAAACACAATACTCAAAGAACAACCAGATTAAACCACAAAGCATGGATCGGACCTAGAACGATACTGTAAGATAAATATTGCTTAAATCGGACCAAGACCGGTGCTCAAAGCCGTTGAAGAAGTAGATTAATTCACATGGCGTAGATCTAAACCAATCTAGCAACTCCAAACAAACCGCAAAGACTACCTTTAGTAACCAAGATTACTCTAGCTCCGACGTAGGGAATCTAGCCTAATCTTGATATCTAGCTCCGACGTAGGGAATCTAGACATAAAGTGCAACCCGATAAACGATCAACTGTTGAATAATCAATAGTGATCTAGCTCCGATGTAGGGAATCTAGATCAATCTTGCTTATTCAAACAGTATAAACGAGAAAGGGCGATGCGCCTCAATTCAAAGCCTATACTAGCTCGATAAATTGACTAACTTACTGGTAAGCCGGAGATCAGAACTGATGCAGCCCGTCCACCAATGAGCTTCGTCGGTAACTACTACTAGGGTTTTTGGCGTGAAGCCGGGTTGTATTGATTGTGAGAATAGTTTTTACAATGGACGAGGGTTCATATTTATACCCTGGTCATGGAGAGTCCTGATCGGACTTGACTAACTTGCAGATAAAGTAAACTAAGCTTAACATAAAACGGGACTCCCATATGCCTCCTGAAAAGGAAATAGTCCCCGCATCTGATACACTTCCTTCTTAGCCGACGCGCCCTTCTTCTTTTATCCATCATCAGATCGGACTTCTTGTTTCATCGGACTCCTCTCCAGCATCGGCTTCCTTCCTCGTCACATTCATCTTTGACCAGTCAACGGACACATCGCACAGTATTAGCCTTTCTACATCATCATCTGACTCAGCATATCTGGTGCGAAAATCTGGTGTCAACAGACTCATGATCAGAATGGATAACAAATTCTTTGGGCCATAAGTTGTGCTGCCATGTTTCCAAAGTTCTAACAAGAGCAAGTAATTCTTTATCATAGGTGGAATAATTCAGACTAGGCCCACTCAATTTTTCGCTAAAATACGCTACAGGTTTGCCCTCTTGCAGCAGCACACCTCCCAGACCAATTCCACTAGCATCACATTCAAGTTCAAAGGTTTTGCTGAAATCTGGAAGTTGAAGTAAGGGTGCATGTGTTAACATATCTTTCAACATGTCGAAAGCACTTTGGTGTGGTGCAGCCCAAGTGAATATCGCACTCTTCTTGGTGAGCTCATGCAGTGGGGCTGCAATGGTGCTGAAGTCCTTCACAAAGCGACGATAAAATCCAGCAAGTCCTAGGAAGCTTCGCACTTGGGTGACTGTTGTTGGAACCGGCCAGCTGTGAATGGCTTCAACCTTGGCTTGATCAACTTCAACTCCCTGCGGTGTCACAACATAGCCAAGAAAAGAGACACGATCTGTGCAAAAGGTGCACTTCTCAAGGTTACCAAACAAGCGTGCATCACGTAGAGCATCAAAAACAGCACACAAATGATCAAGATGGTCTTCTAGTGTTTTGCTATAGATCAGAATGTCATCAAAATATACTACCACAAATCTGTCAATAAAAGCACGCAAAACTTCATTCATCAATCTCATGAAAGTGCTGGGTGCATTAGTGAGCCCAAAAGGCATGACTAGCCATTCATACAAGCCAAACTTAGTTTTAAACGCTGTTTTCCATTCATCTCCAAGCTTCATGCGAATTTGATGGTAACCACTACGCAAATCAATTTTAGAGAACACAATTGAGCCACTCAATTCATCAAGCATATCATCTAACCTAGGAATAGGATGACGATATCTGATTGTGATGTTGTTTATCGCTCTACAATTGACACACATGCGCCATGACCCATCTTTCTTAGGAACTAAAAGCACGGGAACAGCACAAGGGCTAAGAGACTCACGCACATAACCTTTGTCGAGCAATTCTTGCACTTGGCGCTGAATTTCTTTGGTCTCTTCCGGGTTGGTCCTGTATGGAGCACGGTTGGGCAAGGAGGCCCTAGGAATAAGGTCAATCTGGTGCTCAATCCCACGAATCGGCGGCAGCCCCGATGGCACCTCCTTAGGAAAAACGTCCGCATATTCCTGCAAAAGGTTAGTGACAATAGGAGGCAAGGAAGAAGGTATGTCCTCAAGTGAAAACAAAGTTTGTTTGCAAATCAAGGCATAGCAAACAGCAGTGGTAGCATCAATCTCATCCAATTCAGATTTGGTAGCAATGAAACATGACCCTTTCAGCTTGATCTCCTTTTTATTATCATAAACAGGTTTGGTATTGTTCTTTTTATGCTTCTCAAGCTCGTTTGTCACAATCTGATTTTCACTTTTACCATGTTCCTGATTCTTCAATTTACTAGCTCTAGTAAGTTCATCTTTTAGAATTTGTTCAGGAGACATTGGATGCAACACAATCTTTTTATCATGGTATAGAAAAGAATACTGATTTGATCTACCATGATGCATAGAATCTTTATCAAATTGCCATGGCCTTCCTAGTAGAATACTACATGCTTGCATTGGCACAACATCACATTCAACAACATCTTTATAGGAGCCGATGGCAAAATTTATTCGCACAAGTTTAGTTACCTTTGCCTTACCGCTATTATTCAACCATTGAATGCAATATGGATGCGGGTGAGGTTTGGTGGTAAGCGCAAGCTTCTCCACCATGTCGCTGCTAGCCAAGTTGTTGCAACTACCTCCATCGATGATCACACGGCACAAACGCTCTTTGATGACACACTTTGTTTGGAACAATGTGTGCCGCTGATTTTGTTCCGCCTTCTCCATTTGCGCGCTCAACACACGCTGCACAATGAGGCTCTCATAGCGGTCGGCTTCAGCTGCATTAATATGTTCTTCCGGGCAGCCCTCACTTCCTGCATGGTCAGCTGCAAGCAATGCAAGTGTATCTTCATCAATTTCACTAGCAGATGAGTACTCACCATCATTTTTGACCACCAAAACGCGCTTGCTTGGGCAGTCACGCATGACATGTCCATATCCCTTGCAGCGGTGGCACTGAACGTCTCTTGTTCTGCCCGTGGATGCCACCGATGAAGTGGTTGCAGTTGGTTTTTGTGCGGTCTTTGCTGCTGAATTTGCGGGGCTGTCACATGGCTTGTCGCTGGAAGGTGAGGCTGCTGCTCGAGCTGATGATGAATACGGTGCAGCAGCACGTCCAGTTGATGGAATGCTCGAACGGGGCTGCGTGGAAAAATTCCTCCCTGCAGATATGTTAGTCTTGGTACTAGCACGTCGCCCCTGCACTTCCGTTTCAGCTTTACAAGCAAGATGGAACAAATGGGTTATGTTAGTATACTCTTTACCCTGCACTTCCCTTTCAGCTTTACAAGCAAGATGGAACAAACGGGTTATGTTAGTGTACTCTTTATAAGCAAGGATGTCCTGAATTTCACGGTTTAACCCACCCAAAAATCTAGCCATAGCGGGTTCCACATCCTCCTCTAAATTGCAGCGTAGCATACCCATTTGCAGCTGTTGATAGTATTCTTCTACACTTTTAGTACCCTGTTTTAATTGCTGCAGCTGGTTTAACAGATCACGTGCATAATAAGATGGAACAAATCTAGCCCTCATGACCCGTTTCAAAGCATCCCAAGTTTGTGGCATGTTATTAGGATTTTTCTTGCCATGTTCTATCCACCAAACGGAAGCAAAATCAGTGAACTCACTAGTTGCAGCCCTAACACATGCATTTTCAGGAAAATCATGACAAGTAAATTTTTGTTCAACAGCCATCTCCCAAGTAAGATAAGCATCAGGATCATATTTACCATCAAAAGAGGGTATCTTAAATTTTATCTTACTGAAAGCATTGTCATTGTTATGCACCTCACGTGGACGCGGTCCACCCATACCTCGACGGTTATGTTGTCGACGTCTCCGAGCTCGATCCTCATCTTCAGTGTCAGCAGAATAATCGGCTCTCGAATTTTCTGCGTTGCGCTCTTCCTCTTGGTCACCTCCTCTATGCTGATCATTTGCCTTTGCGTGGAGCTCATCAAAGCGCCTCAGAAGAGCAGTGAGACTCTTGTCCACGTGGCCAACCGTCGTCTCCAATCTTGCAAGCTTGGTGTTGTTGGAGATCTGCGTGGCCTCCATTTGCCCAATCTTCTCATTTATCACCTGCAAATCATTATCAATCCCATCGGTGTAGTCCCTTACTTGCTTTTGAAAATGCTGCATGATGCTTTTGGTGCGAGGCGTAAGCGGACCTCCTTCATCCTCTTCCTCATCCCCTGAACCTACCATGGAAAAGATGCAAGAGCAAACAGGGAACAAGTAAAGTAGGAAATTCCCTACAACTACTAGATGTAATTTGTGTGTGGTGCTCTCTCACTCTCAACCTGTTGTACAAGCTCTTACCAATTCTTACCCTGCTCGCAGGAGGGTCGGCAACAACAAGTCGGGCACCAGAAAGAAAGTGTATCGGTGCTGCAGCAACAACTCCTGTAAAGCTGAAAATCGAGTATGTGGAGCTGTAGGTGGGCTAAAAGAACACAAGGAAAATACTAGTACCACGTTAGTTATAAAAGCAAGCTGAATAATTGTTCAACGGCGGTACTGTGCTGGTCCTAGCCTAGACCGTGCTAGAGACGCGAGCCTGGACACAAAGGAAGTCACAACGCACCACCGAAGACAAAAGTAAGCACAAAGAACAGCCCCTTTCTTTCTTCTTTTCTTTTGCTTCTTCTCTTTTTTTTCTTTTCTTTTTTTTGATTTTTTTTTGATATTTTTTTTCAGTGGTACTCAAAACTAAATATATGAACACAGGGGATCCCAAAAGTCCAATCAGCACATACACTTTTTCTGAAATTATAGGGGTATTCCGGTAAAAAGAACCTTGCTCTGATTACCAATTGATGAGAACCCGTGGGGGATTTCCCGATCTTTCGGTGAGGACGAACTGGATAACTCGATTTGAGGGAGGGAGAAGGCGTTGGCGGTCCGACTTCAGCAATCCAGAGACGCTGCGCCTTAGCAACCGATACACCTCTTCCCTGGTCGCCGCGCCCTTGTGATGCGCGACACCGGCCACGAGGGCACCCGTCCTGCAAGCAAATCGAAGAACTCGCAAGAACAAGTAAACAAGCACTGAAATCGCAAGGAGAAATCAAGAACTCAGTCTGGATTGATCGAATATGGGGTTTCGATTACAAGAAGACGGGCGGCTGGATTAGCACACGCGCTCCAGGAGAAGTAGCGATAGCTAGTTCATGAAAACAAAACCCAACCCTCCCATGGCGGCTGCTGGGGGGATAAGTACTGGGAGGACGACCTCCAACCCTAGGACGCGCCCAAAGTGGGCTCAACTGGATACACGGCCCATTGGGCCAAAATAGAGTGGCGCAGCACCATGGGCTGAAAACCCTTCTGTAAAGACATGATGACTGTGCCCCACTCAGAATAGGTATCATCATGAGGCCAGATCCGTTTGAAAGAGGACTTCATAAGCTTTCCGTGAAGTACTTGAACGTCCCAATCGGAGTCCGAATGAAGTCTTGACCGTTGTCACAAGTTGGTGCTGTCCTGCTGTCCGAAACCAGCCCACGTGAATCCGCTCCCCTTCTTATCCTCTCCATCATTCCTAAGTAAAACAAGAGTGCACATGTTTCCATTGATGAAATATAATGGATAAGAGCTTAAGAATGAACTTACTTGATGATTGAGTTGACGGGCACGAGCGCGAGTAATAGGACCAGATGGTGGAGATGTCGCAGTTGCCGGTGTCAGTGGTGGTGTGGATGTATCGTTGGTGTTGATGTCCTCATCACTTCTTACTGCTGGCGATATCGAGAGTCGTTCGGGTCGAACCCTTGGTACCGGAAGTAGGCATTCATGTTCTGATTGCCTTGCTGGATGCTGTTCTGTAGGGTGTTGTAATTTTGCACTGACTGGTCCCACCAAGCCTGCGACTGCTGTACATGATGGGTTAATGTATCATCAATGCGGTGAGTGGTTACCTCAAGGGTTCCCATGCGGTTGGATAACCCATCCATGCTGCTGCGCCAGTCCCTTGCTGAAAAGGATCGTCGAGCATCGAACGGAGGAGGGCCACCACTTGAGCTGGATGACTGATGATAGCGCGGGTCTTGGGGATTCCATTGTGCTTGCGGGGCTTCTTGCCATCCCGAACCCCCCACCATATATGGTGGGGGCGGTTGTGGCTGCTCCCAGTTTGATCCTGCTGGTATGTATGGCGGAGTTGGAGGTTCCCATGTTCCTTGGGTTTGTGGCACCGCGGCTTCTTCCCGTCGGGACATGCTTCTTGTCACCCTTCCTGTCACGCTCCGCCTGCCTTCCTGCTGTAACTCCAACAAGAGTGATTCGCACTTGTACAGCTAGTATTCCGGTGCTAGCAATGGAATTCTAGTTGTACTATTATGATAAACCATAACAAGCTTTTGGTCTATGGCATGCGTAACAAGGTGACTCTGAACAAAATGGGATTCATCCAAAGTTGGGCGAGGCTGCGGAAGGAACTCGACTCGATAATTATCCAAAAGACCCATTGACTCATAGATGCGAGTGACCAAAGAAGTACACTCAATGGGACCTTGCCTTCTAAAAACACCCATCCATTAATCGATCATAAAAACGACTGGGGAAATTTTTATCTTCTTAACCATCGCATATAATAATTTCAATTAATCAATGCGAACGGTCCGAAGATCATTTTGAGGAAAAAGAGTCATGGCAAGCCAGCGGTGCATAAAATGAAGAGTGGGGTTGTGAATGTGGCTTGTTCTGGGAGGAGTCCCATCTGTGATATCCGAGATGTCCCGCCAGAAAGATTCTCTCACAAAAAGCCTCAAAACTTTATCAATCTCCAAGCTACAACGCTTGCTAAAACCCAAATGGCTACTAAGCTACCTCCAGGAAACGAAGTATTCTTCCCTTAGAAAGCGAAAAGTAATCCCCTCCTCAGATTTTCTCAAAGTAGCAAGAAATTGAGTTGTTAACAAGCGACACCCACCCTCATGAATGCGCGCAAAATCCGACCAACCCACAGCACACCAAACGTTTTCGAAGTCAGTGGCCATACCTGATTTTTCCATGAGTTCGCTTGTGAACACATGTGTGTGATCAAAAGCGCGACCCAGGAGAATTTGATACGCTTCTATCTCGTAGCCTTCGTCGATGTCGAGTTGGTCGTCGGAGATGAACGCCGGGCGAGGGTCATCTTCGTTGTGGTTGCTGCTGGAGCTGTCTCCGTTACCTTCTCCGTTGCTGCCGCCGCCTCCGCCTCCTGCGGATGTGGCGTCAGCCCCAGTGTAGTAGTACTGGTCTTCGGATATCTCCATGGAATGTTGGCTGCCCATCCTTTCTTCGGAGCCACTGGCCGAGTCCATGATCTCCGTGCTGGAGGAGACCAACTCAGTGCTTCCGAAATGTCGGCTCCGCCTCGAGCTTGACCCCTTCAACCTTTTTGCTTGCTTCATGACTCCTCGGACGAGGTTCATGATGCCTGCACAAGGAGCAACAACAAGAACGATTCTTGGAAGACAAAAGGATTAGCATTAGTGGGTTAGTCGTCCAAGAGTTAGTCATTCTTTTGGGGCGTGGTTGCCTCCACAATAGTGTTCTTGTGGGTTATGACACACCATAAACAAACGTTCTTGTGGGGTTGAGGACCTCCACAACTAGTTCAAGCACTTGAGCACAAGAAGAACAGCACCATTATGCAGAAACGAAGTCCATTTTTACTTGGATTTTTTTTTGATTCTCAAACTAAGGAGCTAAAAACTTGAGAACTTAACAGAGGGAGAAGAGAAACTCCGAGGGCGAAATGCAGCTCGGGTTGGGGCGAAGTGATCAGGCACCATGCCAAGGCTTTTTATAGCTGGAGCTCACCCCTGATCGGCCGACCAGGTGGGGTCGGCGACCTTCCCACAGGCGTGTTTTGGCCAGGCTTTGATCATGAGCGCGTTGGATTCCCTGGCAGTTGGAAGATGGTTGAAAACTTTGCAAAAGAGGGATTCATGCATCGGGCGACATGAGCTGGTCGGCCGACCGGAGATGGACATCGTTGAATGCCTTCTTTGCAAGATGTGATGGATGCTTATGGTAGTGCATGATAGTGTTTGAGTGCTCTGCAAAGGCCAAAGTTTGGAGTCGGCCGACGTGCCCCGGTCGGCCGACCAAGCCGTAGCTAGGTTCGGGCCTTGCTTTTGCAGAGTGGCACATGGTTCAAAGATGCGATGAATGCTGGGTGTAATGAATGTTGGTGGCCAGGTATCCAAGGGAAATTCAAGTAGATGGCTCCAAAGTTTAAGAATTTAAATGCAATGATTTGTGGAAATTCAAACATGCTTGAAAAATAAATATGCATTGTGAAATAAATATGGGATACATACCGATGCACCTACCGGTGAGGACTCATTGTTTTTTGTCCATCAAGTGCGAACGTCTCCAAGATATGATTCAGCTTGATGACTTGTCTTCTGCAATTGAAGATGATGCGGAAGCTTTGCAACACCACTCCTGTTCTGTTTTCTCGACGCAAGGTGTTGTTGGTGTTGTTGCCTTCAGAGCTTTAACACCTTGTGTGAATTCTTTGGGCAGGGGTAGGAGCGGCTCATTGTTAGTGACCGGTGGTTTTCATGACTTCCATCCATAAATGACCTTGATTTCAGGCCCGTCATGTTTTTGGCTTGATTCTTTCTTGTTTCCTGCATGGTTAGCCAAAATCTCCCAACTGGTTTCTTTCACCACAGCAGCTAGTTGAGCTGACTGGGCCTCTAGAATTTTACTTAAGCGCAGCTGGTTTTTCACAGTGACAGATAGGGCATGGAATTTAGAGCTTAGATCATTCACCTCTCTCTTGGCGGGTATGGTGTACGAACTTCCTCCTTGCTAGGATGAGTTCCAGTTATGTGCTAGAAATAAATCCCTGCACTTTTGCCAAGAATCCATCTCCGCCTGGTGATGGTTGTACCATTGCAGTGCCCTGCCTGCTAGGGAGAATGGGAATAACCATTTCATTGCCCTTCCTGCTAGTTGACGGCATATTGCTGAGAACCGTCGGAGATGGTCCGCTGCGTTTGCTGTAGCCTTTCCATTGAATGGCTTGGCTTGCACCATTGCAATGTACGTTGAGTCAATCATGAGAGTTTCAGTTGCCATCTTGGTGCAAGAGTGTTTCGATTTCGACCGGCAATGTTGAAAGAGCACTTGCGTGCTCTCTTCTAGGTGAAGGAGTTCTTCCGGTGAATCGATGTCGTGATCTTCTGTTTCACACAAAGAGAAATAGAACAAGGGTAAACCTGTCTAGACGCTGGTATTTTAATTATGACATAAGGTTAATACAGAAGTTAACACATTCTTTAGCCAATGCTTTCCCCGGCAACGGCGCCAGAAATGCTTGTTGGCATTTCTTAGTATCACCACTACGGGAGTGATGCCACTAGAGATGCCTTAATATAAATCTTAGCGTTACATAAGTTCTGCAAGCGCACAGAAGTACATTGTAGCATTTCACCCGGGAGTATTCCAGAGTATCGTATTTATTTCCTCAGGGAAAGCGTATGGCAAAGTAATATGTTTTCCAATGCATCAACTATATCACGATTAATATACCAAGACTAGAACAGGGAAATACATGATATGAAAAGTTGGGTAGGTTGACACACAGAAGATTTCATTGCTCATTATGTAAGTCTAGTTAATATGAAGATCCTAAGAAAGAACTAGAGATTCTATGTATTTCTTACTTACGGGTTACACTCCTACAAGTGTATCCTATACAAGCTCAGCAAGAGACACATGTTAGAGGGCAAATCGAGGAGTCGTGGGATCCCCTCATCCAAGGGTACTGTCACGATGTTTATCACGAAGGCCTGCAAACGCCCAAACCCGAACGGCGAGGATTACAATACGTGGGGTAGGGTATCCCCAACAGCATTCTATACCCCAAACACCATGTTTGTAATATGAAATACATCTTTACCAATTGTACGGAAAGGTAAAGAGCAATCATAAAGATTCATTGGGCCATTGCCATAACATGCATCTTCTACACTAAGGTGCAAGACATACAACTCATATGATGAACACACAAGACTATAAGTCAAGTAACATGAGCAAGATAGCATATCCATTATGGCTCTAAGTCTTACAAGTAAGCAAAAGGATACAAGATAACTGAGCTCTAGGCTTACCAAGACTTCTTCGGAAACCCGTAGAAGCTCAACTCCTATAACTACTTCTCTACTAACTAAGACTATGACTTGTAGCAAATGGAGCTCTTCCTTCTAGTGTGTGTTGTACACGAGGCGTTGGTCATCTATTTATAGTACTAGGAGGCAGTTCAGAGCCGGTACAAGGCGGTTGGGGACGAGTGGGCCCACCCTCGAGTCGGCCGACGTGTTGACGTCGCCCGATCATCTGATGCACCGACTGAGTTCATCCACGGCGCAGAATTGGTCCTGAAGTCGGTATAGACGCGCCAGAGAAGGAATGGCCGCAACGGCCTCCAGACTGGGTCGGCCGACCTGGCCAGGTCGGCCGACCTGGCCCTGGTTTGCACCGCCTTAGTCTTCATCTGTGTAACTGGAATGTGGGCCCTGATAGTCGTGGAGTCTGGGTATAAGATCTTTGAGTAACTCTTGATTCTCATGTGGGCCCATCAATCCATGTGCTTCTCCTTATCCTCCTTGTCATCCCTTGGATATAACCATCATTGATTCAACATTCTAGATGACATTAACTTGTGCTTCTTCTACGTGGCCAAACTTGGGCTAATTTGGGCACTAAGCCAGGTCGGCCGACCATGGCAGGTCGGGCGACCTGGGCTTAGCCCTGTTTTCCTTCGTCTTTTGGCCCATATCCCCTGCAACCAAATAGTCTCCATGTACAAGTGGAACTACATTATTTGAAACCAAATCCTACTGATTATTGTTGGTTTGTTTTATTTTACCATGTTGGCGTTACAAGATAATCATGGCTTAACAAGCGCCAACACCCTACCTCACCTTATATACTCGGGAGACAGGGTCCACAAGGCAAGAAATACAAACTCCTAGTCGGATACTATACATAGAGTCCTAACATGAGTAGGCCGAGTTGTTTCTTAGCATCCGACTAGTTTCCTTAAGTTGTACGCCTCTTCCTTGTATTTGTCAGAGTTGCCAGCCCAATTTTCTAACGGGCCAACAGCCCATAAGGACTCCCATGGATCTTGGTCCGTCAAGCCCCCGAGCGTCTTCATGTCTTCACGCCTGCCGAGTTATTTCTCAACAGTTTTGTCACACCCAGGTTTTTGGTCTTCTCAGAATTTCCAGTAAATCCTAAGATCTGGTTAGAATTAAATAGAAAGTAGGATGCATAGGGTTTGTGTGTTTGTTTTCAAAAACCCGATTAGGTTCTCGAATAGGTTCCCATGAGAATTTTCTGGATTTTTCTAGAATTTATTTCTATTTTTCTAGAGCTAATCCAATTTTTGGATACTTCTAGAAACCTTTTCCATGAGCTCCAAATATTTTATTTGGGTTCACCGTGTTCAACTCTATCTCTGGGATTTTTCTCGGAATTTTTTGGACACTCCGGAGTATTTTTCGCGGCTTAAAAGAATTTTCTTTTAACCTGAAAATATTTTCCCAGATAAAGAAAAAGGAAAACCCTACCTGTCCTAATGGGCCGCATCCCCTCTAAGCCCAAACCAAGCTAAGTCTACTTTTCACCTCTGAGCTTTGCCCGAGTTCGCTTTTGCCCCTCCCACGGGCCGAGCCTGCGAGGCCCGGTACAGGCCCGGCCCAGCCCACAGCGGCCCCTTTCTTTTTCTCCCACTGCCACCCCAGGCCCGCCTGCCAGCCTCTCTGAACGACGGGACCCGCATGTCATCCTCTACCCCCCCTTCTTCCTCACCGTGCCCAGCAGGGACTCGAGCCGAGCTCGACACGGCAGCCTCGCACAACCGCCGCCGTGATCCCCGCTCCCCCTTCCCGAATCGGTTGGGCCAGTACCCTATAAAGCGCGCCGCCAGCACCCCGTCGCGCCCCTGTTCCGCATCCCGAAGCCCTTGCAACGCCGCCGCCCCGAGCTTGCTCGCTGCCGGAGCTGGAGAAGCCGACTGCCCCCGCTCCGGTTTGCCGTCGCGACGCCCCGTGGCCGCCCCGGTCCTCTCCCTGGCGTGCGTAGACGCCCAGCGTACGAGCCCGACGCCTAGAGCCGCAGGACGACGCTGCGACCAAGCCCGCATCGCGAGACCGACGCGTTGTCCGCCTCTCGAAAGAAAGGGGCCCAGCCCACAGCGGCCCCTTTCTTTTTCTCCCATTGCCACCCCGGGCCCGCCCGTCAGCCTGTCTGAACCACGGGACCCGCACGTCATCCTCTACCCCCCTTCTTCCTCACCGTGCCCAGCAGGGACTCGAGCCGAGCTCGACACGGCAGCCTCGCGCAACCGCCGCCGCGATCCCTGCGCCCCCTTCCCGAATCGGTTGGGCCAGTACCCTATAAAGCGCGCCGCCAGCACCCCGTCGCGCCCCTGTTCCGCATCCCGAAGCCCTTGCAACGCCGCCGCCCCGAGCTTGCTCGCTGCCGGAGCTGGAGAAGCCGACTGCCCCCGCTCCGGTTTGCCGTCGCGACGCCCCGTGGCCGCCCCGGTCCTCTCCCTGGCGTGCGTAGACGCCCAGCGTACGAGCCCGACGCCTAGAGCCGCAGGACGACGCTGCGACCAAGCCTGCATCGCGAGACCGACGCGTTGTCCGCCTCTCGACGCCGTTCGCCCGCTCCGGCAGTCAATCGCCGACATCGAGCCCTGGGTAAGATTTGCCGCGTCCTCCTCTCCCTCCCAAGCCAAGAATCATGCGAAATGGAGCCCCTTAGCCACCGGATAGCCTCAGTCCGGCGAGCCGCCGCCGCATACCACCGTGCGCCGCCGTCCACCTTTTGCTCCGGCGGCCCAGAGCCGGCGGAGCAATCGGAGCCGTCCGATCGGCATCGGACGGTCAAGATTAAAACCCTGCGTACCCCTTCGCCTGTTTCATAAAGAGGCCCTGGAGTTTTTGGAATTTAACCCGCCGTCCGGATATAACCCGAGAAACTTATCTGCTATCCCCTGAAGTATATGGTTAATTACGAATAGGTCCCTGCAGCCTCGTTTAGCCCATAGAATGCGCGTTTTAGCTCCGATTTGATCCATTCAAGTTGCGTTAGGTTCGTAACAACATAATCTATGCGTTAATGTGCTGTTTTTCACAAAACTTGTTTTTGGGGATTAATTTAGTAATTAATTTGATTAATGGGCGAATTAAACTAGATTTCTAAATAAAAGATGATTAGGCTTTTACACCCGCCTTGTGTCTTGCCCATAGGTGCAGCAGAGCCCAAGCTTTCATGGTGATCATAAACCGTCCAAATTTCATACCTTTCATCCCTTTTGTTTGCCACATATTTAGCCTATACCTTTATTTCTATCTTATGGTATTTTGTCATCTGGCTTAATAAATGTTTAGTATATGAACCACTATGATCCCAGTGTATTATTTTAATACAGAAGTCGTATATGGTGGCCACATATGTGAAATCTCGATATTAAAATAGTATGTTGAATTGTATGTGTGTATACTAAAGTTTGTTGATCCATTCACACAAAATTCCATTGAACCTTTATTCTAATAATATTCCATGATGACATCCTGTTTCTGCCTTGATGATGTCACAATCTATTTGTCCTTAACCAAAATAATCCCGGCCTATGTTCTTTGTACCAGTATACCCTTGACCTTTCAATTTCCCAAAACCTTTTCGACCTTAGCATCCTAGTGTTTCTTGCACTCCCGAGTTCGTCGTAGCTAGTGTTTTCTAGTAGCAGCGCTTTTCAAAACTGTTGTATTGATTGGTGTATTGCTTTGTTAGATGTATCTTGTGTGCTGGTGTTGATCGTGCCAATCGGTGAGCTGTTCAACGTTGAAGGAGAGCAAGGTTCTGAAGAAGAGAATTACTGGCAATACTTTGAGGAAGGCAAGTATAACACGAGAATTCCTTGATACCTATACACATTATTAATCACATACATTCATGCATGAGTTAATCTGTTTTAGGATATCCCTAGTATCTTTGAGACTTACTTCCTTGTTCAACCGGGTTATGCATCTTTTGGGTAGCAAATGCTAGGCTAAACAACATGAGCTTACCGTCTTTGGACGTTGGAACTTGGATACTCATGATCATTTGCGAATGATTAAAACTTGCTTTTTAGCAACCTGGTTAGGTAGCTGGAACATGTGCTGTGTGCTTTGTTCTCAGCAAACTCTTGTTCTAGAATATGTGCTGTATGCTTTATTCTAGGCAATTCACGATCTAGAACATGTGCTGTGTGCTTTGTTCTAGGCAACCCTTAATTTGGACATGTGCTGTGTGCTTTGCTCCATCCAACCTAAATCGGAACATGTGCTGTGTGCTTTGTTCTTAATCAACCTTTAAACTGGAACAATTGCTGTGTGCTTTGTTCTAGGCATCACTAGTTGTGGTCTATCTTAATGTGGCAACCCGGGAAAACAGTGCAACCACGGGAATCAAATGGGCTCTGGTCTTGACTAAGTAAATCTTTGAAAGGTCTCGTAGCGTCCCTATGCAGTCACACCAAAGGTAGTGTGATGAATGTGCCTAGCTAGCACTGCGTGGTTGGGTTATAAAGTTCTTCTGAACTTTTACGTGACCAGCGGGGAAAGTGTACAACCTCTGCAGAGTGTAAAACTGTTATAATAGCCGTACTCACGGTTACGAGTGGCCTGGATCCTTTTTGACAGTGACTTTTACCCTGGTGATGTTTAAAAATGGAATGAAATTGGAATGATGGTGGACTATGATACTACTCTACTTATACTTAATTTGGGTTACAACTGGGAATTACCTATTACATTGTAGTAATTCGGTAAATGCTAAAATTGAACAATTAAAAGTGCTTACCGCCGTAAAACCGTGTCTAGCCTTTTAAGCCTTCATCCCTCGTGTTATATTTGTTAAGTAAAGTTGGTTTACTTACACTTGCATTATTCAACAAAATCCCGGATGGGTACTCAGATGAGGCAGCACTCGAAGATTTTCATGAAGATTTTCCAGAAGAGTTCTAGGTTGAGGTTCACCGGCCGGCGTCCCTGTGGATTGGAGACTTCATCGTGGGAGTTAGCAAATAGACTTCCGCTGTGGTTTGTTTAAGATTCTTGTTCTTTTGTAATAGTTTCTTTTGTAATCGAGCACTGGTTTACTTTGATTTACCTTATTCTGGAGCTATATGTGTGTGTTTAAGATTTCCTGGGTACACATATAGTAGCATTTGGATTTCCTTCGTAAATCCGGGTATGACAAGTTTTAGCATCAGCCGAGTTGTTTTCTCGTCATCCTGCTTCTTTGTTGAAAACCTTTAGAAGTGAACACGATGTGCTCCTTGCTGACTTCTTTTGCAATCAGCCCCCGGGCTTTGATTTTTAAATCAAAGATGATGCAAAAACTTCCCCATTTACTATAATGGTGTCTAGCTTTTGAAAAAAAGATGGACCCATTACAGGTCTAGCCCCCGAGCCTAGAAATATTTTTCAAGGATTAAAAATAATTTCAGGGTCTTTAATGAAAAACTTTCCAAAAGAAATATACTATTTCCCTCCAGCCCCAAGCCTAGAGCAGATGACAATAAGCTTAAAGACTTTTGCAAAAATATGTATATTCTTTGATTAGGAAAAAACCACTCCCATTAAGCATCAGCCCTCGAGTATGAAAATACTTCGGTAAATGACCTAGCCCGTTAGGAAAAATGCCGCACAAATATGTATCTGGTTAAAAAACTGCAAATATACAAGTGTTGGCGCTAATGAGAAGACAACTTTTAGAGAATACACTTAGGGTTACTGCTTCAGTTTATAAAAACAGAGGGTAAACCGCTTAACATTACCATCTATTCCAGCCGCCGCTGTGGTTTGTTTAAGATTCTTGTTCTTTTGTAATAGTTTCTTTTGTAATCGAGCACTGGTTTACTTTGATTTACCTTATTCTGGAGCTATATGTGTGTGTTTAAGATTTTCTGGGTACACATATAGTAGCATTCGGATTTCCTTCGTAAATCCGGGTGTGACAGAGTGGTATCAAATTCGTGCTGACTGTAGGATCGCAACCTAGATAGAAATGGTTGATGTTAAGGTTATCAATTCTCCTTCTTTTGCAAAATTTTACCTCCTTGGCTTTTTGTCTCTCTTTTGAATCCTACACTCACTCTGTTTACTAAAAGAATTGCTTCTCCCTCACCCTTGAATATTCTTAGCTGTCAATTATACTTGTCTGCTATGTTCAATGAAGATGTTGCTAAAGATACCAAGAAAGACACTACTTCAACAAGTCATCATTATTTGAGGAATCTGAAGACCTCATGAAGAGAGTTTCAGCGACTATATCGAAGACCTCAAGATCACTCAAACCTCGAGCCCTCGATAGTTTAGAGTTTTGTGTCTTAGGAGTTTGAACCTAAGCCTTTCTTTTACCGATAGATCAACGATGCTAAGATGTGTGCCATGCTAGTGTGCTCTTGTGTGTTGTTGTGTGATCTTTGTATTGGTTGTAAGTATAGTTAGTTAGATCAGTTCCCTTGGCTTCCCTTCTATTTGTCTACAAGTCCTTGCCCGACATGTCTCTTTCACATACTAAACCTCAAACTAGACGGAGTATAACAAGAGAAGCCCTCAAGAAAGTGTGGCCAATGGTGAGATCGACATTTCATCTTTGGGCTCATCATCCCTAGACGACATGGAGCAATGGCCAATGAAGACGCTTGGATCCCCTTGGAGTTGCTACTGTTGCACACAGTATGGTCATCCATGTCTCCAGAATGACCGCAGTAGGAAGATGATGCGATCAGGTCTACTTAAAGAATCATCTACCGGTGGAGATAAGAAACCACCTTCTCCAAAAATAACTGCTCAAGAAGGACAAGACACTGAAGCTCAAGAAGAGAGTGTTGATGATACATACCTTAGTGGATGGGACATAACCTTTAGTACATTTTAGCCACGCAGACGAAAGCACACTAAAAAGGTGAGCAAAGCGTAAGGTCAAGAACAGTGGACCTCAAACCCCCCAAGAAGTTGAAGATGACTGCAAAGCCCAAGGAGCCAAACTGAATACTAGCACGAGTAGACTACTTGGAAGCAACTCAAGCAAAGCAAGCAAGGAGCATGCTACTCAGGAATGTTTTGCTACAACAGTGATCGCTTTGTTTGATGCGAGAGCCTCGCACTGCTTCATATCAACAGGGTTTGTGAGGGAAAACAACATTTTACCACTTTTCAAGGAACAGCCAATATCTGTCCGGCCTGAAGACGAAGAAAAATTACTTAGGCAGGAATGTCTAGAGGTACCATTGCAGATATATGGAATTAGATTCAAGGTGGATACGAATGTCCTGGATTTGAAAGGAATGGATAATATCTTAGGAAAGGGTTGGTTACCTAAGCATAAGAGTATAATGGATTACCATTCCAAGGTGGTCTCTCTAACCAATAAGCAAGGAACAGAAGTTATATTCAAAGCAGCCGCACAGATAGGAAAGAGCAAAATCAAGCCAATCACCAACTGAAAGAAGCATCTCTACAAGAAATTGGTTCAAAGAAGAAGACTCATGATCACATCAGGAAGCATATCAAGTTAGATATAGATGAAAAGAATTTGTTAGCAAGTTGTACTCAAGATCTGTACTCAGTAAAGCTAAGTTTATGTATATGTGTGGATTGAAACAAGTAATGACAAGATTTCACTTCCACTAGAGTTCAACTTAGGATATGGAAATGTCTTGTTAAGTGGGGTAGTGATAAGTCATACTCCTACAACGGTGCATAAGAAACGGATCTAGAGAAAGATGGAAACAGTTGGGAGGCACTCCCGAAATCAAGGATTTATACACAAAGGAAAAAAACAACAAGGGATTGAAGACCCTTATTCCTGTCATCTCCACGCCCTCTTGTTAGCCTAGCTATGAAGAAGTCACCAGAAGATTTCACTTTCACCAGAGTTCAACTCGAAGTATAGAAGAATCATGTTAAGTGGGGTAGTGTTGCGCCACAATTTTACTGCAACACATGAGGTGCACAAGATGTCAAGTGGTGGATCTCGAAGAGGAATGGAGACAATTGAGAAGCATCTTTGAAATCATGGAATATTACTGAAAGGAAAGACAAGATGAATGGTTGGAGATCATATATGGATAATTGGTATGGAATTAAGGATTCAAAGAAGGAAGCCTACAACAACATGGAGGAGAAGCTAAGAAGATGTTCATATGAAGCGATCAATGGTCTTCCTTGCTAACTTTTCACGAATCTCGGGGCGAGATTCATGTTAAGTGGGGTAGGCCTATAACACCCCAGGTTGTTATACAAATCCCCATTACAAGACGAGCAATACACAATAGGCTTCAAGAGACAAAATACAAAGTGAAGGCACACAAAGAACAAGCCTCATCATTGAGGAACACCAGCTGGAGAGAAACATGCTGCACAATGGAAATCCCAATACAAGACTCCAACATAGAGTGGACTCTCCCTGAACATTGACAACGTACATCATGGAAGGATACTCACTTCTTCGACACTCCACAAGCAAACAAGTAGGTGTGTTTATAGCAAACCGAGAAGGAATCACCATCAAGCAAGCCTAACAGGATAATAGAGCAGCAGATCCAGCTTTATTCAAATCACTTTGAACAAGAAGAGTCTTGGACATCCAATGGTTACATAAATGGTTCAAGAAAGGAACTTTTGGGATGTTAAGAAAAGAGCAGGAAGAGGTGTGCTCGAAAAACTTCAACAGACTTAGAAGATACACCCGATGATCACAAGGAAGCACGAAGAAGAGTCAATGCCTATAACCCTAACCTTTTTCCCTGCTAGCTTCCTCTTGAATCTCGGGACGAGATTCCTGTTAAGTGGGGTAGATCTGTCACACCCAGGTTTTTGGTCTTCTCATAATTTCCAGTAAATCCTAAGATCTGGTTAGAATTAAATAGAAAGTAGGATGCATAGGGTTTGTGTGTTTGTTTCCAAAAACCCGATTAGGTTCTCGAATAGGTTCCCATGGGAATTTTCTAGATTTTTCTGGAATTTATTCCTATTTTTCTAGAGCTAATCCAATTTTTGGATACTTCTAGAAACCTTTTTCATGAGCTCCAAATATTTTATTTGGGATCACCGTGTTCAACTCTATCTCTGGGATTTTTCTCAGAATTTTTTGGACACTCCGGAGTATTTTTCGTGGCTTAAAAGAATTTTCTTTTAACCTGAAAATATTTTCCCAGATAAAGAAAAAGGAAAACCCTACCTGTCCTAATGGGCCGCATCCCCTCTAAGCCAAACCAAGCTAAGTCTACTTTTCATCCCTGAGCTTTCCCTGAGTTCGCTTTTGCCCCTCCCTCGGGCCGAGCCTGCGAGGCCCGGTACAGGCCCGGCCCAGCCCACAGCGACCCCTTTCTTTTTCTCCCATTGCCACCCCGGGCCCGCCCGTCAGCCTGTCTGAACCACGGGACCCGCACGTCATCCTCTACCCCCCTTCTTCCTCACCGTGCCCAGCAGGGACTCGAGCCGAGCTCGACACGGCAGCCTCGCGCAACCGCCGCCGCGATCCCTGCGCCCCCTTCCCGAATCGGTTGGGCCAGTACCCTATAAAGCGCGCCGCCAGCACCCCGTCGCGCCCCTGTTCCGCATCCCGAAGCCCTTGCAACGCCGCCGCCCCGAGCTTGCTCGCTGCCGGAGCTGGAGAAGCCGACTGCCCCCGCTCCGGTTTGCCGTCGCGACGCCCCGTGGCCGCCCCGGTCCTCTCCCTGGCGTGCGTAGACGCCCAGCGTACGAGCCTGACGCCTAGAGCCACAGGACGACGCTGCGACCAAGCCTGCATCGCGAGACCGACGCGTTGTCCGCCTCTCGACGCCGTTCGCCCGCTCCGGCAATCAATCGCCGACATCGAGCCCTGGGTAAGATTTGCCGCGTCCTCCTCTCCCTCCCAAGCCAAGAATCATGCGAAATGGAGCCCCTTAGCCCCCGGATAGCCTCAGTCCGGCGAGCCGCCGCCGCATACCACCGTGCGCCGCCGTCCCCCTTTTGCTCCGGCGGCCCAGAGCCGGCGGAGCAATCGGAGCCGTCCGATCGGCATCGGACGGTCAAGATTAAAACCCTGCGTACCCCTTCGCCTTTTTCATAAAGAGGCCCTGGAGTTTTTGGAATTTAACCCGCCGTCCGGATATAACCCGAGAAACTTATCTGCTATCCCCTGAAGTATATGGTTAATTACGAATAGGTCCCTGCAGCCTCGTTTAGCCCATAGAATGCGCGTTTTAGCTCCGATTTGATCCATTCAAGTTGCGTTAGGTTCGTAACAACATAATCTACGCGTTAATGTGCTGTTTTTCACAAAACTTGTTTTTGGGGATTAATTTAGTAATTAATTTGATTAATGGGCGAATTAAACTAGATTTCTAAATAAAAGATGATTAGGCTTTTACACCCGCCTTGTGTCTTGCCCATAGGTGCAGCAGAGCCCAAGCTTTCATGGTGATCATAACCCATCCAAATTTCATACCTTTCATCCCTTTTGTTTGCCACATATTTAGCCTATACCTTTATTTCTATCTTATGGTATTTTGTCATCTGGCTTAATAAATGTTTAGTATATGAACCACTATGATCCCAGTGTATTATTTTAATACAGAAGTCGTATATGGTGGCCACATATGTGAAATCTCGATATTAAAATAGTATGTTGAATTGTATGTGTGTATACTAAAGTTTGTTGATCCATTCACACAAAATTCCATTGAACCTTTATTCTAATAATATTCCATGATGACATCCTGTTTCTGCCTTGATGATGTCACAATCTATTTGTCCTTAGCCAAAATAATCCCGGCCTATGTTCTTTGTACCAGTATACCCTTGACCTTTCAATTTCCCAAACCTTTTCGACCTTAGCTCTATCCTAGTGTTTCTTGCACTCCCGAGTTCGTCGTAGCTAGTGTTTTCTAGTAGCAGCGCTTTTCAAAACTGTTGTATTGATTGGTGTATTGCTTTGTTAGATGTATCTTGTGTGCTGGTGTTGATCGTGCCAATCGGTGAGCTGTTCAACGTTGAAGGAGAGCAAGGTTCTGAAGAAGAGAATTACTGACAATACTTTGAGGAAGGCAAGTATAACACGAGAATTCCTTGATACCTATACACATTATTAATCACATACATTCATGCATGAGTTAATCTGTTTTAGGATATCCCTAGTATCTTTGAGACTTACTTCCTTGTTCAACCGGGTTATGCATCTTTTGGGTAGCAAATGCTAGGCTAAACAACATGAGCTTACCGTCTTTGGACGTTGGAACTTGGATACTCATGATCATTTGTGAATGATTAAAACTTGCTTTTTAGCAACCTGGTTAGGTAGCTGGAACATGTGCTGTGTGCTTTGTTCTCAGCAAACTCTTGTTCTAGAATATGTGCTGTGTGCTTTATTCTAGGCAATTCACGATCTAGAACATGTGCTGTGTGCTTTGTTCTAGGCAACCCTTAATTTGGACATGTGCTGTGTGCTTTGCTCCATCCAACCTAAATCGGAACATGTGCTGTGTGCTTTGTTCTTAATCAACCTTTAAACTGGAACAATTGTTGTGTGCTTTGTTCTGGGCATCACTAGTTGTGGTCTATCTTAAAGTGGCAACCTGGGAAAACAGTGCAACCACGGGAATCAAATGGGCTCTGGTCTTGACTAAGTAAATTTTGAAAGGTCTCGTAGCGTCCCTATGCAGTCACACCAAAGGTAGTGTGATGAATGTGCCTAGCTAGCACTGCGTGGTTGGGTTATAAAGTTCTTCTGAACTTTTACGTGACCAGCGGGGAAAGTGTACAACCTCTGCAGAGTGTAAAACTGTTATAATAGCCGTACTCACGGTTACGAGTGGCCTGGATCCTTTTTGACAGTGACTTTTACCCTGGTGATGTTTAAAAATGGAATGAAATTGGAATGATGGTGGACTATGATACTACTCTACTTATACTTAATTTGGGTTACAACTGGGAATTACCTATTACATTGTAGTAATTTGGTAAATGCTAAAATTGAACAATTAAAAGTGCTTACCGCCGTAAAACCGTGTCTAGCCTTTTAAGCCTTCATCCCTCGTGTTATATTTGTTAAGTAAAGTTGGTTTACTTACACTTGCATTATTCAACAAAATCCCGGATGGGTACTCAGATGAGGCAGCACTCGAAGATTTTCATGAAGATTTTCCAGAAGAGTTCTAGGTTGAGGTTCACCGGCCGGCGTCCCTGTGGATTGGAGACTTCATCGTGGGAGTTAGCAAATAGACTTCCGCTGTGGTTTGTTTAAGATTCTTGTTCTTTTGTAATAGTTTCTTTTGTAATCGAGCACTGGTTTACTTTGATTTACCTTATTCTGGAGCTATATGTGTGTGTTTAAGATTTCCTGGGTACACATATAGTAGCATTTGGATTTCCTTCGTAAATCCGGGTGTGACAAGTTTTAGCATCAGCCGAGTTGTTTTCTCGTCATCCTGCTTCTTTGTTGAAAACCTTTAGAAGTGAACATGATGTGCTCCTTGCTGACTTCTTTTGCAATCAGCCCCCGGGCTTTGATTTTTAAATCAAAGATGATGCAAAAACTTCCCCATTTACTATAATGGTGTCTAGCTTTTGAAAAAAAGATGGACCCATTACAGGTCTAGCCCCCGAGCCTAGAAATATTTTTCAAGGATTAAAAACAATTTCAGGGTCTTTAATGAAAAACTTTCCAAAAGAAATATACTATTTCCCTCCAGCCCCAAGCCTAGAGCAGATGACAATAAGCTTAAAGACTTTTGCAAAAATATGTATATTCTTTGATTAGGAAAAAACCACTCCCATTAAGCATCAGTCCCCGAGTATGAAAATACTTCGGTAAATGACCTAGCCCGTTAGGAAAAATGCCGCACAAATATGTATCTGGTTAAAAAACCGCAAATATACAAGTGTTGGTGCTAATGAGAAGACAACTTTTAGAGAATACACTTAGGGTTACTGCTTCAGTTTATAAAAACAGAGGGTAAACCGCTTAACATTACCATCTATTCCAGCCGCCGCTCCCAAATCTCAAATCTTCCATACTCGCGTGCACCTTCCAATCCACTCCAGCCCCGTCCAAGATCCTCCTCCCAAGGACCTCGACTGGCAAGATGGGTAGGAAACCGGCAACTAACAAGCCCGTGGGAAGCAAGTCCATGGCGAGCAAGCCGACGGCGAGCAAGAAAGCTCCGAAGTCCCGTTCACTGGGATGCCAGTGTTCAAGAATGCTCCTGCCCCTGCACTTGTCTGGAAACCGTCCAAGGCAACAGACCAGATGGTGCAAGAGCTCGTCGATCAAGTTTATCTCCTTGACAAGTCAATTTCTTTCTGGCGCACGGATGTAGGAAAAGCGTGGCCATTTGATGAAGTCCACGAAATCGTTGTGTTCTGCTCCTTTTATGAGCGTGGATTTGCTCTTCCTGCTCATGATTTTCTCCGTGGCCTGCTAGCCTTCTATAAGTTAGAGTTGGTTCATCTCAACCCTAATTCCATTCTTCAAATCTCTCTTTTCATTCACCTTTATGAAACGTTCCTTGAAATCGACCCCCATTTCAATCTGTTCCGCCTTCTTTTCCGAGTCATGTCTAGTCAGGATAAAGTAGTCGACGGAGCTGGAATCCAACTGCGTCAGGGAGTGAAGAGTATTTATTTTGATTTCAAAATGAATGACTCCATCAAAGACTTGGCAAACAAGGGTTCTATGTAGAGAACCAGCCCCCGAGGCTGACCAAGCACTCTGGCCACCTACAATTGGAACGAAGCACTCGGCGAGGATGAGATCACAGGACTTGCCGGGTTGATGAAGATGATCGCAGAGCTGAAGGATAAAGGCTTGATGGCAATTGGGGTCGCCAGCTCGTTCTTGCGCCAACGCGTACAACCCTGCCAAAAGCGGGCGCATGCTGGCTGCAACTACACTAGCCCCAATGATCCTACTAGGGTCTCCTCCAGCGACTTGTCGTCCGATGAAGTCGCCGTTCGCTTCCAGGCGTTATGCATGGATGCGCAGAAGCTGCCACGCCGGGTACCCGAGTACTCGGCCAGTCGTCCTCCACCAGCGGTAAGTTCGAAATCAATCCCAAATATTTATGTGTTTGATACCCAGCTTCTTAATGAGCATGTTCTGATAAGCCTTCTTATGTCTGATCACAGGATCTACGCACAAGGTTCGCCTCTGCGCCTCCAGCCGTAGAGGAAACGCAGACTGGTCTGCCTGAGCCGCCCCTCTCCTCGCCGCCCAAGCAGTCTACTGGTGTGTTCTGAGAAGGGGAAAAAGAAAGCAGAACCAGCCGCCGACGACGAAGTGATGATCGGAGACTCCTCGTCAGATGAAGACACACCACCGCAGCCCTTTCCCAAGATCCTTGGCCAGGGCGGATCAGGCCTGAAGAGGTCTGTCCCCGATGACGTGCCAAGCCCTCGGGTCCCCAAGAAAAAACAGATTGTGCGGAAGAAAGCTAGGTCCTCCGCCGAGAAGCCTGCTAACGCCGGTCTGCCTGAAGTAGAGGATCTTGGCACGGAGACAGAGATGGATGTGAAGATACCAGTAGGAGTCCCACTGCATTCGTCACCGCCCAAGGTATGTTTAGTTGTATTTGAAACCCTTCATCTTGACCCGTTCCGGGTTCTTCTCCTGATCCGAGTTCTTTTATGCAGCAAACACAAGAAGAAGAAACCGTTCGCCAGGAAGAAACGCATGAGCCTCAAGACATCCCGTCTGGAGGAATCAACTTTGATCTGGACGAGCCGGAATTTGACATGGATTTTGCCAGGTAAGTGTTCTGCTTTGTTGGTCAGCACCATCTGTTTGTTCACCATATCCAGTAGAATGATCCTTGCATTTGTCTATCAGCACCATGTTTTTGTTCATCAGAAATCCCGGAGGTGAACCCATCCATGGAATCCCATACCAAGGAGGCGGAAGTGGAGCAGGAGCCGAGCCCACGGACGTTGCCGCAACCCCGCCCGCAAAAGCCAAGCATCGCAGCTTCGTCGTCCTCTAAAGTACTAGAACAAGCCGCTCCGGGTACTTCTGCTCAAGGCGCGTGGCCCAAATCAGCAGAAAGCACCTGGATGGCGAGTCTACGCACTGAAGAGCTTGATGCGGCTGCCGGACTCGTGAAGGTGGCGACCATTGAAGAGATCGTCCGAGAGAAGACAAAGACGCGAGAGTCAACACCGGAGCCGTTCCAAATTTGCACTGGAACTCCGAGCGCCAGTGCCGATGATGACAATGCCTTCCTGTTCAACTCCCAGGTTGATCAGTAAGATCTTGAGAAGGCTGCCGAGCTGCAGAAACAACTCTCCAGGCTCATGGAGGTTAGTATGAAATAAATCAACACTGTAATAATACTTATCTTCACTGGATGCTTTGCTGACAATTCTGCTGCCTTGTTTTGGAAACTGAGTATCTTGCACCGCTCTCACCAAAAATCAGAGATGCTCCGCAGGGCCAGTGCATGCTTTACTCGAGCAGAGAAAGCGGAAAAAGACTTGGCCAAGGGTCTGTTTCAGCGACTTGGTTTTCTCCAAGACATACTTGCAAGTTTCTGTTTTAGCGTCTTGGTTTTCTCCAAGACATCTTCTCGCTGATCCTGGTACAGGTTTATCTCCTTGTAAGGAGAAGATGAAGCTTCGTCTGGAACTGGACGCCACTTACAAGGAGATAAACCTGTACCAGGATCAGCGAGAAGATGTCTTGGAGAAAACCAAGTCGCTGAAACAGAAACTTGCAGGTATGTTGCCGACCTCCTCTCCCCATAGTTAGCACAAATCATAACATATCAAAAATAACAAGACTTGTTTGATGCAGAGGATGAGAAGAGGATCGAGTCCCTGAAAGCCGAAGTAGTTGGTATGAAGAATCTTTTCTACCAGCATAAGGAGCGCACCGACCAGGTCGAGCAGCGGGAGCGTGACTGCATGGCGGAGCTAGCCGAGGAGAAACGGATGCGCCAGGATGCAGACGCTCTGCTCGTTCGGGATATGATGAAGATCCGCGAGCAGGTTGAAACAATCCGGACTCTTCGTGCAGAGGTCACCCGGCTTGGCGCGGAGCTCGACTCCTTCAAGGAGGCTGTTGTGCCGCTGGTCGATGTGTACGCCAAAGCACCTGTCGGCAGTACTGCTCCTCCGCTCATTGATCGTGTCCGGGCTACTCCTGGGCAGGTGCGAGCGTACTGCCAGCGGATCGCCCGGTCTTGTGCTAGGCAAGTACTCGGGCTGGTCCGTTCCTAGTTCCCTGCTCAGCCCTTGAGCATTACTCAAGGGAGGATCAACCCGTCGTGCACCCGCGACATGTATGACGGCTACATGGAGGAAGAGAAGGACACGGCGGAGAAGTTAGTCTCCCGCCTTAAGTTGTAGGTTTCCTTGTGATGTAAGAAAAACCCATATAATGAACTCGGTAGATGTAAATACTAATGTTTCATCAACAAAAGTACTTGTTATCTGTGTTTTGGTTTGCCTGATCCTTCTGTGTGGAAACAGAAAGTAGATGTCTTGTGTTTGAATGTAGCCTGTCTGGGTTGTTTTTCAACAATCCGGCGTGATCCAAAGCTTTTTCGTATGTGCGTTACTTGGCGAGCAAGCGTAGCATGATACTTGTATCAGAATTCCAAGCTTGATGATAATGGAATATAGACACTTTATTATCGTTTGGCTGAAAAGCTGACATCAGTACATTGAAAGGACTGACTTTTATTGACTCTTAATAACTCCTAAAAACATTTTAAGGGTAAAAACACCACAAGTGCTCAATGTTCCAAGCATTGGGCACCTCTGTTCTGTCTTCCCGTTGTAGCTGATAAGTACCTGGGCCGATAACCCTAGATACTATGAACAGGCCTTCCCAAGGCGAAGATAGCTTGTGTTGATCCTTTGTACTTTGAATTCTCCGGAGGACTAGATCACCAATGTTGAACGATCTTACTTGGACGTTTTGGTCATGATACCTCCTGAGTTCTTGTCGGTACTTGGTTGTCCTGATCAACGCAGCTAGCCTTGCTTCCTCTAGCATGTCCATGTCTTCTTCTCTACTCTGCTGTGCTGCTTCCTCTGAGTAGTTTTGGATTCTTGGAGCCTTGAACTTGATGTCTACTGGGAGTACTGCTTCTGAGCCGTAGACCAGGAAGAAAGGTGATTGCCCCGTCGCGTGGCTAGGCTAGGTTCTGAGCCCTCATACCATGGCTGGCAACTCTTGCACCCACTTGCCACCGTACTTTTTTAGCGGTTTATAGAGCCTTGGCTTGAGTCCTTGGAGTATGAGGCCATTAGCTCCCTCAACTTGTCCATTGGCACGTGGGTGCGCCACTGATGCGTAGCGGACTTCAATTCCCAGACTATCGCAGGAATCAAAAAACTCGCTCCCGGTGAATTCGAAGCCAAGATCAGTAATAATGCGATTTGGGACGCCAAAATGATGAGCAATGTCTTGGATGAACTCGGCCGCCTTTGACGCTATAGCGTTGACAAGCGGCTTGACTTCAATCCACTTGGTGAACTTGTCGATCACCACATAGAGATATTTGAATCCACCTGGCGCAGTCTTGAGTGGTCCAACCATATCAAGCCCCCAACATGTGAAAGGTCAAGAGGGTGGTATGGTGTTGAGGACGGTTGTAGGGATGTGGGCTTGTCGGACAAAGAATTGGCAGTCCTGGCAAGTCTTCACGATTTCTTCTGCATCGGCCACAGCGGATGGCCAATAGTACCCGGACCGAAAAGCCTTGCCGACGATCGTGCGGTGGGCGGCGTGATTGCCACAGGAACCATGGATTTCTTCAAGGATCTCGCGTCCGACTTTTGGAGGGATGCACTTCATCAAGACTCCGGATGATGAGCCGCGTCGAAAGAGGGTGGAGCCGACTACTACGTAATGCTTGCTTCACCTGATGACTTGCTCGGCTTCCACCTTATCTTTGGGCTCTTTCTGGTGTAGAATGTACTTGATGAAGGGCTTTGTCCACTCGGGTGTAATCACCATGACTCGCTGATGAGGGGGTGTTGTAGTCGGCTGTACTTTCTGCTCTCTGATGGATGGTTGTAACAGCTCATGGACGAAAACGCCACCCGGTACTTGTGCTCGGTGGGAACCAAGCTTGGAAAGTGCATCAGCAGCCATCTTGTTGTCCCAAAGGACGTGATGAAATTCGAGTCCATGGAAGTGCTTCTCAAGTTTGTGGACCTCCATGCAGTATGCATCCATGTTCTCCTTAGTGCAATCCCAACCTTTATTGACTTGATTGATAACCACTGAGGAGTCGCCGTAGACGACCATGTGCTTGATGCCAAGGGAAGCAGCTAGGCGTAGCCTGTGCAGTAGAGCTTCGTACTTGGCTTCATTGTTGGTGGCTTTCCAGAGGATCTGGAGCACGTACTTGAGTTGATCTCCTTTTGGGGATATGAATAGTACTCCTGCGCCGGCTCCTTCAAGCTTCATTGATCCGTCGAAGTACATGATCCAATGCTCGAGTGGTTCTTCTGGCACCGCTTGTTGTATCTCTGTCCACTCAGCAACAAAATCCACCAGGGCTTGCGACTTGATGGCGGTGCGTGGGACAAAGTCGATGGCGTGAGAGCCTAACTCGACTGCCCATTTGGAGATTCGCCCTATTGCATCCCGGTTGTGGAGGATATCGCCGATTGGAAAGGAGGTGACTACAACAACCCGGTGAGCGTCAAAGTAATGGCACAACTTTCAAGAAGTGATCAAGATAGCATATAATACCTTCCCAACCTGGGGGTAGCGTACTTTTGATTCTGTAAGTACCTCGTTGATGAAATAGACTGGCTGCTGTACCTTGAATACATGACCGGGTTCCTTTCACTCAACTACAATGGCAGTGCTCACCACGTGAGTTGTCGCTGCAATGTAGAGGAGCAGTGGTTCCTGATCAGCTGGTGCAGTAAGTCCTGGTGGTGTCTGGAGGAATTTCTTGAGGTCTTCAAACGCTGCATTAGCTTCTGCAGTCCATACGAACTTGTCTTGCTTCTTGAGGAGTTTGAAGAATGGCAATCCTCTGTCACCCAGTCTTGAGATGAATCGGTTAAGGGCCGCCATGCATCCAGTCAGCTTCTGGACATCCTAGAGGGATTTAGGAATCGCCATGGATGTGATGGTAGTGATCTTCTCAGGACTAGCCTCAATCCCTCGGTGGCTGACTATGAAGCCCAGCAGTTTTCCGGCGGGGACGCCAAACACACACTTTGTAGGGTTGAGCTTCCATTGGAATTCCCTGAGATGTGCAAAGGTCTCGGACAAGTCATCAATGAGGCTGTCCGGGTTCTTTGTCTCCATGACGACATCATCAACGTAGGCTTAAACATTGCGGCCGATCTGAGCCTTCAAACAACTCTGAATTGCGCGCTGGTATGTTGCCCCCGCGTTCTTGAGTCCAAAGGACATTGTGGTGTAGCAGTAGGCGCCAAACGGAGTGATGAACAATGTCTTGATCTGGTCGTCTTCATGCAGGCTTATCTGATGATAGCCCGAGTAGCAGTCGAGGAAACAGAGCAGAGAGCAGCTGGCTGTGGAGTCCACCACTTGACCAATGCGTGGTAGCCCGAAAGGATCCTTTGGGCAATGCTTGTTCAAGTTGGTGTAGTCGACACACATCCTCCACATGTTGTTGTTCTTCTTTCGCACCAGGACAGGATTAGCGAGTCAGTCAGGGTGGAACACCTCTTCAATGAACCCGGATGCTAGTAGTTTTGCCAGCTCCGATCGGATGGCTTCTTTCTTGTCCTGGGCGAAGCGTCGTAGGCGTTGTTTCTTCGGTTTGGCAGCTGGATCAACGTTGAGTTTGTGCTTAGCCAACTCCCTTGGGACTCCCGGCATGTCAGAAGGCTTCCATGCGAAGATGTCGCGGTTGTCCCATAAGAAGCTGATGAGCGCGCTTTCCTATTTGATAGGCAGGTCAGTGCCGATCAGCGCCGTCTTGGAGGGGTCGCCCGTCCCTAGGTCAATTGCCTTGATTGGTACTTCCTGAGTGATGGTCCAGGATCCATGGGAGTCCTCATGGGCCACAGTCCTGTTAGGAAAATGGGCCGGCAACTCTGACTGATACAAGGAAGGAGCGTACAGCTTAAGGAAACTAGTCGGGTACTAGGAAACAACCCGGCCTACTCATGTTCGAACTCTATTCGGACTCAAGGAACCACTACTCCTAGCTCGATTTCAACTCGGGCTGGGAAGATTCTGAAGGGGGCCAGGCGATCCGAGTCGGTTTCTGAACCATCGGCTATGCCAAAATCCGCCAATTCAAAAATCCAGAAGAAAAGGAGTCCAGCCACTGCTAAGCATGAGGCCGACACTCCGAGCCAATATCCCTTTGGACTCGCGGGCCCCACCTCCGCTTTCCAGGCGGCATCCTCAAAACAACTCCGATCTCTGGTCGAATTCGACGAATTTCCCCTGAACGGGAAACAAGTCAGACTCGTCATCACTTCAACCTCCGAAGGACGATGTGTTCACTGGCCGGGACGCAAGCCAACGCTTGGAGCAACACCACAAGAGGACCTGAACATATCTCGCATCATCGCGTGCATCGATCCACTCCCGTTTCAACACGGGCAGCCCCTGAATTCTTCAAGCAGCCGCGGCTCAACTGTCCCAGTAACTTCAAGCACAGGAAGCTACTCACCAGGGTGTCAAGCCATGGTGATCATCACCTAGGAACAAGAAGTCTCCAACGACGAGCCAACTGTGGAAAACGAAGCTGAAGCTGACCGTAACCGACGCATGGAGCGAAACGCTGCTCGCGCAGAACGTCGCCGCCGCGTCGGCCGTAGGCTACCTCCACAGGACCTCAACGCCAAGTTCAGGCAAGTCGCTGGCCAAGATGTCTACTCCAGCGCTGCAGCCAACATCATGGCAGTCATCACAGAGTTGGGACACATGCCTGAAACTCCTGAAATCCTCAGGATGAAGACAATGCTCGAGACAGCGGCCATCCAGCATGACGCAGTCAACCCGGCGAAGACCATCACCCGAGCACCAAGCTGCCAGGCAAGCAGCCGACTTCCTGAAGTTGGAAATCGTGGGAACCCGTCCCATCACCCGAGCAGAGAACAACGCCACCGCAACATTGAGTGGGGCATGGTACCCGGGGGTGCAGGTCATAACCACGGCGCCAGACCAAGCAACCGCGAGGTTCAGCAAAGCCACATCGACGGGCGTGACGGCAACCGAAACAGGGATGGACGCCCCGGCAATCACGACAACAACAGGGATCTGCGACAACAACTGCCACCCAGGGACGCGCGCACCATCATCTCATCACGGGCGCGCGATCACGAAGAACAAGAACGCCGCAGACGCCAGGAGTACGACCAAGTCTACGGGCCGCCGGGTCAGGATCACCACAACCTCCACAAGTACGAAGGGTTCCCAATCTTCTCCGACCGCATCCGCGCTACTCCCTGGCCCGACAAGTTTAAGCCAGCTCATATCGATAGATATGACGGGAAATGCGATCCCGAGCAGTGGATTCGCATCTACTACTCGGCAATCAAGGCGGCAAGGGGCAAAACGGCACCATGTGCACCTATCTCCCAGTAGTCCTCGACCAGGCCCCACTGACCTGGTTAGAAGGGCTCAAACCGGGCTCCATCGACTCCTGGGATGAGCTCTGCAAGGCTTTCATCAACAACTTCCAGGGTTCATGGTAGAAGCCGGGTACTCGCTTTGACCTAGCCCAGTGCAAACAAGGCCAAAACGAGTACCTGCGCAGTTACAACCGAAGATTCTGGGAGAAGCGCTCAACCTGTGCAGGCCTATCCGACCAAGATGTCATTGATTGCTTCCACGGCGGCCTTACAGACCCCGTGCTGCACCTCGACTTCGGAAGGAACAAGTCAAAGACACTATAGCAGATGCGAGATCTCATCAGTCGCTAGTCAGACACTGAAGACCTGCAGCGTGAAAGATTCAACCGCAACAAGTCGGGAGGAGACTACAACAACAAAAACGACCGTAACAAGGGCAAGCAAGTTGAGAACAACAACAAACGTGACTTCAACGACAAGAAGCGCAAACCTGAAGACACGGTCAACGTTGTTGAGAAGAACTCTTCCCGCAGGAAGTTCGAAAAACTACTCGACAAGCAGTGCCCTTTCCACCCAAAGGATAAGCACTCAAGCAGGGACTGCTGGTCGCTCAAGAAAGCGTTCTCAGCAGAGGGCGCTCCCAAACCAAACAACCCTGACAACAAAGGAGACAAGGGTGACAAAGACACCGGCTACCAACAAGCCGACAAGGTTGTCAATGTCATCTTTGGGGGAATTACTCAGTCAGAATTAAAGCGCAAGCAAAAGCTTATACAGCGCGAGATTGCTTGCATTGAGCCTGCCATCCCTACCTTCCTGAAGTGGTCAGAAGTCCCAATCAGCTTCTCTCGCGACGATGAATGGACCAACATCAAGAACCCAGGGCGGTATCCCCTGGAACTCGACCCTGTAGTAGTTGGCGCGCGACTCACAAGGACATTGATCGACGGTGGAAGTGGACTCAACATCTTGTTCGCCAAGACCTTGAAGAAGATGGGCTTAGACATCACCAACCTGCTCAAGCCCACTGATTCACCCTTCTATGGCATTGTTCCAGGCAACGCTGCCATACCCCTCGGCCAGGTATCACTTCCAGTTACATTTGGTACCGAGGCCAACTACAGGACCGAGTACATTACATTCGAGGTCGCAGACTTCGAATCATCGTACCACGCGATCCTGGGAAGACCTGCTCTGGCGAAATTCATGGCGATTCTACACTACATCTACCTCGTCTTGAAGATGCTAGGCCCTAAGAGGATTCTATCCCTAAAGGGCGACCTGAAGACCTCCTACGATTGCGACACCGAGGCAGTGACAATTGCTGCAAGCATGCAGCAACCGAGCCAGGCAGCAATCGTACAGCTATGGCGAAACAACTCGGCAAGGCTGAGTTGGACATCCCAACAAAAAAGCTAGCCGCATCAACAATGAAGCCCTCCCAGGAAGTTCCAATCAAAGCAATTGACCTAGGGACGGACGACCCCTCCAAGACGGCGCTGATCGGCGCTGACCTGCATACCAAATAGGAAAGCGCGCTCACCAGCTTCTTACGGGACAACCGTGACATCTTCACATAGAAGCCATCTGACATGTCGGGAGTCCCAAGGGAGTTGGCTGAGCACGAACTCAACGCCGATCCTACTGCCAAGCCAAAGAAACAACGCTTACGACACTTTGCCCAGGACAAGAAGGAAGCCATCCGTTCAAAGCTGGCCAAACTATTAGCAGCCGGGATCATTAAAGAGGTGTTCCACCCTGACTGGCTCGCTAATCCTGTCCTGATACGCAAGAAGAAGAACAACGAGTGGAGGATGTGTGTCGATTACACTGACCTGAACAAGCACTGCCCAAAGGATCCCTTTGGGTTACCTCGCATTGATCAGGTGGTGGATTCTACAGCTGGCTGCTCTCTACTTTGTTTCCTGGAATGCTACTCAGGCTATCATCAGATAAGCCTGCATAAAGACGACCAGATCAAAACAGCTTTCATCACTCCGTTTGGCGCCTACTGCTACACTACAATGTCCTTTGGACTCAAGAACGCAGGGGCAACATATCAGCGTGCAATTCAGAGTTGTCTCAAGGCTCAGATCGGGCGCAATGTTGAAGCCTTCGTTGATGACGTCGTCGTGAAGACAAAGAACCCGGACAGCCTCATTGACGACCTGTCCGAGACCTTTGCACACCTCGAGGAATTCCAATGGAAGCTCAACCCTACCAAGTGTGTGTTTGGCGTGCCCGCAGGAATACTGCTGGGCTTCATAGTCAGCCACCGGGGGATTGAGGCCAATCCCGAGAAGATCACCGCTATCACATCCATGGCGCCTCCAAAATCCCTCAAGGACGTTCAGAAGCTGACTGGATGCATGGCGGCCCTCAACCGATTCATTTCAAGGCTGGGTGACAGAGGATTACCCTTCTTCAAGCTCCTCAAGAAGCAAGACAAGTTCGTATGGACTCCAGAAGCTGATGCGGCGTTTGAAGATCTCAAGAAATTTCTCCAGTCACCACCAGTACTGACTGCACCAGCTGATCAGGAACCACTACTCCTCTACATTGCAGCAACAACTCACGTCGTGAGCACTGCTATTGTAGTCGAGCGGGAGGAACCCGGCCATGTATACAAAGTACAGCGGCCAGTTTACTTCATCAGCGAGGTGCTTTCAGAATCAAAAGTGCGATACCCCCAGGTCGAGAAGCTATTATATGCTGTCTTGATCACATCTCACAAATTGCGCCACTACTTCGACGCTCACCGGGTTGTTGTAGTCACCTCTTTTCCAATCGGCGACATCCTCCGCAACCGGGACGCGACAGGACGAATCTCCAAATGGGCGGTCGAGTTGGGCTCTCACGCCATCGATTTCGTCCCATGAGCTGCCATCAAATCTCAAGCCCTGGTGGACTTCATTGCTGAGTGATAGAAATACAACACGCAGTACCAGAAGAACCTCTCGAGCATTGGATCATGTACTTCGACGGATCATTGAAGCTTGAAGGGGCCGGTGCAGGAGTACTACTTATATCTCCAAAAGGCGATCAGCTCAAATATGTGCTCCAGATCCTCTGGAAAGCCACCAACAATGAAGCCGAGTATGAAGCTCTACTGCACGGGCTACGCCTGGCTGCTTCCCTTGGCATCAAGCACATGGTGGTGTACGGCGACTCCTCTGTGGTGATCAATCAAGTCAATAAAGATTGGGACTGCACCAAGAAGAACATGGATGCATACTGCATGGAGGTGCACAGGCTCGAGAAGCACTTCCATGGGCTCGAATTTCATCACATCCTCAAAGACAACAACATGGCTGCTGATGCACTTTCAAAGCTGGGTTCCCATCGAGCACAAGTACCAGGTGGCGTTTTCGTCCATGAGCTGTTACAACCATCCATCAAGGAGCAGAAAGTACAGCCAACTACAACACCACCTCATCAGCAAGTCATGATGATTACACCCGAGTGGACAAAGCCCTTCATCGAGTACATACTACACCAGAGGGAGCCCGAAGATAAGGTGGAGGCTGAGCAAGTTATCAGGCGAAGCAAGCACTACATAGTAGTCGGCTCCACCCTCTTTCGACGCGGCGCCTCATCCGGAGTCTTGATGAAGTGTGTAACTCCAGAAGTCGGACGGGAAATCCTTGAAGAAATCCATGGTGGAATCTGTGGCAACCATGCTGCCCACCGCACGATCGTAGGCATGGCTTTCCGGTCCGGGTACTATTGGTCATCCGCTGTGGCCGATGCAGAAGAAATCATGAAGACTTGCCAGGGCTGCCAATTCTTTGCCCGGCAAGCTCATGTCCCCGCAACAGTCCTCAACACCATACCGCCCTCTTGGCCCTTCGCATGCTGGGGGCTAGATATGGTTGGACTACTTAAGACTGCGCCAGGAGGTTTCAAGTATCTCCACGTGGCGATCGACAAGTTTACCAAGTGGATTGAAGTCAAGCCGTTGGTCAATGCTACAACAACAAAGGTGGCCGAGTTCATCCAAGACATTGCTCATCGTTTCGGCGTCCCGAATCGCATTATCACTGACCTGGGCTCAGAATTCACAGGGAGTGAGTTCTTTGATTTTTGCGACAACCTGGGAATTGAAGTCCGCTACACATCAGTAGCACATCCACGAACTAATGGACAAGTTGAGTGAGCTAACGGCCTCATACTTCAAGGACTCAAGCCAAGGCTCTATGAACCACTCAAAAAGTACGGCGGCAAGTGGGTGCAAGAACTGCCAGCCTTGGTATGGGGGCTCAGAACCCAACCCAGCCGCGCGACGGGGCAATCACCCTTTTTTCTAGTCTACGGCTCAGAAGCAGTACTCCCGGTGGACATCGAGTATAATGCTCTAAGAATTCAAAACTACTCGGAGGAAGCAGCAGAGCAAAGTAGGGCAGAGGATGTGGACATGCTAGAAGAGGCGAGGCTAGCCGCGTTGATCAGGACAACCAAGTACCAGCAGGGACTCAGGAGGTATCATGACCAAAACATCCAAATGAGGTCATTCAACATTGGTGATTTGGTTCTTCGGAGGATTCAGAGTACAAAAGATCAGCACAAGCTATCCTCTCCTTGGGAAGGTCCGTTTTTAGTATCAAGGGTCATCGGTCCGGGTACTTATCAGCTACAACGGGAAGACGGAACAGAGGTGCCCAATGCTTGGAACATTGAGTACTTGCGGCGTTTTTACCCTTAAAGAAGTTATTAGAGTTTATCAAGAGTCAATAAAAGTCAGTCTTTTCTGTGTACTGATATTGGCTTGTTAGCCTAATAATAATAAAGTGTCAATATTCCATTATCTTCAAGCCTAGAATTCAGATAGAAACTTACATATTTGAATCATCCCGGGTTGTTTAAAAACAATCCAAAAAAGGGCTGAATTCAAACAAGCCATCTACTTTCTGTTCCACACAGAAGGATCGGGCTCATTTATTTTGACTTAACCCGGGTTGTTTAAAAACAATCCAGAAAGGGCTGCAGTCAAAACAGCCATCTACTTTCTGTTTCACATAGAAGGATCGGGCGCACTTATTTTTGAATATAGTTGGGTTGTTAAAAAACAATCCAGGAAGAGTACATTCAAATGCCATCTACTCTTTGTTCCACACAGAGAGATCGGGTGCACACAATCAGATAAACAGATACTTTTTGTTAATAAAACACTAAGTATTTACATCTGAAACCCAAGTTCTTTGCAAAGGGTTTTCTTACAAAAGAGACCCTAGAACTTAAGACGAGATACAATCTTCTCTACAGTGTCCTTCTCCTCCTCCATGTAGGTGTCATACATGGCCCGGGTACAAGCCGGGTTGATTCTTCCTTCAGTAAAACCTAGCGGCTGTGAAGGGAACCATGACCGGACAACCCCGAGTACTTGCTTAGTACATGAACGGGCGATCCGTTGGCAATACAACTTCACTTGCCCAGGAGTTGCTCGAAGGCGATCAAGGAGAGGAGGAGCAACACTTCCTGCGGGGACTTTGGCATATACATCAACCAAAGGCAGGGCGGCTTCTTTCCAAGATTCAATTTCCGCGCCACGACGATTGACTTCTACGCGAAGAGCCTGGATTTCAGCCTCTTGGTTGCGGATCTTGGTCAGGTCTTCAATGAGTTGGGCATTGGCATGTTGGCGCATCTTTTGCTCTTCAGCAAGATCCGCCATACACTTCGTTTCCCGCTGCTCCGCCTGGATTGCGCGCTCTTGCTCCCGATAAAAGCGGTTCTTCATATCGATGAACTCGCCCTTTAGAGCTTCAACGTGCTTGTCACTCTTTGCAGACAACACATCATATTCTATTATGATCAATGCAGACAGAGAAGAAGTACTCGGTGTACATACCTGAGAGTTTCTGTCGTAAAGATTTATTCTTCTCAACGACGTCCTCGCGCTGGTCTTGGTACAAGTTAATCTTCTTGTACGCCTCATCCAGTTCTTGGCGCAATTGGGCGCGTTCTTGGTCCCAGGCTGCTTGCCCCTTGGCCAGATCGGCTGTGGTTTTTTCGACGCGGGCGATGGACGTGCTGGCTCTCCGAAGCATCTCAGATTTCTGCTGAGATCGTACAAGTATACTCTACATCCAAAATATAGGAGGCAGGGTTGATTAAAGTATAAAGGAGATAAGTATTAACAATACTACACTATTTCTACTAACCTCTGTGAGCTTGGAGAGTTGTTTGTACAGCTCGGTGGCCTTCTCCAGATCTTCGTGATCAACTTCTGAGTTGAATAAGAAGGCGTTCTCATCTTCGCTTGTGTTGACGCTTGGTGTACCAGTGAAGATTTGGAATGGTTCTGATGAAGGCTCACGGGGTTTCTTCTGCTCTCGGATGATTTCTTCAATTGCAGTTTCCTTCATCAGGCCAGTAGCGGCATCCAACCCCTCAGTCTGGAGGCCTGCCATCCGGATACTTTCTGTCGCTTTGGGCCAGGACCCAGGAGCAGAAGTACCCGGAGTGGCTTGCTCTCTCACTGGGGGCGACGGTGTGGCATTGCTGCTTGCTGCTTGGGGTTGGGGCGGTGAAGATGCTCGGGGGCTAGGCTTTTCGTTTCCTCCTCCTGTTTCCATGATTGGAGTCTTTGGTAATTCTGAAGGAGCAGGAGTAGGCGGACGGCTGCATAATAACCGAAGATCAGCAATATTCGCAATTCAGAATTTGGCTCCATTAAGTTGGGTCATTTACCTGGCAAATTCCATGTTGAATTCGGGCTCATCCACAACGAAGTCAAATCCTCCAGACGGATTGTCTTGAGTTCTTTGAGGCTCTTCTGAATGAGCGGGTTCTTCTTGTTGAGGTTTCTGCAATCATACATTCAAGTCAGAAAACAACTCGGCAAGAGGCAAGAATCAGGATTTTTTGCAAACAAGACAATTGGGGTACCTTGGGTGGAGATGAATGCAGTGGGATTCCCACAGGAATCTCCACATCGGTTTCAGGCTCTGCTTCAAGTGCCTCCGCTTCATCAATAACAGTATCAGAAGATTTCTTTAATGAAGGAGACACTTTCTTCCGCAGAGCCCGTTTCTTCTTGGGGATTGGTGGACTTGGGGTGTCTTCAGCACTAGGTCTTTTCAGACCTGATCCTCCTTGTCCGAGTATTTTCCCAGGAGGTGGCCGGGGCACATCATCATCAAAAGAGGATCCTTCCTCCAGAATTACTTCGTCCATATCTGGTGATGCCTTCTTCTTCCCTTTCCCTGAGCTTTCACCAGTCTGCGAGGGTGGGGGAGATCCAGGCAACCCGGATTGATTCTCTGCTACTTCTAGAGGTGAGGAAGCAAGTCTGGTCCGCAATTCCTGGCATTGGATAACACAGCAATTGCATTAGTTGTCAAGAAGCAAAAAGAAGTATATCATAAATGGTATTCGGGTTGTTTTCGAGCTTACCAAAGATGAGGGACGACTTGCCGAGTACTCGGGTACTCAATGTGGCAGATCCTGGGCGTCCATGAAGAGCACCTGGACACGGACGACGACTTCATCTGCCGATAAATCGTTAGTCGAGATCCTGGTCGGGTCTTCGGGGCTAGTATATTCATAGCCAGCGTGCACCCGCTTCTGGCAGGGTTGTACGCGCCGGCGCTGGAAGGAACTTGCGACCCCGATGGCGGTTAGGCCTTGATCCTTCAGAGCAGCGATCATCTTCAAAAGCCTGGCAATTCCATCAACTTTATCCCTATCGAGGGATTCATTCCATGAGTCTTGCGGACGAGGCAGATGACCGGAGTGTTTGGACAGTCTCGGGGGCTGGTTCTCTACATAGAACCATTTATCATTCCAGTCCTTAATGGAGTCATTCATCTTGAAGTCAAAGTAGACGTTCTTCATCCCCTGACGAAGCTGAAATCCGGCTCCACCGACTACTTTCTCTGGGGTGGATTTCACACGGAAGAGGACGCGGAAGAGATTGAAGTGGGGATCGATCCCCAAGAAGGTTTCGCGAAGATGAATAAAGAGGGAAATTTGAAGAATGGAATTGGGGTTGAGATGAATCAATTCTAATTTGTAGTAGGAGAGAAGCCCTCGGAGAAAATCATGAGCGGGGACGGCGAATCCGTGTTCATAAAAAGCAACAAAAACCATGATTTCGTGGATTTCTTCAAAAGGCCAAGCCTTACCAGTATCGGTGCGCCAACATGAGATTAATTTCTCCAGAAGGTAGCCTTGCTCCACAAGACCCTGCACCATCTCTTCTGTCGCCTTGGATGGCTTCCAGGCAAGAGCCGGCGCAGGAGCGTTCTTGTAGACCGGCATATCTGTGATTGGGATCTTGGATTTCTTTTTCCCCGTGGTGGATTTGCTCTCAGTAGGCTTGCTAGAAGCAGGTTTCCGACCCATCCTGCCAGATGAGGCCTTGGATTGACTCTCGGATAGGGTTCGAGTGGATTGGGGATTGCGCGCGGAGGCGAAAAGGATTTGAGGATTTCAGTTGTGAAAGCGACGGTGGCGGGGAGGAGAATACGAACGGTTCACCCTCTGTTTTATAAGATTGAAGTGGTAACCCTAAGCGTATTTTCCGTAACCCATTTTCCAAAATACGCCAACACTTATGTATTCGCGGTTACAAACCAGATGCATATTTGTGCGGCTATTTCCTAACGAGCTAGGTCATTTTCCGATGAATTTTCATTCTCGGGGGCTGATGCTTACTAGGATTTATTTCCACATCAAAGAATATACATATTTCAACAGAAGTCTTTAAGCTTATTGTCATTTGCTTTAAGCTTGGGGGCTGGGGGGAAATAGTATATTTCTTTTGGAAAGTTTTTTCAATAAAGACCCTAGAATTGTTTTTAATCCTTAAAACATTTCTAGGCTCGGGGGCTAGACCCATAATGGGTCCATCTTTTTTCAAAAGCTAGACACCATTATAGTAAATGGGGAAGTTTTTGCATCAATCTTGGTTCAAGAACCAAGGCCCAGGGGCTGGCTGCAAAAGAGCACATCATGTTCACTTCTGAAGGTTTTCAACAAGCAAGACGACGAGGAAACAACTCGGCTGATGCTGAAACTGTTGAGAAACAACCCGGCAGGCGTGAAGACATGAAGACGCTCGGGGGCTTGACGGTCCAGGATCCATGGGAGTCCTCATGGGCCACAGTCCCGTTAGAAAAATGGGCCGGCAACTCTAACTGATACAAGGAAGGAGCGTACAGCTTAAGGAAACTAGTCGGTACTAGAAAACAACCCGGCCTACTCATGTTAGAACTCTGTGTATTGTATCCGACTAGGAGTTTGTATTTCTTGCCTTGTAGACCCTGTCTCCCGAGTATATAAGGTGAGGCAGGGACCCCTTGTAAAATCATAACCATCAATACGAGAAGATCCACCATACAGGACGTAGGGTATTATGCTCTCTACTCGAGGCGGCCTGAACCTGTCTAAATCGTCTCGTGTTCACCATCGTGCTTCTGGTTCCGGCGAGGCCCTCACGAACAACTCGACTACTTAGGGACCCCCCATAGTAGGCTAGCCGGTATAAAAAACCGACACTGAGAGGGCTTCATGGTTGACATGGCTGGCTTTTTTTGTTGGGATGTCCAATTCAGCCTCGCCGAGTTGTTTCGCCATAGCTGCTACAATTGCTGCCTGGCTCAGTTGTTGCATGTTTGCGGCAATCGTCACTGCCTCGATGTCGCAATCGTAGGAGGTCTTCAGGTCACCCTTTATGGATATGATCCCTTTAGGGCCTGGCATCTTCAAGATGAGGTAGATGTAGTGTGGAATCGCCATGAATTTCGCCAGAGCAGGTCTTCCCAGGATCGCGTGGTACAAAGACTCGAAGTCGGCGACCTCGAATGTAATGTACTCGGTCCTGTAGTTTGCCTCGGTACCGAATGTAACTAGAAGTGATACCTAGCCAAGTGGTACGGCAGCGTTGCCTGGGACGATGCCGTAGAAGAGTGAATCAGTGGGCTTGAGCAAATTGGTGATGTCCAAACCCATCTTCTTCAGAGTCTTGGCGAATAGGATGTTGAGTCCGCTTCCGCCGTCGATCAGCGTCCTTATGAGTTGTGCGCCTGCCGCCACCGGTTCTAGTACCAGAGGATACCTTCCCGGGTTCTTGATGTTGGTCCATTGGTCATCCCTCGAGAAGCTGATCGGCAGCTCTGACCACTTTAGGAAGCTGGGGATAGCAGGCTCGATGCATCCAATCTCGTGATGGATTAGCTTTTGCTTGCGCTTCGAGTCTGTTTGAGCAATCCCGCCGAAGATGACATTGACAACCTTGTCGGCCTGTTGGTAGCCGGCATCTTTGTCACCCTTGCCTCCATTGTTGTCAGGGTCATTGGGTTTGGGGCCGCCTCCGGTGCCGAAGGCTTTCTTGAGCCCGATGCAATCCCTGATGGAGTGCTTGTCCTTTGGGTGGAAAGGGCACTGCTTGTCGAGTAGTTTCTCGAATTTTTTGCGGGAGAGGCCTTTCTCAGCAACGTTAACCGAATCTTTGGGCTTGCGTTTCTTGTCGTTGTAGTCGCACTTGCCATTGTTCTCAACTTGCTTGTCCTTGTTGTGATCATTGTTGTTGTTGCGGTCGGCTCCCATCCTGTTTCAGTTGAACCTCTCACGCTGTAGGTCTTCGGCGTCAGCCCAGCGACCGATGAGTTCGCGCATGGCCTCAAACGTTTTTCGCATGTTTCTTCTGAAGTCAAGGTGCAACGTGGGATTAGTGAGACCGCTGTGGAAGCAGTCGATGATATCTTGGTCGGAGAGGCCGGCACATGTTGAATGCTTCTCCCAAAACCGGTGGTTGTAGCTTCGGAGGTATTCGTTTTGGCCCTGTTTGCATTGGGCTAGGTCAAAGCGAGTACCCGGCTTCTGCCGTGAACCCTGGAAGTTGTTGATGAATGCCTTGCAGAGTGCATCCCATGAATCAATGGAGCCTGGTTTTAGTCCTTCCAACCAAGCCAGTGGAGCTTGTTTGAGGACCACTGGGAAGTATGTGCACATGGTGTCGGTGTCGCCTCGTGCCGCCTTGATCGCTGAGTAGTAGATGCGAAGCCATTGCTCGGGATCGCGCTTTCCATCATATCTTTTGATATGAGCCGGCTTGAATTTCTTGGGCCAGGAAGTGGCGTGGATGCGATCTGAGAAGACCGGGAACCCTTCGTACTTGCCAAGGTTGTGATAGCCTCGCCCTGGGGGCCCGTAAATCTGGTCATACTCTTGGTGCCGTCTGCGCTCTTCTTCTTACCGGTCGCGAACTCGTGCAGAGATGATGGTCCATGCTCCTTGCTCTGCGGCTAGTGTCGCAAATCCCTGTCATCATCGCGGTAGTTGCGGCGTGCATCTCTGTCCCAGTTGCCTTCCCATCCGCCATTGTGACTCTGTTGAGCAACGTGGTTGCTAGGCCCGGCGCCGTGGTTTCTACCTCCAGCACTGACTACCATGCCTCCCTCGTTGCAGGGTTCTTGGCGGGCTCTGCTTGGGTGATAGGACTGATTTCCGTGGTTGCCACCTTCAGCAGGTCGGCTGCTTGCCTAACGGCTAGGTGTCTTGAACCTGGTGATGGTTTTGGCAGGGTTGATTGCGTCATGCTGGACGGCCGCTGTTTCAAGTATCGTCTTCATCCTCTGAATCTCTGGAGTTTGGGCCATCTGGCCGAGCTCTGTTGCGACAGCCAAGATGTTGGCTGCGGCATTGGTGTAGACATCTTGTCCGGCCACTTGTATGAATCGCTGGTTGAGGTTTTGTGGAGGAAGTCTGCGACCAGCATGGCGACGACGGTCGGCGCGAGCAGCGTTGCGTTCCCTGCACCGGTCTCGGTCAGCTTCCACTTCGTTCTCCGCAGTTGGCTCGTGATTGGAGATTTCTTTTTCTTGGCCAATGATCACCATGGCTTGACGCCCTGGAGAGTAGCTCCTAGTGCTTGAAGTTGCTGGGACGGTTGAGCCGTGCCCGCTTGAAGAGTCCAGAGGCTGCCCGTGTTGAAACGGGAGTGGATCAATGTACGCGATGATGCAAGACATGTCCAGGTCTTCGAGATTTGGCTTGCGTCTAGGCCAATGGACGAATCTTCCCTCTGGAGTTGAGGTAATGACGAGTCCGACTTGTTTCCTGCTTAGAGGAAGTTCATCAAATTCGACGAGAGATCGGAGCTGTTTTGAAGACGACGCCTGGAAAACAGAGGTGGTGCCCGTGAGTCCAAAGGAAAACAGGCTCGGGGTGACAGCCTCACGTTTAACAGTGGCTGGACTCCTTTTCCTCTAGGTTTTTGGATTGTTGGATTTCGGCGTGACCGATGGTTCAGAAACTGACTCGGACCGCCTAGTCTGCTTTGAAATCTTCCCAGTCCGAGTTGGAGTCGAACTGGGACTTGAGGTTTCCCGAGCACGAGTTGAATTCGGACCCGGTGAGCTTGTCGGTGAGTTGCTCCGAAGTCAGCGACTTGAGGATGGGTCGAAGTTGCCTGCGCCGTCCGCCGTGCAGACCCAGGAGCCGAAGATGAAGGTGGCGCCCTTCTCGAACGCCATGTCGCCATCGCAGATGATGATGACTGGTGCCATCAAGCTTGCTTGATGATTCACGATGAGAGCCCCTACCTGGCGCGCCAGTTGTCGGTTTTTAATACCGGCTAGCCTACTATAGGGGGTCCCTAAGTAGTCGAGTTGTTCATGAGGGCCTCACTGGAACCAGAAGCACGATGGTGAACACGAGACGATTTAGACAGGTTCAGGCCGCCTCAGTAGAGAGCATAATACCCTATGTCCTGTATGGTGGATCGCTTCGTATTAATGGTTATGATTTTACAAGGGGTCCCTTCCTCACCTTATATACTCGGGAGATAGGGTCCACAAGGCAAGAAATACAAACTCCTAGTCGGATACTATACATAGAGTCCTAACATGAGTAGGCCAGGTTGTTTCTTAGCATCCGACTAGTTTCCTTAAGTTGTACGTCTCTTCCTTATATCTGTCAGAGTTGTCGGCCTAATTTCCTAACGGGCCTACAGCCCATAAGGACTCCCATGGATCTTGGTCCGTCAATATATAGGCATATCTCTTGGCATTACTAAGAAGAAGGCCGTTTGGGTGCCTAAAGTTTTGGTCACTAACTTGCATGGACCCAAGAAAATTTGGGTACCTAAAAGATCTTAATTGTCTTTGTAGGTGAATTACAAGGGCGGTGGAAGACATTGGGTACTTGATAGTGGGTGCACTCAACATATGACTAGTGATGAAAATATGTTCACTTCCATTGATGAAGAAGCCACCGGTTATGACAATATTACTTTTGCTGACAATAGCTAGGGTGAAGTGAAAGGATTGGGTAAAATTGCTATCTCCAATGATCACTCCATCTCTAATGTGTTATTAGTTGATTCTCTCAATTTTAATATATTGTCGGTATCTCAATTATGTGATCTTGGTTTCAAGTGTATTTTCACCAGCGATGGTGTAGAAGTAACTATCTTGAATGGAGATGATTGTATTTTCAAGGGTTTTAGGCACGAGAGCTTATATCTTGTGGATTTCACTTCAAACCATGCTAGCTTGTCAACTTTTTTATTTTCCAAGTCCTCTTTGGGTTGGTTATGGCATAGAAGGCTTGCTCATGTGGGTATGAAGCAACTCAACCGGTTATTGAAACATGATCTAGTTGTTGGGTTGAAGGATGTGAAATTTGAGAAAGATAAATTATGTAGTGCTTGTCAAGCCGGAAAGCAAGTGCCTAGCTCTCATTCATCCAAGAGTATCATGTCAACAAGTAGGCCATTGGAATTATTGCATATGGATTTATTTGGTCCTACTACTTATAGAAGCATTGGTGGAAATTGTTATTGCCTAGTTATTGTGGATGATTATACTAGATATACTTGGGTATTCTTTCTTCATGATAAGGCCGATACATATGATATTCTCAAGAAATTCATGCTAAGGTCTGAAAATGAATTTGAGAAGAAGATCAAAAATGTAAGAAGTGATAAAGGATCCGAATTCAAGAATACAAGGGTTGAGATTTTGTGTGATGAAAAGGGGATCAAGCATAAATTCTCAACCAAGTATACTCCACAACAAAATGGTCTTGTTGAAAGGAAGAATAGAACTTTGATTGATATGGCAAGATCAATGCTCTCGGAATATAATGTTTTGGATAGTTTTTGGGCTGAGGCAATCAACACCGCTTGTCATGCTTCAAATAGGCTTTATTGTCATAGACTCTTGTTGAAAACTCCATATGAGCTGCTCATTGGAATAAAGCCAAATATCTCTTATTTTTGGGTTTTTGGATGCAAGTGCTATATATTGAGGAAGGGCACAACGCTATCAAAATTTGAAAGCAAAAGTGATGAAGGATTTCTTCTTGGATATTCATCTTGTAGCAAAGATTATCGAGTTTACAACAAGTCCCGTGGTATTGTTGAAGAATCATGTGATGTTGATTTTGATGAAACAAATAGTTCTCAAGATGAGAAGGAAAATCTAGAAGATGTGAGAGATGAAGGCTTGAGGCAAGCTATCAAGGGTATGTTAATTGGTGATATCAAGCCAAGAGAAGAAGATGAAGATGATGACAATGATATCTCTTTAAGGGTTATTTCCTCATCTTCTACTCCAAGTGATCAAAATCAACCAATTCATGTAGATGGAAATGTGAATGATTCTCAAGCTCAAGATCAATTAGTATCTCCTTCTACCTAATCTTCCACACCAACACAAGAGCCTATTGTTGCACCAAGAATTCATCATGCTATTGCAAAGGATCATCCCATGGATCAAATTATTGGTGATATTAGTAAGGGTGTCCAAACTCGATCTCGTGTTGCTTCATTTTGTGAACATTATTCTTTTGTATCTTCTATTGAGCCTAACCATGTAGAAGAAGCATTGAATGATCCGGATTGGGTAAATGCCATGCATGAAGAATTGAATAACTTCACCTAGAATCAAGTTTGGGAATTGGTTGAAAGGCCAAAGAATTACAATGTCATCGGTACTAAATGGGTTTTTCGGAACAAGCAAAATGAAGATCGCATTGTGGTGAGAAACAAGGCAAGATTGGTAGCACAAGGTTATACACAAGTTGAAGGTTTGGATTTTGGTGAAACCTTTGCTCCCGTTGCTAGATTAGAAGCTATAAGAATTCTTCTTGCCTTTGCATGCTCACATAATATAAAGTTATATCAAATGGATATCAAAAGTGCCTTCTTGAATGGTAAGATTAGTGAACTAGTGTTTGTTGAGCAACCTCCCGGTTTTAAAGACCCTAAGAAGCCAAATCATGTGTATAAGCTCTCTAAGGCTCTTTATCGTCTCAAACAAGCTCCTTGAGCATGGTATGAAAGGCTTAGAGATTTTCTTATTTCAAAAGGCTTCAAGATTGGTAAGGTTGACACTACATTGTTTACTAAGACTATAGGTGAAGATTTATTCATTTGTCAAATTTATGTTGATGATATCATTTTTGGGTCTACTAACCAAGATTTTTGTGAGGAATTTGATGAAATGATGTCCAAGGAATTAGAAATGTCTATGATTGGTGGATTGAGCTTCTTTCCTGGCCTTCAAATCAAGCAATTGAGGGAAGGCACATTTGTGAGCCAATCTAAATATGTGAAGGATTTATTGAAGAAATTTGGAATGGAAGATGAAAAACCAATCAAAACTCCTATGGCTACAAATGAACATCTTGATCTTGATGAGGGAGGTAAACCGGTAGATTTAAATCTTTATGGATCCATGATTGGTAGTTTGCTTTATCTTACCACATCTAGGCCCGATATCATGTTTAGTGTGTGCATATGTGCTAGATTTCAAGCTGCTCCTAGAGAATGTAATTTAACTGTTGTTAAGAGGATATTTAGATATTTGAAATTCACTCCTCGTATTGATCTTTAGCATCCCAAGGGTGCTCAGTTTGAATTGATTTGTTATTCAGATTCGGATTATGCCGGTTGCAAGACTGATAGGAAGAGCACTTCTGGCACTTGTCAATTTCTTGGAAGGTCACTTTTTTCATGGTCTTCAAAGAAACAAAATTCAGTGGCCCTTTCTACTGCCGAGGCAGAATATATCTCAGCCGGAAGTTGTTGTGCTCAATTGCTACATATGAAGCAAACACTCCTAGACTATGGTCTGAATTTTGGTGAAGAACTTCTCTTTTGTGATAATGAAAGTGCTATGAAGATTGCCTCTAATCCGGTTCAACATTCAAGAACCAAGCATATTGATATTCAGCATCACTTTCTTAGAGATCATGTGAACAAGGGAGGTATTAAGATTGATGGAATTGGGACTATTGATCAATTGCCACATATATTCACCAAGCCTTTGGATGGGAATCGGTTTTGCAAGTTGAGAAATGAGCTAAATGTTATTGACTTCTCAAATATGGCTTGAAGTTTAGTGCATGTCATGTTTGTGCATTCTTTAGCATGCCTTACTAGTATTTTTGTTGCTTTTTCATATAATTTCATGTTTATACTTGTTTGTGGCTTTTTGTATACAAATCTTGTTCTTATGCATTTATATCATGTTCATGCTTGATTACAAAATCATAGTATATTCATCTCACCTTTGCATGAGCAATGATCCCAATTGGAATCTCAAAATCATCTCAAAGAAATGGTTCTCGGGTCAGTTTTGGAAGCAAAATATGGACTATCTTCGCCCAGTTCGCGGACTATCCATAGGTATAAATGAGAAAGTTTGAATGGAATGGACAGATTCAGTGAAAAATTGGTTGTAGCAAAGATTTCTGAGGCGGACTGTCCGCACACAGTTGACGGACCGTCCGCGATTGAATGGGACATCAGACCAGGGACATAGGGTTCTCTATAGGCTGCCAAATTCATAACGGTGGACCATCCACAGGTCGAGATCAAGGATAGACCAGAAAGTTTCTCGAATGGAGGCCAGCTGTTTTCCTAATGGCGGACCGTTCGCGCCCCCTCTGGCGGACCGTCCGTGCGTGTGTGGCCGGCGTGGGGCCAGGCCAACTGAGCCTTATGTCCTCAGGTTCCCAACCCTTCTTCCCAAACCAACCACTACCCTCTTCAAACTCTCTCTTTCTCCTCTCAAACAAAGAAAAGAACCTCCACTTGAGGAGGAGCTTTGGCATGTTCCCCAGACCGTCCGAGCGCATCCCCGGACACTCCGCGTGATTCTCCACCATGTCCTCTCGGTATTTCATTGAATCCCCTTCTCAATCTCATGGATTTTGCATATGAAGGTGCCTAGGGTTTCATCTCTCGATCTAGTTTTGGGCCATGGATTCAAGTTTTTGGTTGGTGGAATGTGTTTGGGACATTGAGGAGTATATGTGGCTAAAGTTCGGTTGAGATTCATTGGATAAAACTTGTGTTCGTGGCCGGCAGATGAGGGGCGTACTTTCCGCACCCTAAGGGCGGACAGTCCGCCGGTCACTGCCGACTGCAGGAGGGCTGCTGAGTCATGATTTGAAATATGATTTTGTTTATATTTATGATTGAGGATATTTGGCACTTCTTAGCAGTGGATGTCAGTGGTTCTTAGAAATATGAATTTGTATGAAATTGAAGTTGGTTATGGGATATCTTGGGAGGTGCATAAGTCACTTGGGTCATTCATTTTAAGAACCTTACACATACTTACTCATGTGATTGCAGTATTCGTGGTGTAGTCAAGAAAGTGACAACTAGCCAGAAGAAAATTAGCTCTTCTTCTAAGAGGGAAAGACATCATGATGATGACTATGTCCCTGACCAAGGTGACTTGGAAGTTGATTCTTCTATGGCAAGGACAGATATGGAATATGAAGACCAAGTTCAGGGTGGTGATGACGAAGAAATTGATGTGAAAGCATATCCACATTCAGTCAAAAGATGGAATGCACATACTTATTCAATGGAGAGAATCCCAAATCAGTATGCCCTTGCAAGAAATACAAATGTGCTCTACTTTCACACTCAAGTTTAAGAAGAGGCATTCTTTGGTCACCTGATCACCAAAACGGTATATGAGCACAAAACCATTAATCTAGTTTACATGCAAGAACAGCCAACCATGTGTGATTTAATACCTAAGTTTGCTCCTGTGGGGCTCATTGATTTTTTTCAACATAAGTGCAATTGGAATGCTACTATAATTAGACAATTTTATGCTACTTATGAGATGGATATGGATGACAAAACTATTATGTGGATGACTGGGCAGCGTAGATACACTGCAACCTTTCAAGAATTTGCCACATTAAATCAGCTAGACTACAATTCACTCACTGGAGATGATAGCATTAATGTGTTGACTAAGCCTGTGTATGATGTTGATGATAGAATTCAGTTTTATGAGCCTTCTAGAACACATATTGCTTGCTCTTATGGTGAGACAAAGGGGCTTAGACATCATCCTACTATGATAAATAAAATCCTTGGATTGACCTTTATGCCTAAGAGTGGAAACAAAGAGAAAGTCAGGGATAAATACTGGAATGTCATTCATTATATTATGTTTGGTGAGAAGTTTGATGTCATTGGATTAATAATAGATCAAATGGCTGATAAGAAAGTGAATCTTGAGTCAAATATTTACTTTGCTCCATACATCATGACCTTGATCAAGGCTAAGATAAGATTCACTGGTGCTTGTCCCTCTGAGCATGTGGCTTACAAGCCCTTTGTAAATGATATTTAATTCTTGAGAAGAGAGGTAAAACCTTTTCCAGATCTAGTTGAGGCAGAGGCTCAGGAAGAGAGTGAGGATAGTTATGATGATGCTCAGGAAGCTCCTCCTCCTCATGCACAAGGTCAGCAACAGTGGGTGCCTCCAGCAGGTTATTTTGATCCATATTTTAACAATCTGCAGCAAAACTTGTCAACTGGTTTTGAGCAACAATTTCAGCAAGGTTTCAATGCCATAAGTGATCAATTTCAGCAGCAGATAAATGCGGGTTTCCAGAATATACAGCAAGGGTTTCAAGCACAACTTGATGTAGGCTTTGAGTCATTTGGGTAGCAAATGAATACATCTTACTATCAGCCTATTAGGACTAGACTTGATCATGTTCAGCAGGGGTTGCATACTAACCTTGAGGCCTTAGATGCCAGATTCAATGAGTTGAGCACTTCAAAGCTGTCACAGCAGCTCTTGGACAGGCAGCAGCAGCTAGAGGGCAGATTTGATGATTTCTCTAACACTTTCAACGGTTTCACAGATCACTTCTACCCTGCTCTAGTGCCACCTCCTCCATTTTACCCACACTAGTCGTTCTTTCCACCTCCTCCACCGCCTCAAGATGACTAGTTTTCCCTTGTTGGTACTTGATGCCAAAGGGGGAGAAGATGCTATGGAGGAGTGATAATGAGATGATGACATCTAGGGGGAGCCCATGATCATTGCATGTGTGATTGCATTTCATATGAACTTTGTTGCATTTTATTTTTTGTGGTTGAACCTTTGCATTTATGTGTGATATGTGTGATGCATGAGACTTGGATTGTAATTTTAAAAATTATGCACTCTATGTATGGTTTGCTTGTGAGAAACTAGAACTTGGAATTATCAAGGTGTTGGACTATGTGGATTTATCTTATATTATCTCTATGACGAGTTCTAGTATCATGGAAATTGAGGTATGTTTTCTATCAAAATTGTGCTCATTGAATATCTCACACTACATTGTTTACCTCGATTTCGTCTGTGCAAGGGAAACTCTGCCAAAATTTCCTATCTATGTATATGTGCCTTGTTTATTTAATTTAATCTTGCACATATATTGGGGGAGCTTCCCTTACACTTTGAGTTTTGATGATATTATCCATCTTTTTCCTTTGTTTATCATGCCATGGATAAATATGATCAAAATTCGCTCTCAAGTCCACCTTATACCTTGTGTGTAAAGTTGGCTTGAAAAATTCTCTTACATCACTCCTATATGAGGTTGTCATCAATTACCAAAACGGGGGAGATTGAAAGCATCTAGGCCCCTAATTTGTGTTTTCGTAATTAATGACAACTATTGTGGACTAACGGTTTCATTTGAGATATGAAAATAGGTTTAGTCTCGAAGTTGTGGTATGAGGCTGATGACATCTTGGTGATGTTGGAACCATGGTGTGAAGTGGAATCTCAAGGCAAAGGTATAAGATAGGGATTTCTATTTTGCCGGTCAAGGAGGAGATTAGAGAAGAAACATTGACCAGGTTGATAGGCTAGATAGCCGTACTATCAAGAGGGGTCAATGTCATTTGCATGACGATTCCATAGTGCCACCTTGCTCAAATGTTGTATTGCATGCATATGGATTAGTGGCATACATCACGAGACTTAGAACGACATGGTTTTCTTATAAATTGGCTAACTGGTTTGAGTGGCGGACGGTCTCCCGTGTATGGGGCGGACCGTGTCTTGACTTAGCCATTTTTAGAGTCATTTGGAAAGTTTTTTAGAGCAAGGGCGGATCTTCGCAGGGGACGCGGATGGTTCGCTCTTCAAAATAAATTCGTGGACAGAAACTTATTGTTTCTGGTGAGCTGAAAGCTTTGACCTGTGGATGGTCCACCCTCTGGGCACGGACTGTCCGCCGGCCTCTTACTCCGAGCCACCAGAACCGGGGAAGGTTCTGGTGGATATTCAACTGTGTGGGGCGGATGGTCCGCACAGGGCATGTGGACAGTCCGCCCCTCTCTCTCGGGCAGCACCAGAACCTAGATGGTTATGTGTGTGTTTTTGAGCTTCTATGGCGGACAGTCCGGCACCTAGGTGCGGATGGTCCGCTGACAAATCTTAGCGCGCGTCCTAGGAGGTTGTGTTTCTGACCAAAGCTTTGATTTACACGGTGAACAGTCCACGCCTGGAGGGCGGACGGTCCGCCCCTGTGTAACGGTCAGTTTTGACAGCAATTATTGCTGTTTTAGCCATTGATTTTCAACGGTGGACTGTCCGGGCTTTGTGAGGTGGACGGTCCGCGAAAACTCGTATTTCACGGGTTAGAGAGGGTAACGGCTAGATTTTGAAGAAGGCTTTATATATCTCATGCTTGGCCATGGGTGAGGTCTCTTGGCACTTTGAAAAGCTTTTTTGACATACTTGAGCCCTTCTTCTTCACTCTCTCACTCACTTAGCTTTGAAGTTGCATTCTTGTGAGATTGAGAGCATCCTAACGCATTGCATCAAGAGTTTGAGCATTGTGGCACTAGGGAGTCTTCAAGCAAGCGTCATTGACATGTTACTCTTGGAGGTTGCCACCTCCTGGACGGCTTGGAGGAGTGGAAACCGTTGAGCCCTTCAAGAAGATTGTGAAGGAGCCTCGGTTGTTCTTGTGAGAGGTCTTTGTGCTCACCTTGCCGGAGTAGTGAAGAGCAAATCTAGTGGAATCGAGGTGTGGAGCGGTTCTTGGTCCAAGTCGGCTCATAAATCAAGCGATGCCTTGATAGAGGAGCGATTGGAACATAGAATCCACCTCAACGTGGATTAGGGGTGACCGGCAAGTCATCGACACCATGGGAAAAATTCGTCTCTTGTCATTGGTTATTTCTATTGCTCATTTATATTCTTGAAATTTACTTTGAGCAATTTACTTTAATAGAGATTGAATTGTATCTTGTCACCTTAGGTTGGAAACCCTCACATAGGCTAGAAAGAGTAGAAATAGTTTTACCCCTTTGTGTTACTAATTAATTTTTAAGTGATTGTGATTTTAGTTCAAACCGCCTATTCACCCCCCTCTAGTCAATATCCTAGATCCTACAAGCTCTAGTCTAGGTTGTTGATAACTATGACATGATAAGATCAGAGTTAGACTTGATAACTGCAGTTTTCTATTGAAAAAGAATAAAATAAATGAGTTACTTATGGTGATTCAAATACCTACCAAAGCCATAATGTATGAACCTCTACAAAAGCTACTCGTTGTTGCATTGACTCTTGTCAAAATTATTGTGACGGTCCAAGATCCATGGGAATCCTCATGGGCTGTAGGCCCGTTAGGAAATTGGGCCGACAACTCTGACTGATACAAGGAAGAAGCGTGCAGCTTAAGGAAACTAGTCGGGTACTAGGAAACAACCCGGCCTACTCATGTTAGGACTCTGTGTATTGTATCCGACTAGGAGTTTATGTTTCTTGCCTTGTAGACCCTGTCTCCCGAGTATATAAGGTGAGGCAGGGACCCCTTGTAAAATCATAACCATCAATATGAGAAGATCCACCATACAGGACGTAGGGTATTACGCTCTCTGCTCGAGGCGGCCTGAACCTGTCTAAATCGTCTCGTGTTCACCATCGTGCTTCTGGTTCCGGTGAGGCCCTCACGAACAACTCGACTACTTAGGGACCCCCAATAGTAGGCTAGCTGGTATAAAAAACCGACAGCTAGCGCGCCAGGTAGGGGCTCTCGTCGAGAATCGTTCAGCAAGCTCGACGGCACCAGTCATCATCAATTGCGACGGCGATATGGCGTTCGAGAAAGGCGCCACCTTCGTTTTCGGCTCCTGGGTCTGCACGGCGGACGGCGCGGGCAACTTCGACCGCGTCCTCAAGTCGCCGACTCTGGAGAAACTCGCCGATAAGCTCGACGAGATCGCGCCCTCGGGTCCGAATTCAACTTGGGCTCGGGGAACCTCGAGTTCGAACTCAACTTGGACTCAAGGAACCACTACTCCTAGCTCGATTCCAACTCGGGCCGGGAAGACTCTAAAGCGGACCAGGCGATCCGAGTCAGTTTCTGAACCATCGGTCACGCCAAAATCCGCCAATTCAAAAATCCAGAACAAAAGGAGTCTAGCCACTGCCAAGCGTGAGGCCGACACCCCGAGCCAATATCCCTTTGGACTCGCGGGCCCCACCTCCGCTTTCCAGGCGGCATCCTCAAAACAACTCCGATCTCTGGTCTAATTCGACGAACTCCCCCTGAACGGGAAACAAGTCGGACTCGTTATCACTTCAACCCCCGAAGGACGATTTGCTCACTGGCCAGGACGCAAGCCAAAGCTTGGAGCAACACCACAGGAGGACTTGGACATGTCTCGCATCATCGCATGCATTGATCCACTCCCGTTTCAACACGGGCAACCCCAGAACTCTTCAAGCAGTCGTGGGTTAACTGTCCCAGTAACTTCAAGCACAGGAAGCTACTCACCAGGGCGCCAAGCCATGGTGCTCATCGCCCAAGAACAAGAAATCTCAAACGACGAGCCAACCGTGGAGAACGAAACCGAAGCAGACCGCAAACAACGTAGGGAGCGAAACGCTACTCGCGCAGATCGTCGCCGCCTCGCCGGTCGCAGGCTACCTCCACAGGACCTCAACCCCAAGTTCATGCAAGTCGCCAGGCAAGATGTCTACTCTAGCGCCGCAGCCAACATCATGGCTGTTGTCACAGAGTTCGGACAGATGGCCCAAACTCCTGAAATCCTCAGGATGAAGACAATGCTCGAGACAACGGCCGTCCAGCATGACACAATCAACCCGGCGAAGACCATTACCCGAGCACCAAGCCGCTAGGCAAGCAGCCGACTTCCCGAAGTTGGTAATCGCGGCAATCAGTCCCACCACCCGAGCAGAGACCAACGCGACTGCAACATCGAGGGAGGCATGGTACTCGGCGGCGGAGGTCGCAACCACGGCACTGGACCTAGCCACCACGACATCCAGCAAGGTCATGTTGGTGGACGCGATGGCAACAGGGACAGGAACGCACGCCCTGGCAACCGCGAAAACAACAGGGATCTGCGAGAACAATTGTCGCCCAGAGACACGCGCACCGTCATCTCAGCACGGGTACGCGATCGCGAAGAAGACGAACGTCGCCGACGCCAGGAGTATGACCAGGTCTACGGACCACCATGTCAAGGTTACCACAACCTCAACAAGTATGAAGGGTTCCCGGTCTTTTCAGACCGCATCCGTGCTACTTCCTGGCCCGACAAGTTCAAACCAGCTCATATCGAAAGATATGATGGAAGCGTGATCCTGAGCAGTGGATTCGTATCTACTACTCGGCAATCAAGGCGGCGTGGGCAACACTGACACCATGTGCACCTACCTTCCAGTAGTCCTTGACCAGGCCCCGCTAACCTGGTTAGAGGGGCTCAAGCCGGGCTCCATCGACTCCTGGGATGAGCTCTGCAAGGTTTTCATCAACAACTTCTAGGGTTCATGGCAGAAGCCGGGTACTCGCTTCGACATAGCCTAGTGCAAACAAGGCCAGAACGAGTACTTGCGAAGCTACAACCGACGATTCTGGGAGAAGCGCTCAACCTGTGCAGGCCTATCCGACCAAGACGTCATCGATTGCTTCCACGGTGGCCTTACAGATCCTGTGTTATACCTCGACTTCGGGAGGAATAGGCCAAAGACACTGGAGCAAATGCGAGACCTTATCGGTCGCTGGTCAGACGCTGAAAACCTGCAGCGTGAAAGATTCAACCGGAACAAGTCGGGAGGAGACCGTAACAACAACAATGACCGCAACAAGGGCAAGCAAGTTGAGAACAACCCCAAACATGACTTCAACGACAAGAAGCGCAAGCCTGAGGATACGGTCAATGTTGCTGAGAAGAACTCTTCCCGCAGGAAGTTTGAAAAACTACTCGACAAGCAGTGCCCCTTCCATCCAAAGGATAAGCACTCAAGCAGGGACTGCTGGTCGCTCAAGAAAGCATTCGCAGCAGAGGGCGCTCCCAAACCGAACAACCCTGACAACAAAGGAGACAAGGGTGACAAAGACACCGGCTATCAACAAGCCGACAAGGTGGTCAATGTCATCTTTGGAGGAATTACTCAGTCAGAATCAAAGCGCAAGCAAAAGCTTATTCAGCGCGAGATTGCCTGAATTGAGCCTATCATCCCCACCTTCCTGAAGTGGTCAGAAGTCCCGATCAGCTTCTCTCATGACGATCAATGGACTAACATCAAGAACCCAGGGCGGTACCCTTTGGTACTAGACCCTGTGATAGCTGGCGCGCGACTCACAAGGACATTGATTGACGGCGGAAGTGGACTCAACATCTTGTTCGCCAAGACGCTGAAAAAGATGGGCTTGGATATCACCAACTTGCTCAAGCCCACTAACTCACCCTTCTACGGCATCGTCCCTGGCAACGCTGCCGTGCCCCTCGGCCAGGTATCACTTCCAGTTACATTTGGTACCGAGGCCAACTACAGGACCGAGTACATCACATTCGAGGTCGCCGACTTCGAATCATCGTACCACGTGATCCTGGGGAGACCTGCCCTGGCGAAATTCATGGCGATTCCACACTACATCTACCTAGTCTTGAAGATGCTAGGACCTAAAGGGATTCTATCCCTAAAGGGCGACCTGAAGACCTCCTATGATTGTGACACCGAGGCAGTGACGATTGCTGCAAGCATGCAGCAACCGACCAGGCAGCAATCGTAGCAGCTATGGCGAAATAACTCGGTGAGGCTGAGTTGGACATCCCAACGAAAAAGCCAACCGCGTCAAACATGAAGCCCTCCCAGGAAGTTCCAATCAAGGCAATCGACCTAGGGACGGGCGATCCCTCCAAGACGGCGCTGATCGGCGCTGACCTGCCTACCAAGTAGGAAAGCGCGCTCACCAGCTTCTTACGGGACAACCGTGACATCTTTGCATGGAAACCATCTGACATGCCAGGAGTCCCATGGGAGTTGGCTGAGCACAAACTCAACGTCAATCCTGCTGCCAAGCCGAAGGAACAACGCCTACGACGCTTTGCCCAGGACAAGAAGGAAGCCATCCGTTCGGAGTTGGCGAAACTATTAGCAGCCGGGTTCATTAAAGATGTGTTCCACCATGACTGGCTTGCTAATCCTGTCCTGGTCCGCAAGAAGAACAACAACGAGTGGAGGATGTGTGTCGACTACACCGACCTGAACAAGCATTGTCCAAAGGATCCTTTCGGGCTACCCCACATTGATCAGGTGGTGGATTCTACAGCTGGCTGCTCTCTACTCTGTTTCCTTGATTGCTACTCGGGTTATCATCAGATAAGCCTGCATAAAGACGACCAGATCAAGACGGCATTCATCACTCCGTTCGGTGCCTACTGCTACACCACAATGTCCTTTGGACTCAAGAACGCGAGGGCAACATATCAGCGTGCAATTCAGAGTTGTCTCAAGACTCAGATTGGTCACAAAGTGGAAGCCTACGTTGATGACATCGTCGTGAAAACAAAGAACTCGGATAGCCTCATTGACGACCTATCCGAGACCTTTGCACATCTCAGGGAATTCCAATAGAAGCTCAATCCTACCAAGTGTGTGTTTGGCGTGCCCGCGGGAAAACTGCTGGGCTTCATAGTCAACACCGGGGGATTGAAGCCAATCCCGAGAAAGTCACCGCTATTACATCCATGTCGCCTCCAAAATCCCTCAAGGATGTTCAGAAGCTGACTGGATGCATGGCGGCCCTCAACCGATTCATTTCAAGGCTGGGTGACAGAGGATTACCTTTCTTCAAGCTCCTCAAGAAGCAAGACAAGTTCGTATGGACTCCAGAAGCTGATGCGGCGTTTGAAGATCTCAAGAAATTTCTCCAGTCACCACCAGTACTGACTGCACCAGCTGATCAGGAACCACTACTCCTCTACATCACAACAACAACTCATATCGTGAGCACTGCTATTGTAGTCGAGCGAGAGGAACCCGGCCATGTATATAAAGTACAGAGGCCAGTCTACTTCATCAGCGAGGTGCTTTCAGAATCAAAAGTGCGATACCCCCAGGTCGAGAAGCGATTATATACTGTCTTGATCACATCTCGCAAGCTGTGCCATTACTTCGACGCTCACCTGGTTGTTGTAGTTACCTCTTTTCCAATTGGCGACATCCTCCGCAACCGGGACGCGACAGGGCGAATCTCCAAATGGGCGATCGAGCTGGGCTCTCATGCCATCGACTTCATCCCATGTGCTGCCGTCAAATCGCAAGCCCTAGTGGACTTTGTTGCTGAGTGGACAGAAATACAACATGCGGCGCCGGAAGAACCACTCGAGCATTGGATCATGTACTTTGACGGGTCATTGAAGCTTGAAGGGGCCGGCGCAGGAGTACTATTCATATCTCCAAAAGGCGATCAGCTCAAGTATGTGCTCCAAATCCTCTGGAAAGCCACTAACAATGAAGCCGAGTATGAAACTTTACTGTACGGGCTACGCCTGGCTGCTTCCCTTGGCATCAAGCACATGGTGGTCTACGGCGACTCCTCGGTAGTAATCAATCAGGTCAACAAGGATTGGGACTGCACCAAGGAGAACATGGACGCATACTGCATGGAGGTGCGCAAACTCGACAAGCACTTCCATGGGCTCAAATTTCATCACGTTCTCAGAGACAACAACATGGCTGCTGATGCGCTCTCAAAGCTGGGTTCCCACCGAGCGCAAGTACCGGGCGGCGTTTTCGTCCATGAGCTGTTACAACCATCCATCAAGGAGCAGGAAGTATAGCCGACTACAACACCCCCTCATTAGCAGGTCATGGTGATTACACCTGAGTGGACAAAGCCCTTCATCGAGTACATCCTGCACCAGAGGGAGCCCGAAGATAAGGTGGAAGCAGAGCAAGTCATCAGGCGAAGCAAGCACTACGTAGTAGTTGGCTCCACCCTCATTTGACGCGGTGCATCATTTGGAGTCTTGATGAAGTGTGTTACTCCAGAAGTCAGACGGGAGATTCTTGAAGAAATACACGGTGGAATCTGTGGCAATCATGCTGCCCACCGCACGATCGTCGGCAAGGCCTTCCGGTCCGGGTACTATTGGCTATCCGTTTTTTTTTTGAACGCAAACTGTGGGGGAGATCCCCACAGCATCAAAAAAACATTTATAGAAAAAGACAGGAGTTTAGTGAAACTTACAGGGGGGATTAGCTGAAGCATCTAACCAAATGCTAAAGGCTGACCGCAGGTCTGCCTTGAATCTAACTAATTGAATATTACATTGAGATTTAAAGTTACTAAACCATCTCACAAAAGAGGGCTCATGCCTTTCAAAAATCCTATCATTGCGGAGTTTCCATAGCTCCCAAGCAGCTATCATTGAAGCCTCCGTGAAGAATTGCTGGCCATTGGTGAACCTTGCTTGTGTGAATCTGTCGTGTAAGGGTATTGTAAGATCCCAATCAAAGTGTATAGCTGTCCAGCATTGTCTCGCGAACGGGCAGTCAAAGAAAAGATGCTCAATAGTCTCATCCTCCCCTGTATCACACATAACACAGTGATCATCATCCCGGTTACCGATATGCCGTCGTGTAAGCATCGTTTTGGTGTTTAACCTATCCACCAGGATCAGCCAAATGAAGAACTTGATTCTTGGCGTGCATCTGGATTTCCAGATTAGTTTGAAGACTGGATGGGCCTGAACATAGCTGAAGATGTGCTCATAAAATTCTTTGGAGCTGTAGCTATTACCCCATATAAGTTTCCAAACATCCTCAGTATTTTCATCGAATGCAATTGTTTCCAGTCTGTTCTGCAGTTCTTGCATTTCATCCAGTGCTTGGGCCGATAGAGGAAGGAAAAACAGGGAGTCAAGATCTGGTGCATACATGATATCTTGGACTGAGATGCGTCTTGATTTTGCAAAGGATGCTAAGTGTGGGAAGTCGACGGCTAGGATGCCAGAGCTCCAGTGATCTTCCCAAAAACAAACGGTTGAGCCATTTCCCACTTGACATTTGGTGACCAATCGGTAGATGCTGTTTAACCTCATAATATCCTTCCACCAAAAGGATCCAATTTCTCTTGTTGCGTGGGGAACTTTCTGTTGATAGTACTTGAACCAGACAAGCTGCACCCATGGGACATCCTCTTTATTGTAGAATTTATGTAGGTGTTTCATTAGAAGAGCATCATTTTGCAGTTTGAGATTAGTTACCCCTAGACCACCTTTCTCTTTTGGTTGTTGTGTTGTCTCCCAAGCTACCAAGTTACCCCCTCTTTTCTTTTCTGTGTTTCCCCTCCATAGGCATTGCTTCCTTGCTCTGTCTATATTCTCTATAACCCCAGCTGGTAGCTTTATTGTGCACATGGAGTAGGTAACAATTGGTGTGATTGCTGAGTTTACCATTTGTAGTCTGCCTGAGTAAGATAACCATGTTGCACATCCTGAAAGGCTTCTTTCCACTCTATCCATGATTGGTGTTAGGTCACTCATACGAGGTTTGGTTGTTCCCATTGGCAGTCCCAGATATGTGAAGGGTAGCGTGCCAATTGTGCAACCAAAGGTTTGGGCCAGACACTCCATCTTCTCAGCTGAGACATTGATTGGGAGTATTTGGGATTTTCTGTAGTTTACCTTCAGTCCTGTAGATTCATCAAAGGATCTTAGCAGGCATTTCAGAAAGAGTAACTGTCGAGCATCTGCCTGCATGATAATCAGGGTGTCATCAGCATATTGAATGATCGGGATGTCTTCACTTGGCTGTGGGATTGGTGGCACTAACAGGCCCAGGTTGGATGCTTTGTTGATTAGAACTTGAAGGAGTTCTGCTGCGATGACAAAGAGTAGGGGTGAAAGGGGATCTCCTTGTCTGACTCCTCTTTTGCATTTGAAAACCTTTCCCGGAACTCCATTTAGTAGCACCGCAGATGATCCTGAGCTGAAGATATTAGTTATCCAGTCGAGCCACCTGTCAGGGAATCCCATATGTTTCATGATTTCAAGGATTGCCTGATGCTCAACAGTGTCAAACGCTTTCTCAAAGTCCAGCTTTAGAATGATGCATTCTCTTCTTGACTGGTGACATTGATGAATATATTCAAAGCTCCAGGCTAAACAATCTTGTATTGTTCTTGTCTTGATGAAGCCATATTGATTTTTGTGTACTAGCTGAAGAATCTCTTTCTGTAGCCTATCTGCAAGCAACTTAGAGATTAGTTTGGGGCTGACATTCATCAGGGAGATTGGCCTGTAATCATTCACCGATTCAGGATTTAGTGTCTTTGGTATCAGGGTGATAAAGGAAGAGTTGATTCCATCCAGCTTAACTGTGTTCCAATAAAAATCATTGCATAAGGCATAGAAGTCATATTTCACGATCTGCCAACACTTTTTCATGAAAAGGCCATTGAAGCCATCAGGACCTGGTGCTTTATCAATAGGCATGCCCTTCACAACTTTGTCGATCTCTTCAGTCTGAAAGGGGACATCTATACCTTGTAAGCATTCCCTGTGATGTATGAGTTCCTGGAGGTTGAACTGCATGTTGATGCCCAGACTTGTGCCTAGTCTATTTCTAAATGATGTCCAGAGAAGGTTAGCTTTTCCTTCATGATCCTGGATCCATGCTCCTTCTTCATTGATGATCTGTGAGATAGAATTTCTTCTATATGAAATGGTGGCCATAGCATGAAAGAATTTAGTGCATTCATCACCAAATTTGATCCTGTTCACCGTGTGCCTTTTCTTCCAGTACTCATTTTTGTAATGCAGAAGATCTTTTAGGTGCCTTTTGACTATATTCCTTAAATTGCTTTCTGTGTTGTAGAGTTGTCTTGCATCTTCTAGCAGGTCAATATGCCCGATGACCGTGTTACAATTTTCAATGAGAAGACTTAAATTGGACAGCTCCTTGCTCCATTTCTTCAGCTCTGATCTCAACTTCTTAAACTTGGAGGAGATTGTTCTGACTGAATTGCTTAAATTGTTGCTTTGCCAACTTGTGCTTACTACCTGATGAAAGCCTTCTATCTTAACCCAGAAATTCTCGAATCTTGAAAATGTTGGATCGTGGTATCTTTGTGCTTATAGAGATCTTACACGGTATATGGTCAGAAGTGATCCTTGCCATCGGAAGAACTTCTGTGTTTGGGAAACTCACTGTCCAATTCACCGATGTGAAGAACCAGTCAAGCTGTTCTAGCAGTGGATCGTTTTGCATGTTGCTCCATGTGTAGGCCCTTCCTTTCAGTGGCAGTTCAATTAGGCCCAAGTGGCCGATCGCATCATTGAAAATTAGAGTATCTGACAGATTCCCACCTGGTCTATTGCGGTTTGCCAAAGAACGGTAAAAGTTGAAATCTCCCAGGAAAATCCAGTTGTCGCTGTCAGCAATGTCGCGATTCCTAAACCAATTGATGAATTATGTTCTCTCCGGCTCATCGCAAGGGCCATAGATGTTGGTTAGTAACCAGGGGTCACCATTGTGAACCGATCGGAAACTGACAGTTATACCAAAGGATTCTTTATGTATTACTGTCCCTTTGAAAACCGAGCTACACCAAACCACAAGAAGTCCACCCGAGGCGCCCAAAGAAGGAATGAACTCAAAACAGTCGTAGCGTCTTGGAGCGAAATTCCTGATAAAGGAAGTGTCGATGTGCTCTCGTTTCGTCTCCTGAATACAAATCACAGAGCAGGCACTCTCCTCAATTTTGTTTCTAACTGCGTCCCATTTGTCAGAGGCATTCATGCCTCGAATGTTCCAACACAGGATGTTCCAATTACGAGTATTCATGGGGAAACAGAAAGGAAAAGAAACCAAAAGCTGCTGAGTCCAGCATCAGCAGAAAAGCATGCCAGGGACAGTGTGTCACACTTCGAGAATGAAAACTACACAGCGAAGTTTTAAAGAGGAAAAGAGACAGATAAAGAAAGAGAGTTGGCCACCAAGTGGCAGGGGCTTCAGCTCTGAAGTGTTGCATCTTCATGTGGATGATCTTTTTCGGAGTGCACTGTTGGATCTTGCATCAGTGCCTCGTTGGAGAGTTCACCAGGAGCTACTCCACATTTCACGCCCCATTCCTGCAGAACAGCAAGTGGAACAGGCCCAGATCTTCCAGTCTGCTCATCAATCTGGATAATGCTGATCTTCCTTTTCTTTGCAGGCTCACGCTCTAGGCGGACCGCACAAAACCCCTCTGTCTTGTTCAATCTAGCGCTTCTTCTGACACTGCTTTCTGCCATGGGGCTAGAGGGGTTAGAGATGTTTCTTGGAAGGGATAGCGTGCTGGCCGTGCCTTTTCTTGTCATTCGGCCCTTTGGTTTTGATGGGCCGGGCTGAATCTGAGAAGTTTGAAATTCAAAATTTGCTGGGCTAGAAGCCTCTTGGGCTTGGCTTGAGCTTTCAGACTGCGTGATCTGTATGTCAGGAGTGGATTTCTTATGTTGCCACGTGGTCATCACATCAGGCCAGAGTTGCAAAAGGCAAGCAGGGATGCAGGGCTTCCATGGGACAATTGCAAGCGCAGCCTCAGCTGGGTTCTGACGAATTTCTTGAGCTTGAAACATTTCACTGTCTAACAGGATTGGCCTGAAAGAAAGTGACTTCTTGGAGCTGCTTTCACTTGGAATTCCTCTCCTGTGAAACAGTGTGATTGTGGCACACTGATTCTGAGTAACGATGAATCTGAGCATGTCTTCACTTAACACTGAACTGACTTCATCTGAGGAGGAGGAGCTATCTTGGCCATTGAAGACATCTTCCAATGCAATATCAGGACCAGTTGCTCTCAGAAAATTCATGGAAGAGCCCGACATGTCCAGTTCCATAACCTCAGGAAGCTCATTGTTATTCCCATCAGGCAATTGCTCCCCTTGTTGATGGTCTGCGTTCCCCTGTTCCAGATTGTCATCAGCGTGTTCAACAGGTTCGGGCTCTACATGTTCTTCAGGCTCTTGCTCTTGCTCTGGGACATGGAAGTGAGGGATACCTCCAAAGATTCCTTGATTCTCAGCTGCACCATTCTGCTCGTTTTGCCAGTTTGGTTCCATCGGATTTGGACCCATCACAATTGGTGGATGCTCTGGATGCGGTTCCCCATCCAATGGCACAGGATCTTCGTCAGCTGGGAACGCATCAGGGAAGTTTCCATTGAGGATGAAGACGGGTACTGCCCAAGAACGGCCCATGCCTCCAATCAGAGTCCCCCTGGATACTATAAGGCTGCGGGGAACTCTATCCGGACTGAGAACCAAAGCCTGGACAAGGATTCGCGATTTGTTCTCATCCCTGTACCATTCGAGCAGACGACCATAAGGAGCGACAGCAGCTCTGATAAACAGGTGTTTCTGGAAATCAAGGGGAAAAGCCAGGAACATGATCCAAATGACTCTGGTGTAAATACATGATCTGGCATTGATTCCCTCATCGTGTTTGACCACAGTAACAATATGATTCTGACCCAGGTGGAAGGGTGAGTTTCTGACAAGCCGATCTCGCTGAGCAACTAATCTTAATCTAATCAGTCCCAGGCCAAGCGGAGAGAGGGTGGAGGAGATAATGCGTACCCTCTGATCATGCTCGAGGAAGTCACAAGTTACGTTGAGGGTTGGCCGGAGTTCGTTGACCTCTTGCGGCATGGGGTCGATGGAGACGATGGCATAATCCTCATGTTCCCTTGTTGGTTCCCCTCCGAGAGCCACGCGCGCCCTGGAGGGCCGGTTCCAGCCATGATCAACTTGGAGGCCAGCGGCAAGGAAAGCTTGCGGGTTGACGGGGAAGTTGGCCATTGGTTCTTGGTCGTGGTCCGCCGCCGAACACTCCGGCGGATTGGGGTTTTCTTGGTTTGCTGGGGAGGAGGCTGGCGGACTTGAGTTGGAATACGGAGAGTCCTGTTGCCGAGCAGTGAAAGGCGGGGAGTCCGCTGTGGTGGCTCGGGGTTTGAGGCAGGGCTCTCTAAAATCTCGGGATTTTGTTTGTGTATCATAATTCCCTTCTTTAGGTTCATCCACCGCCGACGATCTCTTGGGCCTCCAGATGGTTCTGATTTTTGGTTCGTTGTGGTGTTCCGTCGCCGGCTGTTTCTTGGGCCTCCAGACGATTTTGGGCTTGCACTTAGTGACGGAGGATTTGGGGAGCCATTTCCAGGCCGGAGCAGAGGTCCGACAGAGATTGCCATTGTGACCAAAGAGAGAACAACAATAGCATTGGATCCTAGAAGCACAGGCCCAGCTTTCATGACCAGAGCCCAAGCAAAGAGAGCAGATAACGGTCCGAGGGGTGCTGCTTGAATTTGAAATAATCTTAGTGACGTTGTCCGGCTCCTGAGAACGCGCCGAAAATTCCGGATCACGAAGAACACGGTTCCCTTGATCACCCTTTGCGGAGTAGAACTTTCTGTTCTTGAGGGGTTGGCCAGAGAAATCATCCGGAAACACAGTAGTGTTGAAAGAACCAAAGGAGAAACTAACTGGCTTGGGTTTCACAGGAGTAGATTGGACAACTTTCTCCGCAAAACGCACACGCTTGGAAGCATTCTCATGTTTTTTCAGAGCACGTTTCTCTTGCTTAGAGATTACTTTAGTCCACTCTTTTTCTTGTTCTACTTCCCAAGCTCTTTTTTCCCTTTCCCAATGAGGAGTACCATTGTTCCAGAGATGAAAGTAGAGATCAAACCTCGTGGAGATCACACGACGAAGTTTGTAAATGTAAAAGCCCACATCTTTGGAGAAAACCGAGATGCGAAAATGATTGTTGCTCAAGAAACGCACATGAAAATTTTCTGCTCGGCCACCCAAACAGGATTAAAGCCAGAGAGACTGATTCCTCCGTGAGGCGAAAAAGAAATCTCCGAAAAGTGACAAGCAGGAAAAAGGATCCATCCGTAGAGGGGAAGGGGTGGTGTACCGGTGCACGAAAACGTCGACGAACTTCTTCCTGGAAGACTAGACCGACGTCGAAGTCTAGTCCATCCACGAGATCCGAGGAGGATCCCATGGCCCAGCCGTCACCGCCTCGTCAGGGGAGGGGGAAGGCATGGTCGCCAGTGACCTTGGGTGCGGCGGTGGCGGCGGCGTCGGCGCGGAGGCGAGGGGAGAGGGAGCGGGGGCGTGGAGTCGCCATTCTCCAATCTTTTTTGAAACGGAGAACACCAAATGTTAGATTTCTTATTGGCTATCCGTTGTGGCTGATGCAGAAGAAATCGTGAAGACTTGCCAGGGCTGCCAATTCTTTGCTCAGCAAGCTCATGTTCCCGCAACGGTCCTCAACGCTATATCACCCTCTTGGCCTTTCGCATGCTAGGGGCTTGATATGGTTGGACCACTCAAGACTGCGCCAGGAGGTTTCAAATATCTCTATGTGGCGATAGACAAATTTACCAAGTGGATTGAAGTCAAGCCGCTAGTCAATGCTACAGCAGCAAAGGCGGCCGAGTTCATCCAAGACATTGCTCATCGCTTCGGTGTCCTGAACCGCATCATCACTGATCTTGGCTCCGAATTCACAGGGAGCGAGTTCTTTGATTTTTGCGATAGCTTGGGAATTGAAGTTCGCTATGCATCGGTGGCACATCCACGAACCAATGGACAAGTTGAGAGAGCTAACGGCCTCATACTTCAAGGTCTCAAGCCAAGGCTCTATGAACCACTCAAAAAGTACGGCGGCAAGTGGGTGCAAGACTTGCCAGCCGTGGTATGGGGGCTCAGAACCCAGCCCAGCCGCGCGACGGGGCAATCACCCTTCTTTCTGGTCTACGGCTCAGAAGCAGTACTCCCGGTGGACATTGAGTACAATGCTCCAAGAATTCAAAACTACACGGAGAAAGCAGCAGAGCAAAGTAGGGCAGAAGATATGGACATGCTAGAAGAGGCGAGGCTAGCAGCGTTGATCAGGACAACCAAGTACCAGCAAGAACTCAGGAGGTATCATGACCAAAACGTCCAAATACGGTCATTCAACATTGGTGATTTGGTCCTTCGGAGAGTTCAGAGTACAAAAGATCAGCACAAGCTGTCCTCTCCTTGGGAAGGTCCATTTATAGTATCCAGGGTCATCGGTCCGGGTACTTATCAGCTACAACGGGAAGACGGAACAGAGGTGCCCAATGCTTGGAACATTGAGCACTTGCGGCGTTTCTACCCTTAAAGAAGTTATTAGAGTTTATTAAGAGTCAATAAAAAGTTAGTCCTTTCCCTGTACTGATGTTGACTTCTTAGCCAAACAGTAATAAAGTGTCTACATTCCACTGTCTTCAAGCCTGGAATTCAGATACAATTCTACAATTTTGAATCATCCCGGGTTGTTTAAAAACAATCCAGAAAGGGGCTGCATTCAAACAAGCCACCTACTTTCTGTTTCACACAGACGGATCGGGCGCACCTATTTTGAATCTAGTCGGGTTGTTTAAAAACAATCTAGAAAGACTACATTCAAAAATGCCATCTACTCTCTGTTTCACACAAAGAGATCGGGCGCATACAATCAGATACAAAGATACTTTTTGTTAATAAAGCACTAAGTATTTACATCTGAATCCAAGTTCATTACAAAGGTTTTCTTACAAAGAAATCCTAGAACTTAAGACGAGATACAATTTTCTCCACAGTGTCCTTGTCCTCCTCCATGTAGGTATCATGCATGGCCCGGGTACAAGCTGGGTTGATTCTCCCCTCGGTAACACCCAGTGGCTGTGAAGGGAACCATGACCGGACAGCCCCGAGGACTTGCCTAGTACACGAACGGGCGATCCGTTGGCAATACACCTTCACTTGCCCAGGAGTTGCTCGAAGACGATCACGGAGAGGAGGAGCGACACTACCTGCGGGTACTTTTGCATACACATTAACCAGCGGAAGGGCAGCTTCTTTCCAAGACTCGATTTCCGTGCCACGGCGATTGATCTCTACGCGAAGCGCGTGGATCTCAGCCTCTTGGTCGCGGATCTTGGTAAGGTCTTCAATAAGTTGAGCGTCGGCATGCTGGCGCATCTTCTGCTCTTCAGCAAGTTCCGCCATGCAGTCCATCTCGTGCTGCTCCGCTTGGTTTGCGCGCTCTTGCTCCCGATAAAAGCGGTTCTTCATATCGATGAACTCGGCCTTCAGAGCTTCAATGCGCCTTTCACTCTCTGCAATCAGCGGATCATATTATATTCATTATATGATCGGTACAAATAACAGAGAATAAGTACTCGGCTTACATACTTGAGAGTTTCTGTCGTAAAGACTTATTCTTCTCAACGACGTCCTCGCGCTGGTCTTGGTACAAGTTAATTTTCTTGTAAGCCTCATCCAGTTCGAGGCGCAATTGGGCGCGTTCTTGGTCCCAGGCTGCCTGCCCCTTGGCTAGATCGGTTGTGGCTTTTTCGGCGCGGGCGATGGACGCGCTGGCTCTCCGAAGCATCTCAGATTTTTGCTGAGATCGTACAAGTACACTCTGCATCCAGAATAAGGGAGGCAGGGTTGATTAACGTACAAAGGAGATAAGTATTTACAATACTAAGTTATTTTTCTAACCTCTGTGAGCTTGGAGAGTTGTTTGTGCAGCTCGGCAGCTTTTTCCAGATCCTCGTGGTCAACTTCCGAGTTGAATAGGAAGGCGTTTTCATCTTCGCTCGCGTTGACGCCTGGTGTACCAGTGAAGATCTGGAATGGCTCTGGTGAAGGCTCGCGGGGTTTCTTCTGTTCCCGGATGATTTCTTCAATTGCAGTTTCCTTCATTAGGCCAGTAGCAGCGTCCAATTCCGTAGTCTGAAGGCTCGCCATCCGTATACTTTCTGTCGCCTTAGGCCATGACCCAGGAACAGAAGTACCCAGAGCGGCTTGTTCTGTAACCTGGGGCGGCGGGGTGACATTGCTGCTTGTTTCTTGAGGTTGGGGCAGTGGAGATGCTCGGGGGCTCGGCCTTTCGCTTCCTCCTCCTGCCTCTACAATTGGAGTTTTCGGCAACTCTGTAGGCGTGGAAGAAGGTGGACGGCTGCATAAAGGTCGCAGATTAGCAATATTCGCAATTCAGAGAATGGCTCTACAAAAGATGAATCAAATTCCTGGCGAACTCCATTTTTAATTAGGGTTCGCCCACATCAAAGTTGTATCCTCCAGACGGAATGTCTTGAGGATCTTCTTCTGGACGTACGGGTTCTTCTTCTTGAGGTTGCTACAATCATAAATTCAAGTCATGAAAGAACTCGGCAACTGACAGGAATGAAGAATTTTACAATAAGATAAGTGGTGTACCTTGGGAGGAGATGAGTGCAGTGGAATTACTACAGGAATCTCGACATTTGTTTCTGTCTCAACTCCAAGTACCTTCGCTTCTCCAAGAACAGTATCAGTCGACTTCTTCAGCGAAGGAGATACTTTCTTCCATAGGGCCCGTTTCTTCTTCGGGATTGGCTGACTTGGGGCGTCCTCGGTATTAGGTCTTTTCAGACCTGATCCTCCCTGCCCAAGTATCTTCCCAGGAGGTTGTCGGGGTGCATCATCATCAGAAGATGATCCTTCCTCCAGAATCACCTGTTCCATCTCCGGTGATGCCTTCTTTTTCCCTTTCCCTGAGCTTTCAGCAGTTTGCGGGGGTGGAGGAGATCTAGGCAACCCGGATGGGTTCTCTGTTATTTCTGGAGGCGAGGACACAAGTCTGGTTCGCAATTCCTGCCATTGGATAACAAAGAAATTGATTACTTGTCAAGAAGCAAAAAGGTGAATGCCATATTTGGTATTCAGGTTGTTTTTGAGCTTACCAATAGCGATGGACGACTTGCCGAGTACTCGGGTACTCGGCGCGGCAGAACTTGGGCGTCCATAAAGAGCGCCTGGACGCGGAAGGCGACTTCATCTGATGATAAATCGTTGGAGGAGATTCTGGTTGGGTCCTTGGGGCCGGCGTATTCATAGCCAGCGTGCACCCGCTTCTGGCAGGGTTGTATGCGCTGGCGCAGGAAGGAACTGGCAATCCCAATGGCAGTTAGCCCTTGCTCCTTTAAGTCAGAGATCATCTTCAGAAGGCTGGAGATCCCCTCGACCGTATCTCTATCAAGAGATTCATTCCAGGAGTCTTGCGGACGAGGCAGATGACCGGAATGTTTCGAGAGTCTCGGGGGCTGGTTTTCCACATAGAACCACTTATCGTTCCAGTCTTTGATTGAATCATTCATATTGAAATCAAAATACACATTCTTCATGCCTTGACGAAGTTGAATCCTAGCACCACCGACTACTTTGTCTGGGGTGGATTTCACACAGAAGAAGAGGCGGAAGAGATTGAAGTGGGGATCGATCCCTAAGAAGGTTTCCCAAAGATGGATGAAGAGGGATACTTGAAGAATGGAATTGGGATTGAGATGAATCAGTTCTAACTTATAATAGGACAGAAGACCTCAGAGGAAATCATGAGCGGGGAGGGCAAATCCACGCTCATAAAATGCAACAAAAACCACAATCTCGTGGATCTCTTCAAAAGGCCAGGCCTTACCAGCATCAGTACGCCAACAGGAGATTGATTTCTCCAACAGGTAGCCTTGATCTACAAGACCTTGCACCATCTCGTCTGACGCCTTGGAAGGTTTCCAGACAAGAGCAGGCGCGGGGGAGTTCTTGAACACAGGCATATCTGTGATTTGGATCTTGGATTTCTTTTTGCTCGCCGCGGCTTTGCTCTCAGCAGGCTTGGAGGAAGTGGGTTTCCGACCCATCTTGCTGGACGAAGTCTTAGATTGACTCTCAGACGGAGCTTGAGTGGATTGGGGATTGTGCGCGGAGGCGAAAAGGATTTGAGGATTTCAATTGTGAAAGCGACGGCGGCGGGGAGGAGAATACGAACGGTTCACCCTCTGTCTTATAAGATTGAAGTGGTAACCCTAAGCATATTTCCCGTGTCCCATTTTTCAAAATACGCCAACACTTGTGTATTCGCGGTTACAAACCAGATGCATATTTGTGCGGCCATTTCCTAACGAGCTAGGTCATTTTTCGGATGAATTTTCATTCTCGGGGGCTGATGCTTAATGGGATTTATTTCCACATCAAAGAATATACCTATTTCATCAAAAGTCTTTAAGCTTATTGTCATCTGCTTTAAGCTTGGGGGCTGGGGGGAAATATTATATTTCTTTTGGAAAGTTTTTTTATTAAAGACCCTGGAATTGTTTTTAATCCTTGAAAACATTTCTAGGCTCGGGGGCTCGACCCATAATGGGTCCATCGTTTTTCAAAAGCTGGACACCATTATAGTAAATGGGGAAGTTTTTGCATATCTTTGGTTTACAAATCAAAGCCCGAGGGCTGGCTGCAAAAGAAGTCGGCAAAGGAGCACATCATGTTCACTACTGGAGGTTTTCAACAAGCAAAACGACGAGGAAATAACTCGGCTGATGCAGGAACTGTTGAGAAACAACCCGGAGGACGTGAAGACATGAAGACGCTCAGGGGCTTGACGGTCCAAGATCCATGGGAGTCATCATGGGCTGTAGGCCCGTTAGGAAATTGGGCCGACAACTCTGACTGATACAAGGAAGAAGCGTGCAACTTAAGGAAACTAGTCGGGTACTAGGAAACAACCCGGCCTACTCATGTTAGGACTCTGTGTATTGTATCCAACTAGGAGTTTATGTTTCTTGCCTTGTAGACCCTGTCTCCCGAGTATATAAGGTGAGGCAGGGACCCCTTGTAAAATCATAACCATCAATACGAGAAGATCCCATACAGGACGTAGGGTATTACGCTCTCTACTCGAGGCGGCCTGAACCTGTCTAAATCGTCTCGTGTTCACCATCATGCTTCTGGTTCCGGCGAGGCCCTCACGAACAACTCGACTACTTAGGGACCCCCCATAGTAGGCTAGCCAGTATAAAAAACTAACACATTGTGATTATTAGGAGATTTACTTCATTCTTGTAAAAGCAAGAGCATGTACACGCCACCCATATATGACACACTTCTACTCTAGAAGTAACCATAACATACACCCATACATCCACCAAATAAATGCTCCATAAAAAATGGTGTGGTTCTCTTCCCTAAACATTATCACAAAGGAGACATGGGCAATAAAAAAATGGACACATGAGGGTCTAAGCATATATAAAATTAAAAATGAAGTTGAGCACATGAAGGCTCAAAGTTCACAGAGTATAGCCCTGTCTCCAAAAAAAACTTTTACAAGGAAAGAGGAACATACAAAAAGGAGATACCATTTACCATTTATTCGCACACGTGGACATCTTGATTTGAGAGTATGACTTAATTCTCTCTGAATCCTGGTTTTGACTTAACAAAATATGCATCATGAGTAAGCTACAAACACTCCTAGCACAAAATCTACTACAATGAGTGAAATAAGAGTTGAGAGAGGATCTTGGTAAGGAATACACCTTGAGTGATTCGAGAGTATCATCCAAGGAACTCTGTTTTCTTCATGAATTTGCAAAACCTCTGGTTTGATGGCTGAGCAAGGTAGAAAAAAGGTGCTTGGTCTAAGTTGTTTTGGCTATCAACCGCCCAAGACAAGGGGAAGCTACAAGCCCCACAAAGGCCAAGGTAATAAGGGTAGTTTATTTTTTGACCAGCTTATTTAATTCTTGGTAGAATATCTTGCTGAACCATTGGTACTTTTAAGAAGTAATGAGGAAGCAACTCCTGATCCATTGAGCCTAATTTCTAGTCTTTGCTCAGGATGAGCAAAGGGCTAAGCTTGGGGGAGTTGTTGATGGTCTTTACAACAGAAAATCCGACCGTCAATAGCCTTAGAAAATAACTAAAGACTAAGCATAACTTAGGCATTTGTATTCAAATAATATTGAAGCATGCATATATAGAATATATTTGAGTACAGATACAATGGTGCAAAAGAAGAAGGGGATTGGGCCTAGGCCCAGGTCGGCCGACCCGGCTAGGTCAGGCGACCTGGCCAGGCACCCAATCCAGCCCATCTTTCTCACAGGCAAAGAAGCACAGCATTGGATCATCTCAGCCACTTATTCAATGATGGTTGAAGACAATGGACAAGATCAAGCCTCAACACCATCACACGGATTGAAGGGCCCACAATCGAAGCTTTGTGCACCCAAATCAACCGAACCCACCTGGAACTGACCTCAGGACCCACTAGGCAGCAACCTAGAGCAAGGTGGGCCCAAGAGGCGGTGGAGCTGGGTCAGCCGACCTGCCCGCGCGCCTGACTCAGCCCTCCTTTGACCAAAGGCTCATTACTGACTCTCGGGATGCATCTGGGACGTGCACGCCTAAAGGCAGCTCATCCAAGGGTCGTCCGACCTAGGCCCATGGCCAAATGTCACACCCGGATTTACAAAGGAAATCCGAATGCTACTATATGTGTACCCAGGAAGTCTAAAACACACATATAGCTCCAGAAATAGAATATCAAAGTAAACCAGTGCTCGAATTCCAAAGCAAACTATTACAAAAGACAAGAGTTTTAAAACAAACCACAGCGGAAATCTATTTACTATCTCTCACGATGAAGCCTCTGCCAAAGGGACGCCGACTGGTGAACCACAACCTAGAGTTCCTTGAACACTTCTGGAAAGCCTTCGAGTGCTGCCTCAACTGAGTACCCATCCGGGATTTTGTTGAATTATAGCAAGTGTAAGTAAACCATCTTTACTTAGCAAATATAACATGAGGCATGAAGGCTCAAAAGGCTAGACTTGGTTTAACTGCGATAAGCACTTTTAGTTGTTCAATTTTAGCATTAACCAAACTACTACAATATAATAGGAAAAACCCAGTTGTAAACCATATTAAATCAGTAGAGAAGTATCATCACGTTCATCATCATTCCATCATCACCAAGGTAAATAACCACTAATCAGAAAGGATCCAGGCCACTCGTAACCTTGAGTATGGCTGATATATCAGTTTTCACTCTGCAGAGCCTGTACACTTTTCCCACTGGTCGTGATTCCCATGATGCCTGAAAGTAATCGATGCTGATGATAGCCTAAGAAGGGGAGGAGGTGAATTAGGCTTTCTAAAAACTTGGCCTAACACATGCCTTCTAATTGCACAATATGAAACTAAGCCAAGCTATCTAGATGTGCAACTAAGATTTTCTTCTAGTGTTTGCACCCACCCAAAGAGTTTTGCAAACCTAGAGCCAATCCTATCAAGATACTACTCTAGAAAGGTAAAGGCACACAAATTGCAAGTATGAAATGCGGAAGCTTAAAGGGTTAGAGGGATGCAAACTTGACACGAAGATTTATCCCGTGGTTCGGCTTACGCCTACTCCACGTTGGAGCTCCACAAAGGATGTGCTCCCGGTCGCCAAGTCTTCTTCCCGGTCAAGGCCTTGAGCTCGCCACAAAGGCTCCCCAAGAGGGATGATGAGCAAGTCACCAAGACCTTGCTCTCATCAACCTACTCTCCCGGAGATCTTGACGCCGCCTCCACTACGGAGCTTCTCCACCAAGGAAGGGTCTCCTCTTCCCCTGCACAAAGTCGTCGTCGCCTCTCCACACCAAGCCGGAGGGTCGAAGACTTGCCGGCGGGTCTCCAAGACTCCAAGGGGCCGGCACACCGAGATTACAAGAGGTGGCTCACTCTAGAACCAAGCACAAGGCTCAAACACCTTGCAACTCACTCACTAGGGCTATCCTAGCTCTCTCACTCACTATGGATGATCTATGTAGACAAATGGTGGCTTGGATGTCTTGTAGGTGTAGATGAACTTCTCTGGACCCCAACAACTAGCCCAAAGGCTTGAACTAGCCGTTGCCTAAAAGCTGCACAGAATTCATGAACGCCGTATATTCCGCCGTGCAGCAAACCCCAATCGGTGGATCATACACCGTGTGCTTTTTCCAACGGTCGGATTCCTTTTCAAACGGCAACCTGCATACGCCGTATGCTTTTGAAAATGTACGTCGATGGCCGGTGGATCTTACGCCGTTCCTTTTCTTCCACCCTCACTTAACATCGTCCCTGTGTAACTTGTACACCGTTAGTCTGCTGAGGGTCAGCGTATGATACGCCGTGTAGGGTATTGCTGACCCTAACTTGAACTTGCCCATGCCTTGAATGCCGTATCATCCGCCCTTCATGCGCACAGTAACATTGGACCATACGCCGATGCCCTTCATTTGAATTCTTCAAGTGCCATATGCTTCCAACTTGTACGCCGTGCATCGCTAGATCATACGCCGTGTAGAATATTCTTGCTTTGCTTGACCAGCCTCTACACGCCGTATGCTTCTGGTTTGTACGCCGTGCCTCGGCGTTTAATACGCCGTGTACAAACTCTGTGGGCTTATCTAATTCAATCAACTCAAGCCCTTTCCATGATTTCATATGCCAATACTCTGGTTTTTTGCTATGCTTTGGAATCATTCTTGAGACATAATTTTCTATGTAAATCACTTAACAAACTTGTTAGTCCCAAAGACTATGTTGTCATTCAATCACCAAAATCACAATATAAATGGCACATAGGGCCATTTTCGTTACAATCTCCCCCTTTTTCGTGATTGATGACAACACAATCAAAGCAAGTATGAAATAAGTGAAAATTAACCAAGTTTGAGCACTTACACTTGCTTGAATGCTTACCGCACTTTTTATTGGATTAGGGAGCCAATTTCCTTACAATCTCCCCCATATAGTTTGAAGTAGCACCATGGGTGTGGCCTCTCCCTAAGTCCAATATCTCCTTTATGATTCCTCCCCCTACATGTATCATCCCCCTTTCTCATGGCTTCTCCCCCTATCTCATGAGGTTTTGTACATTAAGCTTGCTGTTGATGCTCGTTAGCGACACACTTTTAGTGCTATTTAAGTGGTGTTTTGGGACCAATTCATATACTAACCCGCCACTTGGCACTTGAAATAACCCTGTTTTCACATATGCATGTATTTTTGGAGGATTTTGGTTTACGCAGGTTTTTGAGCTATAAATGAGCACTTTTGGACAAAGACCGAGATCTTACATAGAGTGGAGAAATGAAGGCCATGTGACTCGGATTTCGTTCGCTCTCATCTATGGTGAACCAACCTCCAAGAATATGGAAGGGGAAAGACTTGAAGACAAGCTCGGATGGCTTCGGGATCAAGGCAAATCAGGCAGACATATGGAAAGATATCAAGACCCAATCTTATCCCGAAGCAACCGATGTCAAATACCCACATGCATTGGCAAATCAACTCCTGGAGGATCTAGAAGCTTCCATGTGAAAGATGGGGCCGAGGGGCCACAGAAAAGCCCTAGGCCGGCCGGCCCAGAGGGGCCCAGGCCGGCCGTCCTAGGTTGTTTCTGTGTCGCCTCGACCTCCCCTTCGAGCTAGGGTTTCCTCGGACTATTTATAGCCCGGATGCACGAAGCCACGCACATCCATCCACCAGAACTCGGTGAAACCTAGGGCATACACCAAAAGGAGACGACGGCTGCCACAAGTCCTCGAAGTTGTCTAGGGATGGCTTAGGCCTAACCTAGCCACCATGGCCTCCCTGCGTGGTTGTGCCATGGTGGAGTTCATGAGCAAGTTGGAGTCATCAATGGTATGTATTCGGTGGTGATGATCCAAACATATCTATTATATGAGTATTGTTCTTCATGTCATCCGATTTCTTAGCGACTCGATGCCTCTTTCTATGCTTTCTACCTATCATGAATATGATTGATCCTTAGTCTACTACATAGGTTGGACTATATAGCATGATTTATGTAATCATGGTGATTAGATCTAGTATGTTGACCCTTCATGATATCTAGACACGTTCACTTGTGGACGCGCCCTTGTAACTAACCACGCCGAAAGGGAGCATCGTGACAGGGTGTGATCCCGTGTACGGTGGCGTTCTCGGGAGGTTGACCGGAGGTAAGGGTTTAATGATGGCTTTAGATGAGATGCATGATGCGCTTACTCTTATTTGCTAGAACTACAACTAGAAGACGATAGGCCTGTTTATCCTTTGGTTGCTCTATCTTTGCCTATGTTCTTGGGTGTGATCAACCTATACACTCCACTCAAATCTTATAGGTTAGATTAGATGAAAAACCCTAGGTAGTTCATTGTCGATCCACGGATTGATAAACCTTGGATGAATACTCTAAGGGAAAAGCTATGATGATCTGTGCGCTTGCGGTTCACAATTGGCGCTTCTATGGACCGTCAATAAGCTTTTCTGGCGCCGTTGCCGGGGATCGGCAACTCGAACCCTAGGAAGATCTATCTAATTTTTCGGACTAACCCTAATTTTCATTATTGCATATACCCTTATTTTCTTGTTTGTGTCCTTGAAAGCAGGTGGAAATCTAGACACTAAGCTTGGGCTTTAACAAGTCCAAACTCGCTCCCACAAGTTGATGGCTACATGAAGATCTACTCTTTAGTGGTAGGTGCAAACTTTTGTTAGTGGCCCATCATCCACTATCGAGCCCACACACAAAATAAGCAAAGATGAAGAAGATATGTCACCATGTCAATTAATTTTTAAAGACTAATGTTTCTTGGAGAATTATTTGTTCAAGCTTTAGGTGATGAATCAGACCCCGAAGAAGTCGTGAGATCCAATCATCAGCATCTCTGGAAGGTTGCTGTTGAGACCAGTTTTCTGCCCTTGATCAGAGAAGTACCATGGAAGAAAATTAGAAAATATGAAGCTCCATCAAGTTGTCTTTCCAACGCATCAAGAATTGTAATTTTTGGAGATCGGTGCAAGGAGTTATGGTAAAATCTTTCAACACTACTCGTTCTGAAATCTGTTCGGGACAGAACGTAGTGCCGGAGTAAAACAAACATAACTCTTTCATCCGGAGTCCATTTGAAGTGAATGAGCACTCATTGGAAAGGAAATTTGGCACAAATTACAATGGAGTAGAAGTATGGTACATGTTCTGCACTGGGTGAAGAGGAATTCAACAAAGAAAAGGCAGCAACAAACAACCGAGAAAGTGATGATGATGTCAAGGGAAGATTGGAGGGCCTTGAGCATAAAAGATGATGAAGCGAAGTTGATCAAGACTGGAGGCAACAAGATCAGAAGCACCATGACGCTACCAATCTTCTTTAGTAGGATGCTCAATAAGCTTCTAGTTGAGTGATGCTACCAACGAAGGAAACCGCTCAGATCATCGACACAAAGCACAAGAGCCACCCATGATCTCGGCACCTTGGATAAAGCAAGAACTATAGAGAAGACACATCATTGGAATGCTACTTGCTGGTAAATCAATGGTGATGACCTTGAAGCCTAAGGATGCACAACACGATGCTCCAAAGACCACAAGATCAAGATCATCAACATCTCCGGATCAATTCACAAGAAGGTACTGTTCACATCAAAGTATGTGCAACATCTGAGGAAAACAGTAGAATATTTTTGAATATTTAAAAGCCCCACAAAGTTCCAGTTCCAATGAATCAAGAATCAAGTCAATCGGAGATTCCTACAAGCAGTTATGATCAAAACATCGAAGGTCGTGCATTCTGAAATTTTCTGGACAGCACGCAGCGCTGAAGTAAAATTGACATAACTCTCTAATTTGAACTCCGTTTAAGATGAATGACTACTCGTTGGAAAGGTAATTTGATAAACTTTTCAATAGACTATACTTTGGTATATGTTCTGTTTGGTATACAGGGGAAAATCCATGAAGAAGAGGCAGACGCAATGTGATGAGAACAGGGTAGAGGAGATAACGATGACAACAATGAAGAGGAGCTTGGGCAATGCTTTCATCGAGCGTACATGATCAAATTTAGAAGCTGAGATCAAAATAAAGACCTCAAGAACATTGGCATATGAAGACACAAGCCAGCGACATCCGATACATAAAGATGTTTTGAGCAACCCACGATGAATTACACCAAGTGACATCAAGCTGCATGGATACTTCGGATTCTCGCACGAAAGACCATGGCTTCGCATGAAAATAATCGAGGTGAGAATTCTAGCTCTATGACTTTAAATGAAGCACTTTGCAGGAGGCAACCCGATCTTTTTGTTTATTATCTATATAATTTGACGGTCTATATTGTGCTCTTTAATCGAAACATCAAGTAACATTGTACCATTGCTCTAATAAATGCCACAACTTTATGTTGTATGATCTAAATGTTATTGAGGGAGCACTTTGTTATTTGATCTTGAAAAACTTGTAGACCCTTTTGTGTGCCTATTAGTGTTTAGAGTCTTTTTCTTTTGTGTCTTTTTAGAGAGAAATATGAGGTATGACACCACCCTTAGACTCTAAACTTGTGGCTAGTTGATCTAGGCTAATTTTTGTTTCGTTTTAGACCACCATTCATGTCATGTCATTGTATTTATCCACCTCATGTTCCACTTCATGCCATGTCATTTTCACCCTTGCATTGCATTGCATGTCTTGTTTTGATCTAACTTTTTGTTAAACCCACCTAAGCCTTCCTATAACCCCCGCCAAAAACCGGAGCCAACAAGGGTATGATTGACTTGTGTTGATTTGCTTGTTGCACCATTCGGATTAGCCAAGTCTATCTCTATTCCTTGTACTAACTGAAAACTTTGACTAGCCTCCCCACGAGATCCTAAACCCTTAAGAAAATCTCTCATACCCATAGCCATCCTAAAACCATAGGTTTTGTTTTCCACCCAATAAAACAACCTTTATTTTTCTTTTTGTTTTCAACCACCTTAGGTAGATTTTCTAAACTTGACTTCTCTCTTCAAAATTCTTGTTTTAAGCCAAAATGTAGGATACCCATGAACCTTCCCCTAAACCTCGTTAGCCAGGTTGTTCGGTTCTTTTCAATGAATGATTTTCTTGTCAACAATGCTTCACTTCTTATGAAGTGGCCGGCCAAGCTTTGTCGCTCTAAGCAATTACTCTTTGAATGAATTGAATCTGGAACAACATTGAAAGGCCTTTCAAATCTTGCTAACCCTTGTTTTCGCTAACTCTTTGCATGTGCATCCATTCCATCGTTACATCATGCATATGTTAGCTTGGCTCTCTCACAAAACTTCATGATGAATGCTTTCATATCCATGTTAATGCATCTTAAGGGCATTTTCCATTTGCAATCTTGTGTAAACATGGAGTTTAGACAAGACCGCGGACCATCATCATTTAGTTTTGTAAGCCTTGTTAGCATTTACATTGCATTGGTTGGTTTATAAGCTTTGCAATGCGCCTTATTTTTCTTGTGCTATGAGGAATTATTGACCATGGGGTAGACGTGTGTTTTAACCTTGGTTAATAGATCTTTATGACTATGGAGAAATTCGACAATCTAGTTGTAAACATGGTGTTTAGAACTAGGTGTAAACATTGTCTTTGTTTATATGCTTTCCTCTCATTTGCATACTCACTTTGCACACACGCACACCCATTAGGATTTTATTTTTCTCTTTTACTAGGTTAATTATGCCACAAGTTAAGGTCTTAGGGATGTCATTGGTTGTTGGCATTTGCTTATACTCCCGACCGTCACCCCGTGGGTAGTTTGTGCGTTTCGGTTGTTTTGCAGGCATGACAACGGAATCCCATGAATTCATGATTAAAGTTGCAACAAAGATCGTCAACATCTCCGAAGATTGAAAGGGATGCTGCTGTTTTTATCAAAAATCTGCACATGTTCAAAGATGTACAAGAGACAAAAGGTTTATATTCAGAAGCTCCATCAAGTTCTCGTTCCAACGCATCCAAGATCAATGAATTTGAAGACCCATACAAGGAGATACGACAAAAACATTGGGCGCTGCGCGTTCTGAAATCAGCTCGGGACAGATTGCAGTGCTGGACTAAAAAGGGCATAACTCTTTTGTTCGGAATCCTTTTTGGGCAAATGATGAATCATTGGAAAGAGAAATTTGTACACTTTGCAGTGGAGCAAGGGTGCAGTACATGTTCTGTTCTAAAAATAAAGGAAAAATTCGTGGAAGATGAAGCAGCAATGAAGACAACAAGCAAGGGGTTGAAAACGATACGAAGAATGATTGGGATCATGGCTTGATGACAAGAAGAGGTTGAAGAAAGTTGAGGCAACAAAGGTGAAGAAGCATAAATATAATCTCCAAACACATGGTGGAAGAACTTCAAGAATCACATGATGGTTCACCATCTTTTTTCACGCTTAACAACATGCTAAGCATGGGGGAGGACTTGTAGGACGAGAAGGAAAAGGCCACATGGAGTACAATGATCGTGTTCACCATAAGATGCTCAAGATTCTTCTTCCATGCTAAGCACAATGCTTAAGCATGGGGGAAGCCGCGCTACATTCCACTACAAGCATCGAAAAGTACGGTAACTCTTCCTCAACCTTCTCTTTGTTCATCTACTTCTTAATGCTTGTATATATGTATGACATCGACCATAGGTTAGAAATCTTTGTATATCTCTCTTGTTAATAATATGGCTACTAGGAGGACAACCTAGTTTTGTTTTTAATAAATGATCACCATCACTTTGTGCTCACCACGATGCAATATTTTGAATGCCTTTGCTTATGAAAAAGTGATGAAAATTGCCGCCTTGTTTTGCCTACATGGTGTTGTATATGACTTGACTATTTGCTCTCCACAAAATGAACTTAAATTGATATAAATACCGGCTCTTTTATTTGTGGTGGTTAAATGACTAAATTCTAGACCCACATATTTCTTATGTTGCTCTTTGATTTAAGTTTACCGATGACCTTATGCCTTGTATTGTTTTATTTAAAACTTGGTTCTTATGCTATCTACATTCGTGAATCTCTTGCAAAGTTCTACCTACCAAAGCCTTCACATATACATGATCTTTCATGATGAAACCCTTAGATTTGCAAACTTATATTTTGATGAGTTGGATTAAGATTGATTTCTATGGTTCGAGACTAAGAAGCTGGCCATTCCATTTTGCGTACCTTCCTTTTGCTAGCCTTTCTATCCATGTATTGTGAGTTTCTACTCCGGAAACTTCGCAAACTTCGCTGGATATCCACCCTAAACCCAAATATCTTTTTGTGATTACCCTCCTTGACCACAAACCACAATTGAGTATGGATCATTTTCTCAATGGAAATCCACAAGAATCGAAAGCTTAATTTAGAGAACATCAATTTGGGAGGCATCGAAAAAACTCCCTAAAGATTCAAGTGCTTTTCTACAAGATCAAGATGGACTTTGTGTACTTACTTCAGCAATTATCAACCCTCACTTCTATGCTCGAGGACGAGCAATTGTTTAAGCATGGGGGGAGGATGCTGAGTAAGTACTATGTTACCAAAGGTTCTAAGGAGCAAAAAGAAAGAAAAATGTAGAAAAAGAAAAAAAGAAAGAAAAGAAACAAAAATGAAAGGAAAATGAAAGAAAGAAAGAAAGAAAAGAGAGAGAGAGAAATAATGCTGCTTAGTTCTTTTAGCTTCATCAAATTCCAAGTGCTTTGAAGACAAGTCCATACTCAATTTTCCAACCATGTGCAATCTGATAACGAGGACTTCATTTGTGCCTCGGGATCATCCACTTGCCACTTGCACATGTCCACCTATCTAAATGTGTGTGTTCCATCCCTCTCCCTTTCCAACATTTATTCTCCATGGCCTTTTTGACTTAGTCTTGGTAATTCCAATAGAGCTCTCTCTTAGTTTGACAATATTTCAAATATAATGTTTTGCTAGGATTGTTTTTACCTACTAAGCTCCACATAAGCCTTCCACTTTCATATATGAGTAGAATAAGTTGAAAATAATCTAGTATAGCTTGAGCGACTTGATGAGATGAGTGTTGCCATGAGTTTTTGCAAGAGAATCTCACTTATGTTGGATATGCATCTTTTTGAAAACTCTTCATGATGGAACAAGGTAAAGGTCTAAAGTTTGCTTAAGTTCAAGAGCATTGTGTTTATTATTATTGTGGCTTGTATTTTATTGTGGCTTGTTCTTTATTGCTAGTCTATCTTCCATAATAAAAAGTAGCCGGTCACAACTTGAACATTAAATGCTAAACACTTGAGAGCAATGTGTCTTGTTGTGTATAACTAAGTGTAGGGATGGCATTGAAGGGCAACGCTGATTTTCTTATTAAGCAAAGATCTTGGACTTACTCGAGGACGAGCAAGGTTTAAGCATGGGGGGATTGTTGACGCTCGTTAGCGACACACTTTTAGTGCTATTTAAGTGGTGTTTTGGGACCAATTCATATACTAACTCGCCACTTGGCACTTGAAATAACCCCATTTTCGCATATGCATGTATTTTTGGAGGATTTTGGTTTACGCAGGTTTTGGAGCTATAAATGAGCACTTTTGGACAAAGACCGAGATCATACATAGAGCGGAGGAATGAAGGCCACGTGACTCGAATTTCGTTCGCTCTCATCTATGGTGAACCAACCTCCAAGAATGTGGAAGGGGAAAGACTTGAAGACAAGCTCGGATGGCTTTGGGATCAAGGCGAATCAGGCACGCATATGGAAAGATATCAAGACCCAATCTTATCCCAAAGCAACCGACGTCAAATACCCACATGCATTGGCAAATCAACTCCTGGAGGATCTAGAAGCTTCCACGTGAAAGATGGGGCCGAGGGGCCACAGAAAAGCCCTAGGCCGGCCGGCCCAGAGGGGCCCAGGCCGGCCGGCCTGGGTTGTTTCTGTGCCGCCTCGATCTCCCCTTCGAGCTAGGGTCTCCTCGGACTATTTATAGCCCGGATGCACGAAGCCACGCACATCCATCCACCAGAACTCGGTGAAACCTAGGGCATACACCAAAAGGAGACGACGGCCACCGCAAGTCCTCAAAGTTGTCTAGGGATGGCATAGGCCTAACCTAGCCACCATGGCCTCCCTGCATGGTTGTGCCATGGTGGAGTTCATGAGCAAGTTGGAGTCATCAATGGTATGTATTCGGTGGTGATGATCCAAACACATCTATTATATGAGTATTGTTCTTCATGTCATCCGATCTCTTAGCGACTCGATGCCTCTTTCTATGCTTTCTACCTATCATGAATATGATTGATCCTTAGTCTAATACATAGGTTGGACTATATAGCATGCTTTATGTAATCATGGTGATTAGATCTAGTATGTCGACCCTTCATGATATCTAGACACGTTCACTTGTGGACGCACCCTTGTAACTAACCACGCCGAAAGGGAGCATCGTGACAGGGTGTGATCCCGTGTAAGGTGGCGTTCTTGAGAGGTTGACCGGAGGTAAGGGTTTAAAGACGGCTTTAGATGAGATGCATGATGCGCTTACTCTTATTTGCTAGAACCACAACTAAAAGACGATAGGCCCGTTTATCCTTTGGTTGCTCTATCTTTGCCTATGTTCTTGGGTGTGATCAACCTATACACTCCACTCAAATCTTATAGGTTTTGCCCCTTTATATGCAATCAACGCTTCATACTGGGAATAGATCCGTTAGATTAGATGGAAAACCCTAGGTAGTTCATTGTCGATCCACGAATTGATAAATCTTGGATGGATGCTCTAAGGGAAAAGCTATGATGATCCGTGCGCTTGCGGTTCACAATTGGCGCGTCTATGGACCGTCAACACTTGCTTTGATCCAAACTTCTCCCCCTTTGGAATCAAATCACCTAAAAGGACCTATCAAAAAACATCATAGCTCATAGAGCGAATTAGTAGCCTAGGGAGTTAGTCAAGTATCACATGAAAATAGATGAGAACAAGTGTGATACTTAACCAATTGGAAATGTATGAGCACATAGCCTATGAACTTAGATATAAAGATCATATACTCGATAGGTCATGGCTCAATATGCATATAAGCACAATTTTCTATAATCATACATATAGAGTTGTAAGATCACATTGTGAGTGAAGCACATTCTCTAAGTATTATATTGCACGGCATAAGGCGACAATAAGAATAAGCTTGATAAACAAGTTAGTCTCCAAAATCACAATCCATAAGCTAAGCTCCCCCTAAATGTGTGCATTTAGTGTTTGAATCACTATCAAGTGTATGCACATTGTTTTGAACAACAAAAGGGAAGATAAGCTTATAGCTTGTGGTCATGGTACTAAATTCATACCTAGCGTACCATGAGGGTAACCAAGTGTAGAAAACCTACACAACTTTGCAAACCATGTAGTTTGCTCATGGGTTAGAGTGCATGGCACAAGCAACTCACCATATGATAATTACACTAGATATTGCATGAGATACCACATAAAAGCAAGAGATATGAAAGGTAGCATATGCAAATCTAGCAAGGTAAATAAGCAAAGAATTTGAATTGCCTTACCATTATCTTATTTACCTTAGTGTGGGGGATTTGGGCAAATGATGTCCAATCTTGCAAGCTTGGCTACTTGATATGATCTTTCTCCTCTTCTTGTGAGCCAAGCCTCCAAATCCCCTAAAGCCAATCTTGGGCTTCAAGTATCCTTTGGAACCCAAATCTTTTGGATCCCCTTCATGTTGGTGATGACCTCCTTGGGCACCCAAATGGGTCGGTTCTATCCCCATTTCTTCATCTTGGGCTTTTCAACCGTACTAGCAACATTGCCATTAGCATTCTTTTTAAGAACATAGGTGTTGGCTTTTACCATGTTCTTGCGGTTGGGCTTGGTGTAGATGAGAGAGCTCTTGATGGTGGTTTTGGCCTTCTTCTTCTCAGTCTTGGGCGTCCCCTTGACAAGTGGGCATTGATAGAACTTGTGGCCTTCCTTGTAGCGCTTGAAGCAAGTCACGGTTTCACCCTTCTCAAACTTGTTCACCATGTCATCACGGTTATCTTGAGAAGGTTAGACATTGCTCCCAATGCTCTTGCCCTTCAACTTTGCTAAGCTTTGCCTAAGACTCTCCATTTCTTGCTTGAGCTCTTCATTCTTCTTGGCAATGAGATCATCTAGTGTTTCTACAACAATTTTCTCAAAGCATTTCTCATTGCAAGGGGGTGAGCAAGATTCATCAATTAAATCAATGCAAGAAGTAGAGGCATCAACCTTGGAGATAGAAATATTACAAGGAATAGATTGCTCCAAGTTCAACAAAGAGTCCTTAGATTGATTGTTAAGGCTCTCAATTTTGAGTTCTTCATGCTCCTTGCTAAGCAATTTGAATTTGCCTAATAAATTATCAAAATTTGAAGCAATGAGCGCATTAAGCTCATTGAGAGCCTTATTATCTTTAGTTAATTTCTTAAGTCCTTTTTGTTGTTCATGAATCAAGGTGAGAAGCTTAGCGGGGGATTCATCATCGGAATCGGAATCGGAGTCATCACTTACATCGCTTTCCATACCTTTGGCCATGAGGCATAAGTGTGATGAGGGAGAGGAGCTCTTGTTGTTGAGAGTATCATCACTCACCCATTCTCCAAATGTGGTGTGCTTGGGCTCCTCCTTTTTCTCCTTCCTCTTCTTCTCATACTTGATCTTCTTGATCATCATGTGTTGATGATGCTTCCCATCCTTGATGTGGACCATGTACCCCATCGAGTTGATCTTCTCCATGCTCTTGACCAACTTCTTGACTTGTTTTTGGAGCTCGGGGGACATCTCTTCACCATCACTATCACTTGAGGAGGCTTCTTCTTCTTCTTCACTTGAGCTCTCCTCCTTCTTTTTGCTCTTCTTCTTCTCTTGGTTGCTCGCAAGAGCAATGCTTGGAGTAGGTGAAGAAGATCAACTTGTTGAGGACTTGATTTGGTGTGCACTTGGTGAGATCTTTCTCATAGAGAATGGCTATCACCACATCATAGTCCGGCTTGCGAAAGCTATGGAGTATCAACCGTATGATGCCCATGTCGTCAATGTCGTTGACACTTAAAGAATTTATCTCATTCACAAGCATGGTTAGGCGTGAGTACATTGTTTGTACATCCTCATGCTCAAGTTGCTTAAAGTTGTTGAGCTTATCCTTGAGAATATGATATTTTTCATTTGCCACATCCTTTATGCCTTCATGGTTCTCAAGAATAGTCTTCCACAACTCCCAAGCATTTTTGCATGCGAATACATGATTGAAAATATCATTACTAAGTGAAGACAATTAAATGCTCCTAGCAGTAGAATCATATTGCATTTCACTTTTGGAGTCACTTTTTCTCCCTTCACTAGTCACACGCCACACATCAAGCCCCTTTGCTTGAAGGAAAGCTTCCATGAGAACTTTCTATCTTTGAAACCCCATGCCATCGAAACGTGGAGGCATTCCTAAGAGATCCATCCTCTCCCCAATGAGCTAACTCATTAGGCGGTGAAGCCTAACCGATTCAAATGAGCCAGTTTCACAAATTGCCAATTGAATGAGCGTTTCTTGTGAAAGATGTGAGTCCCGGCTCTAATACCACTTGAAAGTAATCGATGCTTGTGATAGCCTAAGAGGGGGAGAGGGTGAATTAGGCTTTCTAAAAACTTAGCCTACCACATGTCTTCTAATTGCACAATATGAAACTAAGACAAGCTATCTAGATGTGCAACTAAGGTTTTCTTCTAGTGTTTGTACCCACCCAAAGAGTTTTGCAACCTAGAGCCAATCCTATCAAGATGCTACTCTAGAAAGGTAAAGGCACACAAATTGCAAGTATGAAGGGTTAGAGGGATGCAAGCTTAAAGGGTTAGAGGGATGCAAACCTGACACAAAGATTTATCCCGTGGTTCGGCTTACGCCTACTCCATGTTGGAGCTCCACAAAGGATATGCTCCCGTTCGCCATGTCTTCTTCCCGATCAAGGCCTTGAGCTCGTCACTAAGGCTCCCCAAGAGGGATGATGAGCAAGTCACCAAGACCTTACTCTCATCAACCTACTCTCCCAGAGATCTTGACGCCGCCTCCACTACGGAGCTTCTCCACCAAGGAAAGGGTCTCCTCTTCCCCCGCACAAAGTCGTCGTCGCCTCTCCACACCAAGCCGGAGGGTCAAAGACTTGCCGGTGAGTCTCCAAGACTCCAAGGGGCCGGCACACCGAGATTACAAGAGATGGCTCACTATAGAACCAAGCACAAAGCTCAAACACTTTGCAACTCACTCACTAGGGCTATCCTAGCTCTCTCACTCACTATGGATGATCTATGTAGCACAAATGGTGGCTTGGATGTCTTGTAGGTGTAGATGAACTTCTCTGGACTCCAGCAACTCCAAATGGCGAAATAGGTGTGGTATTTATAGCCCAAAGGCTTGAACTAGCTGTTGCCCAAAAGCTGCACAGAATTCGTGAACGCCGTATATGCTGCCATGCAGCAAACCCCCATCGGTGGATCATACGCCGTGTGCTTTTTCCAACGGTCGGATTCCTTTTCAAACGGCTACCTGCACACGCCGTATGGTTCTGAAAATGTACGCCGATGGCCGGTGGATCATACGCCGTGTCTTTTCTTCCACCTTCACTTGACATCGTCCCTGTGTAACTTGTACGCCGTTAGTCTACCGAGTGTCGGCGTATGATATGCTGTGTAGGGTATTGCTGACCCTAACTTGAACTTACACACGCCTTGAACGCCGTATCATCCACCCTTCATGCGCACAGTAACACCAGACCATACGCCGATGCCCTTCATTTGAATTCTTCAAGCGCCGTATGCTTCCAACTTGTACGTCGTGCATCGCCGGATCATACGCCATGTAGAATATTCTTCCTTTGCTTGACCAGCCTCTACACGCCGTATGCTTCTGGTTTGTACGCCGTGCCTCGACGTTTAATACGCCGTGTACAAACTCTGCAGGCTTATCTAATTCAATCAACTCAAGCCCTTTCCATGATTTCATATGCCAATACTCTGGTTTTTGGCTATGCTTTGGAATCATTCTTGGGACGTAATTTCCTATGTAAATCACTTAACAAACTTGTTAGTCCCAAAGACTATGTTGTCATTCAATCACCAAAATTACAATATAAATGGCACATAGGGCCATTTTCGTTACAATGCCCGGGTTTGCAAGGCCCATTTCACACTTCCTTAGGTGTGCAGCTGGGTTTCACTACGAGACCCTTCGAAAGTCCCTCTTACAAGCTAAGGGCCGCTTGAGGACCAATGGTGGTCACCCTTGGATGGTGAGTGATTGACAACTGTTGAGTGGTTTGATGTGTCTCTTGGGTCATGATGTGCAGGTGCAGGATGCGACATGGCGAGCGACGGCGTGCGATGAAGGTCAAGCGCGAAAGGTTCATGCCGATGAACCAGGGCGGTGAAGGGTGAACGAGTAGGCTTGGACCGAGGGACCCAAAGAGTCCGGGCGGAGTCATGTGCGATCCGCATGGTGCATGGAAGAGCAAGAGTATACGGCGTGAAGAAGACGGCATCGGTCGAGTCAAGTGGGACGGAGGCGTCAAAGGCTTGGCGGGGGCCGAACACGCATCGACATGGAGGATGTCACATGGCGGCCAAGCAGAGATGGACGGTTAGGTGGTTTGGGCCTCAAAACCACCATGCAGGCAGGTTTACCGGTTTGGGCCTCAAAATCAGGGGCGCGTCCGGTGCAGCCAGATGGCGGATTGGAGGGCACGTGGCGCCATCGCAAAGCTTGCGTCAAGACGAAGCGAAGTCATGAAGGTCCCGTGTCCGTCCGATGCATCTGCAAAAAAATTGGATGACTTTGCCCCTGCGGGGTATGTATCGACTTAGGGGTATTTTGGTCTTCTGGCCAAATGCCTATACATATTGGGGGGCTGAAATTTTCAGCAATTTCTCTCATTCTCTCTTGTTTATTTTCTCATTTAAAGCTAGGGTTTGCTTAAATGTGAAAGGATTAGGCTTAGAGAGTGAATACTCTAGGTTTAGTTCTCCAATCCAAAAGTGGGAGGATGTGGGAGGTTTCCTAGCCACGAATCTTGTTAAGATTTCAGTGTTTAATCATTCATGGTGGATTCAAGGCTTGTCTCTCACATTTTTCCTTTTTAGCTATTTTTGGAGCCATTTTTGGGTGATTTTTCGTTCTTCTTCTTGGCTGTGTTTTGGGTCAGATTTCTTAGGGGGATTTGGTGCAGGGATATGTGCAAACACAACTAGGGTGATCCCCTACAGAATCCATGCACGAGCCATGAACTAGTGAAGCTCTGGTTCAATTTTCACAAGGTTTGGACTTCATTTGATCGAGTTTCCCTCTTTTCTTGGATCTTGGCCCGTGCAGGAAAACTAGGAAGTTCCGGTTTTCCTAATCCGGAAGTTCTGGTTTTTGCAACTAGTTCTTTTCGAGGAGATCTCTTGGGAATAGACTCTTAATGGCCTAGGAAAGCTGTGGTTCAAATCTTGTGATTTTTGGAGTTCGTTTGATTTGGTTTTGGATTTTTTCTTGTAGCTCCTATAGGCTGTCTGGACAAAATCGGAAGTTCTGGTTTCCAATTAGGAAGTTCCAGTTTTGAGTTCTGGTTTCCCCAATCGGGAGTTCCGGTTCCCTTTCCGGAAGTTTCAGTTTTTGCACTGCAAGTGGTGTTTTTCCCTTGGTGCTTTCCATGCGTTTTTCCGCTGCATTTCAGAGACACCTAGTGTTGTTCCTAGGTCCAATAACATCTCAAATTTGCTATGTGGGTCTGGCAACTCTAGAAGAGAGGGTCATTGGGGTTTGATGGGGATATAGGCCTTATTCTTGTGAAAGAATTTTAAAGGCTCCCATTCACCCCCCCTCTGGTTGACAGTTTCGGTCCTTCACCACTAAGGTTTCAACATAGGCGCATGAACCCAACTCCCGGAATCAACTAAACACCCAGGGCGCAACGTGAGTGGGTTGATGGCGATCAAGGCGCAACGTGAACAAATGCCTACGGACATCAGGGCGCAACGTGAGTCCATCCCCAAGCAGATCAAGCTCATACTTAAACCGTGGTTCCCCCACTAGCGCCTTTCGGTAACCCCAGCTAGTTAGAGTTGTGCATTTTACTTAGCCAAGACCAGAGCCATGTAGTTCCCGTGGTTGTACTGTTTTCCTGGGTTGCCACTTTAAGAATCAGACCTTAAGGAGAGACGCCTAGAACAAAGCACACAGCACATGTTCTAGCTCCCTAAACCATGTTGCTAAAAAGCAAGTTTTAACCATCATTCCATATATCATTAATCAACATTAAACAAGTACCATCGTGCCATTGGTCCAGTGTGCTCAAGTTGCATAGCCTAGCATTTTGCTACCCAAGAAATGCATAAACCCAAGTTGAACAAGGTAAACAAGGTATAAGCAACTAGGTATGTCCTGTAACACCCTAAAAATTAGGCCTTAAAAAATTAGGATTTAATTTATTTAATTATTGATTTGTTCATGTCATGTAGGGGTTTAATTAAATTATGCCAAAATTAAAAGCAAAGGTAAGCGTAGGAAAACATGTATGTGCATTCATGCCGGAACATATTTTTGTTTGCTGGCAATTTATGTGATGGATTTTGAATTTATATTTGAAATCCTCATTTAATTTGCTTTTGAATGTGTGTTTGTTTGTTTTCCCGCCTTAAGTCTGGTTTAGGCCCTTGAACTCTCGGCCCGGTTCACCTTTGCCCCCTAAGCTTTCCAGTCCAGCCCGCATCACCTCCCTCTCAGCCCGGCCCGCTCGGCCCAGCTGGCCCAGCCGCCCGCGCCCTCACCCGCTCCCGCCTCCCTCAGCTGAAAGCGCCCCGCCGCCTGTGCGCCTCCACGGTCGCCGACAGGTGGGCCCCACCTGTCGAATCCATCCCCTCCAACTCGGACTCGGCCCGGAGTCCGGCCGGACGCCGCCGCTGCGCAACCGCCGCGCGAGATCCGCGCGGGGTAGTTCCCGTGACCGCCGCGGATCCCGCGGGCTTATCCCCTCGACCCTCCGCCCTATAAAACCACCCCGGGCCCCCCCTTTCTCTTGTTTCCCGCACCCGAGAAGCGCCGCCCGCCTTTGCCGCCGGTAAGCTCCGCCGCCGAGCTTGTGCCGCCGTTGCGCCGCCCCCGAGCTCACCCCGACCTCGCCCTTGTCCTCGCAGGAGCAGCCGCCGTCGATCCCCGCGCCCAGGAGCCGAGCCGAGCCCCGGAGGAGCCCCGACGCCGAGCACCGAGCGCCGCCGCCCCTCGTCGACGTCCGCCGCGACCGCCGCTCGAGCCGCCTTCCAAACCCCCTGGTAAGGATCGCAAGCTCCTTAGCTCGCTCCCAAGCCAACCCGCACGCCAAACCGAGGTCCCTAGCCCCTAAGCCGACGCAGCGCCGCCACTCGCCGCCGCTCGACGCAGTCCCCGCTCGCCGCCGGCCACCAACAGCCGCCCGCATCGATCTCAGTCGCTCGATCTAATCTGGACGGCCCAGATCTCCCCGTACCCTTTCGGTCTTTAACCGGTCTACCGTGGACCAGTGGACCGAGTCCACGGCGCGGTCCACGACCCAGTTAGAACCACGTGGCGGCCACGTCAGCGCCACGTGGGTGCCACATCAGCAGCCACGCCAGCCAGCCGCCACACAGCGCACCTTTTGTGTTTAGGCCCCTCTGTTTTCCAGGAATTAACCTGCAGTCCACCTTAGATCAAAAGTAATTAGATTTAGGTCCTTTTTCTTGCGTTTCAGACCCTGAGCTTTTAAATATTTGAACCCGCCGTCCTAGGTTGTCGTTTTTGCATGTTAGACCTTCTATTTTATACATAATTATGTTTAGGCCCCTGTTTTCTCACAGTTAGGTCCCTGGAAGTTTAGTTTATTTGCTAGCAAGCCCCTAGACCTTGTTTTAGCCCTAGAATATGTGTTTTGACTCCGATTTCAGTGATTCTTTCACTCATGTGTTCGTGGTGATGCGTAGAATAGTTTTATTAGCTTTTTAGCCACTGTTTGAGTTGTTTGGTGTACTGTTCTAATTTATTTTACTTGATATGCATGTACTGGATTGTCTGGATTGTGAGTTGGTGATTGTTGATCATGTCTAGCCGGTGAGCTGTTCGATTCGTCCTTCGAGCAACACTTTGAAGAGCAAGAACAGTAGCTGCAGTACCAAGAGGAAGGCAAGTATAACACGAGAATTCCTTGATACCTATACACCATTAATATTCACCTGCATTCATGCATGAGTTAATCTGTTTAGGTTATCCCTAGTATTCTTGGAACCTACTTTCTTGATCAACCTGGGTTATGCATTTATGGGTAATAATGTGCTAGGCTATGCAACTTGATACCGCTAAACGATGATACTTGATACCTTTTAATGATGAATTGTTAAAACTGGCATTTTAGCAACATGGTTAGGAAGCTGGAACATGTGCTGTGTGCTTTGTTCTCGGCAACCCTTGTTCTGGAATATGTGTTGCGTGCTTTATTCTAGGCAATTCACGATCTGGAACATGTGCTGTGTGCTTTGTTCTAGGCAACCTAATAAAATGGAACATGTGCTGTGTGCTTTATTCTAAACAACTTTTAAACTGGAACATATGCTATGTGCTTTGTTCTGGGCATCACTTTTTATGGTCTATCTTAAAGTGGCAACCCAGGAGAACAGTGCAACCACGGAAACTATATGGCTCTGGTCTTGACTAAGTAAAATGCACAACTCTAACTAGTTGGGGGTTACCGAAAGGCGCAAGGGGGGATCTGTGGTTTAAGTATGAGCCTGATCTGCTTGGGGACAGACTCACGTTGCGCCCTGGGTGTTTTGTTGATCCCGGGAGTTGGGTTCATGCGCCTATGTTGAAACCTTAGCGGCTCTTGGCTTTTTAGAGGGACTTTCGAAAGGTCTCGTAGTGAAACCTAGCCTCACACCTAAGGAAGTGTGAAATGGGTCTAGCTAACCTGGGCATCATAGGAATCACGACCAGTGGGGAAAGTGTACAACCTCTGCAGAGTGTAAAACTGTTACAACAGCCGTACTCACGGTTACGAGTGGCCTGGATCCTTTTCGAATGTTGACTTTTACCCTGGTGATGTTTAATTAAAATTGGTAATGATGGTATTATGATACTTCTTTACATACTTAACTTAGGTTACAACTGGGATTTACCTACTACATTTTAGTAAATTGGTTTAATGCTAAAACTGAACAACTAAAAGTGCTTACCACAGTTAAACAGTGTCTAGCCTTTTAAGCCTTCATCCCTCGTGTTATATTTGTTAAGTAAGATGGTTTACTTACACTTGCAATATTCAACAAAATCCCAGATGGGTAATCAGATGAACCTGAAGGTGTTGTGGAGTTCCCTGAAGATTTCCCAGACGTCTAGGCAGCAGTCAACCAGTCGGTGTCCTTGTGGAGTTGATGGTGCCACGAGAGTTTATCTTTTTCATTTGCGTAAACTTTGATTAAAGACTTGAGTATTATTTGTAATAATTCTGTGATGCTATTCTTTTGTATTCGAGCACTTGTTTTACTTTGGTATTCTGTTATTCTAAAGCTATATGTGTGTGTTGGACTTCCTGGGTACACATATAGTAGCATTCGGGTTTATTCATAAATCCAGGTGTGACAGATTGGTATCAAAGCCAGGTTGACTGTAGGACACGCAGCCTACTTAGAATGGTCGTTTAGAGTCTTCTTTTGTCCTTGTCTTTGTTCAATTTAAGTTTTAATCTTGATTATTTCACTTATCCTTATTATTATTATTCCTTATTTCTAATTTACTTTAACCTCTTGTTTTACTTTGTATTATTTTATACAAACTTTATTCTTATTGTTCTATCTCACTCTATTACAAATTTTTAATTTACTCTCTTGTTCCTTTCTTCTATAGATGGCTCGCACTAAGGTCACTCCGCGCAAGTGTGTTGGAGAGTTCTTGCCTCCCAGAGTTGCTGAGCATGCCCTGCAGTTCTTCAACCCTGACCCCGTCGGAGACATAGAGTTGCCGGCTGTTCAGAAGCCACCAGTGGAGGAAGCTGAAGAAGATCCCGAGGGGATCGAGATCTATGATGAGGAGGAGGACCAGTTCGTGCCTGTTGTTCCACCACCGGCGCCACCTGCTCCAGTCAAGCAAGAAGGTGCCGCTGCTGGAGGAGGCCCAGAGGACCCAGAGGGAGATGATTCAGATGGAGAGGACTCTGACTATGATGGCTCTGAGGACTCTGATGATGATGGAGAAGACCACCCACGTCCAGCTACAGGGTGGAAGGTGGTGGAGACTACTCGTGATGGAGGAGACTGCTACTTCCATCGTCGTCTGCTTCGCCTACTTCAGCGCCACTATGGGCATGGCCGTGTCAGTGTGGGCTACCGCAGTGAGTGGTGGACTCATCACCGCTACACTGACTTCTGAAAGACCACGGCTTGTGTTCAAGTGTCTGCTCAATTGCTAGGCGCCGCCAAGACTGAGTCAGAGCACCCCGCGCTGGCTCCCAAGGAGACGCAGGAGGCTGGCATCACTGATGCTGCTCGCCGGGCACTCTACGCCTATCGTGGGCTCTACTTCAGCCTTGTCCGCGATGGTGCAGAGCGCTACATTCCACGTGTGCCACGTGGGAGGAGGACTAGCAGGATCGCCAACCCAGTTGGAGAGCAGAATGCAAGAGTCGTGGAGACCGTGGGCTTTGCTGCGACCATCAACACGGAGTTCGACTCGTTGCTGGATGAGCACTCCAGGATGTGGGAAGAGCTTCAAGCAGCAAGGCTTAGGATCGTAGAGTTGGAGCACCCCAGTGCTGAACCACCTATGGAGGAGCCGGAGTATCTTGCAGAAGCACCGCCGCGCAAGAGGACTCGCTATGGGAATTTTGCTAGTCGCACCACTATAGATGAGAACTAGGTTTCTGGAGTTGTAATAAAAATGCTAGTCTTGCGAGTTGGGTTGTTTGAGTCATGTGAGTCGTCTGAGTCTTAGTGTGCAAACAGTGTTAATGAGTGCTTGTTTTATTATTCTTGTACTTGTGTGATTTGGATCTTTGTGATGAGGGTGGTGCATGTGAACCTATTGTTCACATACATTTAGAATATTGGTTTAGTTCGTTAATGAATAAATAGTTGGGGTTATGTAATTTATCTGTCTCTTTACTTTGCTTCCATATCCTTTATCTATACTCTATCTGCTAAGTTCTCTCAACCTGTCCTTATCATGTTACTCATACTCAGTCAGAATGGATTCATGGTATGGAATTGAAAGGTAACAGTGACATGTGTCTGTAACAGATGGCCAACCGGAGGAATGCTCGTGGAGGTCGTGCCAACCCGAACCCGCCGCCACCACCTCCAGTGCCCCTCAAACAGCTACTGACCAATCAGAACCAGTTGCTATAGCAGATGGCCAACACATTCGCAGCTGTGCAGCAGAACCTGCAGAACCAGCCGCCACCCCAGCACCAGCCGCAAGTCAGAGACCCGCCTGTCTTCACCCACGCTAGTGAGCCACTGCAAGCTGAAGACTGGCTCAAGGCTGTGAACCGTCAGCTGGATATTGGTCAGTGCATCGATAGGGAGAAGGTGCTCTATGGAGCTGGACAGTTACAAGGAGCTGCCTAGGAATGGTGGGAATCGTATCTGTACTCTCACCAGGACCCTGACCACATCACGTGGGCAGAGTTCAGTGAGCGTTTCCGTGCTCACCATATTCCAGAGGGTCTCATGATCCTTAAGCAAGAGGAGTTCCTGGCTTTGAAGCAGGGATCGATGACTGTCACTGCCTATCGTGACAAGTTCGTCGAGCTGTCTCGCTACGCTCCGGAGAATGTAGCGGATGATAAGAAGAAGCAGAGGCAATTCCTCAGGGGATTGATTGATGGCCTTCAGAACCAGCTGCTCACTCACACCTTCGACAACTTTCACGAGTTGGTCAACAATGCCCTAATGCTGGAGCACAAGCGTCGGGAGATGGAGGACAAGAAAAGAAAGTTCCTCAACCAGACGGGTGGAAACAACTCGCGCCCCCGCTTCAACCCACAGTCCGGTGGCCAACTCCGCATCCAAGGCCCACCGAACTCTGGAAACCAATAGCAGCGCCAGCAGTATCAATAGCGTCCACCTTACCAGCAACAGCAGCAGCAACGGCACTAGCAATAGCAGTACCAGCAGAGGTACCAGTAGCAGCAGCCACAGAACCCGGTGCCATGCCTCACTCAGAGCAACACTGTGCCTGTAGCTCCCATGGCAGGTGTTGGGGATTTGGCCCACCAACAAACGCCTTCTACTTGTTTTGCTTCATCTCACGCGTAAGGGCAGCAATGAGCGAAGGAGATAGAGCCAATTTAGCTTCATCTTGCTCTACAGATCTCTAATTCGGCTTCGGCCGACATGTTTCGCTGCATAGAAAGGCCAATCGGCTTCGGCGAGCATATCTTGCTATTTGCGAAAGCCAATCGGCTTCGCTCGTCAAGTCATGCTGTTTACGAAAGTCAATCGGCTTCGGTAATCACATCTTGCTATATGCGGAAGCCAATCGGCTTCGGTGAACGTGCAGCAGGAAGCCAATGTGACGTTATCGGAATCAAGTTAGAAGCCAATTTGGTGAAGTATTGATGTTATTGAATGCCAAAAGCTATGATTGAGTCACGGGCTAGCTTCGGTTTGCTCTGTATTGCAGGTTCTTGTTGGAGCCATCGGCTTTTGGATGCAGAGGGATGGTTTCTGGTCATCTCAACTCGGAAGAAGCCGAATTCAGGAGCTGCGAAGCTTTCTGCAGCCACCGAAGCAGGCGTGGACCAAGTCCAACAAGACCAGGTCCAAGCCAAGTCAAACACGGAATCGCAAGTCTACGCATTCACATTGGAAGGAGTAAATGTACCAAAATGTCCATGGGCTATTTGTATTGTATAGTCTAGAGGATGATGCCTGATCTCAGGGGTACAATGGGGATGTAAAGACCCCTGGTCTCCCTATAAAAGGGGACCCCTCCCCTCCATGTAAAGGTTGTTGATTCCAGGATACTGTAGATAAGTAATTCATTATTGCTTGTCTCAGTTGTCCCGTTTCAGCTGTTGTTTGGGACCATCGGCTTCGGCTATTAACCCAACAACTGGCGCCCACCGTTTGTGCAGTGCACAAACAAAACCCACGATAACCACCATGCCACCAAAAAAGCCAACCAAACCAACCAAACCAACCACCACCATGTCAAATGCAACCCTCAGCATCGAAGCTGCCCCCCAACCCACAAATCCACCAACAAACCCACCACCAATAACCGAAGCCGTTCTCAATGATCAAGAGACCGATGAAGAAGCACTGACCACCCAGGAGAGAATGCAACGAATCGAAGAAAGGCTTCGTCTCCGACGCCTTGAGCAGCAGAGAGAGCTGGATGCTGCACAGCTCGAACTAGAGCAACAAATGCAAGAGGAGGAAGAGGAGCAGCAACATCAATTGATGCAAGTTAAGAAGCAGCTCGAGGAGCTGAGGCAAGCGAAGCAGAGGAGGCTGAACAACACAAGCTCCAGAGCTGAAAAGCTACGCCAAGAACTCGAGAAAGCCAAAAAGCAAGTCGCTGAGCTCCAAGCAGAGCTTAATGAGCCAAACACCATCAACCCACCAAACCACAACTCTTCATCCCAAACTGGCTTCCAAACACTCCATACTCATCCCATCGATCATATGTGCCCACTTTCAGAAAGACTCCAACTGGCAAGATGGCCACCTTCCTACAAACCCATCTCTCTACCAAGATACAACGGCCTCACCGACCCAAAGCAATTCCTAATGAGCTATGAAGCCGCAATAGCTTCGGCAGGAGGAGATGATGTTGTACTAGCAAAATCCTTCATCATTGTCTGCGATGGCACAGCAATGAATTGGTACACGAAGCTGCCTGGCCTATCAATCAACAGCTGGTATGATCTGAAGAGGGAGCTTATCAAAAATTTTGGCATCATAGGAGACCAATCACTCTCATATGCCGAACTTACACTACACCAGCAGCCGAAGGAGCCATTAGAGGACTACTTCCGCAGATTTGTCACTCTACGTGCTCAAGCCCCACATATCCCTGATGAAGCAGCAAAATTCGCAGCAATACAAGGGCTTCGCCCAGGATTGTTTGCACAGCATATCGCAAGAGAGACACCAGCTACTCTGGCAGACCTGTATGAGGAGTTCAAAAAATACTGTCGCTCTGACAATGACAACCGAATGAGATTGGCAAGAGAAGCCATCATGAGAAACCAATATGAGTCACAAGCCAAAACCCATCATCACAGCCACAACTACCAAAACTACTCCCACCAAACAATTATGAAGGCGGACAATCAACCTCCCTCCTACAAAACCAAACCATCATACCCAGAAAGCCAATACCACAACCAGAGAAATGAGCCCACTCAGATGGGTGGAAAAGCCGGCAGAGGCCGAGGAAGAGGAAGAGGTCCAGCGGGACCTGAGCTGTTTTGCCAATACCACGGCAAAAATCATACCCATGGCACAGAACAGTGCAGAGATATCAAGAAAACAATAGAAAAGCTAAGAGCAGAGAAGATTCAAGCAACCCAAACAAAGCCAATATCGGCTTCGCAACCAAATACACAAAACCCTTCCCAAGCTATCCAACCATACTGCCCAGTATATCCTTCGTTAAACTCAAACACTGTGCATCCATCAACAGCGATGGCAACCCAATATTTGCCTTCGCCACAAACCTTTCAACACTATTACCCACAAGCCATATATCCTCACCTATACCCTCAAACATCCCAGCAAGCAGCTTCGCAAAACATAAAGGTTGAGGAGCTGCCACCACCACCACCACTCTCACAGCAAAAAGCCAATCAGAAAGAAGCTCCAAGTCCACTCCCAAGCTATGGACACATGATGCCCATTTCTGGAGGATCATCGCTTGCTTTTGAGAACAAAAAGCAAAGAAAAAGCTATTTTCGCCAAGTCAATAACATCTCTGTTGATGGCCCGTACAAGAGGTCGGAATGGTCTCATATGCCCATCACTTTCACTGAAGAAGATCTCAAGCTCCACAACTACCCACACAACGATGCTATGTCGATCGAAGCCAATATTGCTGGCTGGACGATTGGAAAGGTGCTTGTGGACACAGGAAGCTCTGCTGACATCATCCTAGCAAAAACACTCAGAAATATGACCAATATCAACCCAGATAACCTGGAGCCATCAGACACTCCGTTGGTCGGCTTCGGGGGGAAGCGAACCCAAACACTCGGGAAAATTTCACTGCAAGTCTCCTTCGGTGACACATCCAATGCAAGAACAGAATACATCACCTTTGATGTGGTGGACATGGTCTTTGACTACAATGTCATCTTCGGAAGAGGAGTCATAAATGCTTTTGACATCATCATAAGGCAGTCATTCCTATGTATGAAAATGCCAGCTCTCAAAGGAGTTATAACTGTATATGGCGATCAGAGGGAAGCCAGAAACATTGAAAAAGCCAGAGCTCCAGGTCAGCGAAATGTGCATTTGCTTGAAGAGAAAGATCCATATTACCCAGAAGAAAAGCCAAATATTGAGAAAGATAGCAGAAAGATGCAGAAAGCTGCAGAGACGAAGCAAGTGCAGTTGCAGCCCGATGTCTTTGACAGAGAAGTGATCATTGGCTCAGATTTAGAGCCGGACGAAGAAGATAGGCTCATCGAATTCCTCAGAAATAACAAAGATGTGTTTGCGTGGTCAAGCAAAGATTTACCAGGTGTTGACAGAAGCATAGTTGAGCATAAGCTGGCAATCAGTCCTGATATGAAGCCAAAAAAGCAAAAGTTGAGAAAGATGTCAGAAGAAAAAGCTGATGCAGTAAAAGCCGAAGTGCAAAGATTGCTGGACGCCAATGTCATACGCGAAGTCAAATATCCAACATGGCTAGCAAACACTGTACCAGTGCAGAAGAAGAATGGAAAATGGCGAATGTGTATTGACTTCACAGACCTCAACAAAGCTTGCCCAAAAGATGATTTCCCACTACCAAGAATTGACAAGATTGTTGATCAAGCGGCAGCAAGTGAAATGATGTCCCTCTTAGATTGCTTTTCTGGCTATCACCAAATCTGGATGAAAAAGGAGGACGAGGAGAAAACCAGGTTTATCACACCAGTTGGCACTTTTTGCTTCGTCAGGATGCCTGAGGGGCTTCGGAATGCAGGAAGCAGTTTCTGCCGAATGTCAAGCACAGTGTTCAAGGATGAATTGTTCAAAACTATATTGGCATATGTTGATGACATCTTGGTCAAAAGTGCCAAAAGACAAGATCACGTATCAGATCTAGCAACCGCCTTCGCTCGCATGAGACAGGCCGGTCTCAAGCTAAATCCAGAAAAGTGTGTATTTGGGGTGACAAAAGGCAAAATACTTGGTTGTCTGGTTTCGGCTCACGAGATAGAAGCCAATCCGGACAAGATAAATGCAATCCTTGACATGGAAGAGCCAAAGTGTATGAGAGACGTGCAGAAGCTGTCAGGCAGAATTGCTGCACTCAACAGATTCATTGCAAAAGCAGCAGAGCGAAGCTTACCATTCTTTACAACACTCAGAAATGCAGCTAAGTTCCAGTGGGGGCCAGAGCAGTCAAAAGCATTCTACGAGCTAAGGCAATACCTGATGCAACTCACGAAGCTAACAGTACCAGACCCAAAAACACCACTCCTATGTACATTGCAGCATCACAATCAGCAGTCAGTGCAGCGCTCATCACAGAAAAGCTGGTAGATGGCAGAAGCATTCAGCAGCCAGTCTACTATGTATCCGAAGCTTTGAATGCGTCGAAGTTGTTCTATACAGAGATTGAAAAGATGATCTATGCAGTGATAATGGCTTCCAGAAAGCTGAGACACTATTTCGAGGGCCATCACATCAAAGTCCTCACGGATCAACCACTCAAAGAGCTTTTGAACAACAAAGAAGCTTCGGTGAGAATTCGTAAGTGGGCAGCGGAGCTTTCAGAGTACGTTGTGGATTTTGAAAGGAGAACATCAATCAAATCGCAAGTCCTAGCTGACTTCATCGCGGAGTGGACATCGCCTTCGCCACAAAATGCTATCAGAGAGGAAAATTGGCTAATACACTGTGATGGTGCTTGGGGGGACAAAGGAGCTGGCATCGCGGCAATTATACAATCGCCTTCGGGCGTGAAAATGAGATATGCAGCAAATTTAGAGTTTTGCAAATGCAGTGACAGAAGCACAAACAATGTTGCTGAGTACGAAGCAGTGTTACTTGGGCTCAGAAAAGCCAGGGCTTTGGGAGCTCAGAGGTTCACTATCAAGACAGATTCTAAGGTGGTGGCAGATCACATCGAAAAAGGGAGCATAGCGAAGCAAGCAATGGAGAAAAAATTCAAAGGTTTCACTGTAGAGTATATTCCAAGAGCAAAAAATGACGAGGCAGATGCTCTGGCTAAGGCAGCTGCAAAGGGGGACAAGCATCCACCTGATGTGTTCTTCCAAACATTAACTTCACCATCAATAAAGGATTCAGATGACCCACCGAAGCTGATCAATGCAATAAGCTCCGAGGATTGGCGATCCCCAATAATAGCTTTTCTTCGGGGATACTATGAGCCAATTGACGAAGATGACCTAAAAGCTATGCAACAAAGAGCAAGATGCTATCAGATGATTGATGATGTCCTGTACAAGAAAGGAGTTGTAGCTCCTTGGCTTCGTTGCATTTCTCACAACGAAGGAAAAGAACTGATCCAAGAGATACACAGTGGCTTATGCGGGGCACACTTTGGGGCAAGAGCTTTAGTGGGCAAGGCAATGAGGCAAGGATTCTACTGGCCTGCAATCATCATGGATGCAACAAACACGGTCAAGACGTGTGATCAGTGTCAAAAGTGTGCAGTGAACAGAAAATCTCCTTCGGAGCAATCACAGCTGATAACTCCAACATGACCTTTGCAAAGATGGGGCATTGATCTAGTTGGCCCGCTCCCAACGGCTCAAGGAAATCTCAAATACGCCATAGTAGCAGTTGAGTATTTCACCAAGTGGATCGAAGCCAGACCTTTGGCTAACATCACAGCAAAAACAGTTATCAAATTCTTCTGGCAGCAAATTGTGTGTCGATTCGGAGTACCAAGGGAAATAACAGTGGACAATGGGAAGCAGTTTGACTGTGACGAATTCAGGCAATACTGCATGTCAATTGGAACAAAAGCTAAATTCGCTTCGGTATATCATCCGCAAACAAATGGAGCAGTTGAAAGAGCTAATGGCTTAATCTTTACAGCCATCCGAAAGTGCCACGCAAATTGTAAGAGAAAAGGCAAGTGGGTAGAAGAGATGCCGAAGGTGATCTGGGCTCATAACACCACCACATCAAGGGCAACACAGTTTACTCCATTCAAACTGCTTTATGGTGAAGAAGCAGTATGCCCAGAGGAAATACTACACAAAGGGCTTCGCACCCAGCAAGAAACTCCCAAAGAGAGCGAAGCCGTTGACAAGGATCTCGTTGAGATATACAGGCTCCAGGCAGCAAAAAACATTTCCAAGTATCAAGCTGAGACAAGAAAGTGGCGAGATAAAAAGGTAATCAGAAAAGATATCAAGGCAGGGGACTGGGTCCTAAGGAAAAATCCAAGCATGCCCGCTGGAAAACTGCAACAGAAATGGGAAGGCCCATTCTTAGTCATCAAAAGCAACAGGCCTGGCTCATTTCGCTTAGGCGACGACGAAGGCAATGAGCTGCTGCATTCATGGAATGCAGACAGCTTACGCAAATACTACCTATAAAAAGATGTAAAATGGCTTCGTATCCTATAAACGAAGTCATTGAGTAGAATAGCATTTTTACTTTGTTTCCAAAAGCTCGTACTCTTTTCCTCACAAGGGGACCCTGACCAAGGGGTGAGGTTTTTAACGAGGCGGTGCTTACTGTAACTCGTCAAATCATATATGAACGAGGTATTCCCCAAAAAAGCAGCATCCAAAGCGATTGGCTTCGACCAAGTCGCTCACATTCGTCAAACTCAAATAGAACTGAATTGACCCTACCAAGGGTAAGGCCAATTCAGATCTAAGCAAAAGCTTACTCCAAAGAGGAGTAAAAGGGGCTTCGGTTCAGATACGCTTACTCTAAAAACAGAGTAAAAGGGGCTCTGACCCAAACAATTGTTATAAAATGAAATCATCAACAGCTTCGTCTAGCAGCGCCCTAAAAAGCCTATAGGGGCTTCGGCAACTTGTTAGAACTGACAAAAACAGCATCGAAAGCGATTGGCTTCGACCAAGTCGCTAATATTCGATAACTCAAATAGAACTGAATTAGCCCTACCAAGAGTAAGGCCAATTCAGATCTCTAAAAACAAGAGCTAAAGGGGCTTCGGTCTAAAAGCGCTTACTAGAAACAGACCAAAAGGGGGCTTCGGCTAAAACATATATTTTAAATTAAAATCAGCTTCGGCTATCAGTATTTTAAAACGATTGAAATAATAGGGGCTTCGGCAAATCACGCAAAGCACATCCCCGTACAAAGTTCAAAAGAGTTAAGGCGGCTCCGAACTAAAAGTGCAAAACACTTGAACGAATAAAACCCCGCTTTGGGGGGGGGGGAGGAGGCGTTTCTTTCGCAACGAAGCCAAATCGAGCTTACATTCATTCAAGTGTTTCGGATCAAAACAATGACCAAGCGAATTACAATGTGTTTCACACATAGATGACTCAGAACATCTCAAAAACATAGCCATCAAAAAGCTGGCCAGATCTCCTAAATCTAGGAGCATTATACACATAAGCAAAATCCCTATCATTATCTAAATCTTCAGGCTCCACTTTAACCGGAAGCAGACGTGCAGCTTCGGCATTTCTTAAACGAGCGAGCTCGACACGAGGAGAACATCGAATGATGAAGGAGTTAAAAAACTCAAACACATCGAATTCGCAATGACTAAAGAACTCATGGCAAAACTCCCAGAAATCATCAATTCTTTGACTTGGACATAACTTCCGATACTGTTCCCACGCGAAGCCAGACACACACAAGGGACCATCGGGCATAGTGACTGGCATGGGCTCAAGAACACCTCCCTCATCAGGGATCTGAGTATATACAAATTTACAAAGTTTTAACATCCCTTAATAAAAGAATCAAAATCATCAGCTCTGTTGAAGCTAAACCTTCGGATCAGCATCAGAGGCTCCGGCTTCAGCACCGTCACGACCAGCTTCGGCACCAACTCTTGAAGTTGAGGCCCCAGCAGTGACGGCGGTAGCCGCGGCTTCAGCTTCGGTTCTCTGCCGCTGCTCGAGAGCGAGCTCCTCCTTGTACTGAAATTAAACATAATAATCAGTACTGAAAGCAAAGCTAAACAGGATACGCCCGAAGCCAAAATAAATATACGAAATGATAAAAGAAGCTAACCTTAACCAAACGATCATATGCAGTGCGCCGAGCACACTCCCTCCCTGTTACAGACCAGAACTTTCTGAGAAAAAGGCCGCGGGTCGCCAGAACAGCCTCGCTGAAAAGATCTTTCCTATCAGGATTCAGAGCCGAAGGAAACTGAAAGTCTTTCCTCAAAAAGCCTTTGTAGTGAGAGCATCCATCATCTGCCAGCATCTTAAAGGCATTAGTGATGCATGTCCGCGAAGCATAATCACCCACTCTGGACAAGACGTCGGGCAAGCACTTGAACTCATCATCAAGCCAGTCAAAAAGCTTCCCAACGCTAAAGTCATCAGAGGGAAAGGGCAGCGGCTCGGCTCCATATTGTTTCAGAGCAGCTTCGTATTCAGCATAAACGCCCAGGCTACGACAGAGCAGTTCAGAATGCAAATTTTCCTTGTCAGCCTTAAGCTGCCCCACTTGAGCCTTAAGCTGACTGGCTTCGGAAATAAGAGAGTTCTTTAGGTCAACAGCAACCAAAAGCTCTCCTTTGTACTTTTTAGCATCCGATGTCGCCTTCTCTTTATCAGCTTCGAGGCATTTGATTTGGTTCTTCAGATCATGCTCCAAAGTGGCAGCATCAATTACCTTGCCCCGAAGCCCTTCGATTGTCTGAGCATTAAGCGCACGCATAGATTCAAGCGAAGCAACCTGGCGTTTGAGCGAAGCTACTTCTGATGAGGCAGACTCACGCTCAAGCCGAAGCTGCTCTTTCTCATCATCCAAGGATTTCTTAAGCAGCAGAAAGCCTTCACGCTCCTTCCTTAGAGCCTCAAGCTCCGCCCGCTCGTTCTCAACATCGTTGAGACGAAGCGGAAGGCGAGCGAAAAGCTCCTGCATGGACATTATAGACTAAAACAAGAAAAGCATAAGTATCAAAAAACCGAACAAACTCAAAAACGAAGGAAAAGGAACAGACCTGGATGCCACCACTAAGGCTGGAAATGGAAAGCGTGTCCAAATCCAAGGATTTGACACGAGTTTCAAGCTCTGAAAGAGCGAAACAAATGTTTAGACAAAAAAGCCAAAACCAATCAGTTGTGGGTGAGCAGTTAAAATTACCAACCATTTGGGACGATAACCGGAATATCATTGGGAGCACGAAAGCCGCTCTGACGAAGCCGATCTGCAAGGGGGCCATATCCGGCATAACTTGTTTCTAAACAAAATAATCAACAAATCAAAAGAGATCACTTCAGCTAAAAATGCAAATATAACTGCTTCGCGAAACTTACCTCTTGATTCAGGAGCTGAATTCCCAGAAGCTAGCCTCTTAGGGGTTGGTTCAATGTCCTTCGTAGGGGAAGACTGCCCGGCAACAGCCGAAGGAACCAATTTAACCGGCTCAGCGGTGCGTAAAACCAAATCTCCAGAACCCTCTCCAGTCTCAAGAGTAAGAGCCACCCGTATAGGCTCTCCAATGTCAGTAGAAGCCAACTGCATGGGCTCGCTGCTATCTGCAACTGTCCGCGGCGGCTCTTCAACATTAGCCGAAGCCGGCTCTACACGCTCCTCCATCTGAAGGGACTTGGCCACGGCACCAGCCAATAAATCCAAGGATGATGGCTGAAGAGGGACAGACGTTACTTCGGCGTCACCAAGCGTTAAATCTTTTGTCTCGTCCTCCCTCAAAAGACGACTGTAGCTCACTTCATCTTCGTCGTCGATGCAGTCAAGTACACGCTCGCGACGAAGAGGTTCAACAGCAATTTTAACTGCAATAAGATGACTAAAACAAATAAGCAAACCGAAGCTAAGTGCAAACCGAAGCTAAAAATAAAAAAATAAAAAAACAAGTTGCACAAGAAACAAACCTCCAGAAGAGGGCAAAGCAATTGCAGCGGAAGCTGCAGGAACAACTTGCTTAGTGGCGATAGCAGGAGGCGCTTCCGTGGCCGAAGCAATGGGACGAGGAGGTGCACTAGCAAGCGGAGTGATGGGAAGAGCTTTTCCAAGCTTTTGACGCTTGGAGGACTCCAAAGCAGAAGTACGCTTGGAAGTCTCCAAGGAAGCAACACGCTTTTTTGAACCAGTCACCTTGGAGGGGGCTCCGGCTTTGCTGCCCCCAGCCTCGTCACCACCCTCATCCGACTGACCGCTTCCACGGCCCCCACCACGACCTTTCCTTCCACGGCCACGACTCGGCTTCGGGGCTGGTTGCAGGCTAGGATGATCCTGATCCACGAACTTCTTCGATGGCTTGGATGGGGCCGAGCGCTGAGGATAGCTAACACCCATCTCATCGAACACCCTGTTAAGCCGGACCCCATCCACCAAAGCCAAACAACTCTCATGTTCCTTGGTAGTGTACTTCCCACAAATAATTTCAGCCATTAACTCAATGGACTGAACGAAGGCAAAATCAGACATATTCTCTGGCTTTTTCACCCCAAACTTGGGAAAGCAAACATTAGGAATACCTCTGTACAGCCTAGTCACAACAGCAAATGGCTTCCACGAAGCAGATAAAATGTTAACTCCAACAGCAAGCCCTTCCTCAATCAAGTCCCGGCTGCTCGAGACCCGACTGGCTCTGAAAAAAGCACTTTCACAGCGATCAAAGTCGGGGGCATTCCTGTCGAAGGAAGGGCAAGCCACAAAATTACAAGTACCAATAGAACTACGCAGAGAAAAAGCCATCAGCTTCGTTCCATCACCCAGCACATTTTCAAGCGCAGGCACCTTGACATAAAGCCAATAGTTCTTCCAGCTCTTGTCCCATGTGTTTCTCTGACAAAAAGTAAGCTCCACCTTTTGTTTGTCAGTCTGCCTCCACCGCGCGCAAAAGCTAACACTACCATAGTCCGGCTCATAGTCAAAACCGTCAACCTTGACGCTTTTTGTCTGCCGATGCCCCTCAAAGTAACGGACGAAACAGTCCGCATTAACATCTGAAGCGTTGGTCTTGACGGCCCAGAAGAAGCGAAGCAAGTGAGTAATAGCATTGGGGGTAAGATGATGAAGCTGTAAGCCATACTTCCCCAGAATATCAGCAATAATATTATCCACGGGCATCCGAAGCCCGGCAGTGAAGAACTCTTTGAATACAACAGCTTTGTCTGCCTCAGGTGTCGGGGTAGTCTCTGTGCCAGGGGCTCGTCCTTGACCGGCTCCAAAGTACCCCTTCTCCTCATAGAAGCGAATCAATGAAGGGGTAACACGAGACTCACCAAAGACAGTGGTCTTTGGCTTTTTCCTATAGTCCACAAGATCTGAGGCATCAGCCTCTACATCGTCAAGCGCATCCTCGGCTGTAGATCCAGCGTCCTCTGTGTCGTCACCTGCATCTTCTTCGGCAAGTCCCTTGCCTCGGTCATCAATAATCATAGCAGCTCCGGCTTCGGGGTTCACGGCCACGTGGCCCTCAATCTCCTGGGCAAACTACGCAGCTTCGGCAGCATCCATATCCACGCCGTCTGAGTTGTCTTCGTCAGAGACGTAGCCAATCAGACGAGCGGTTTGCTTCGTACGAGCCGCTACAACAAACAGGAAAAAACAATAAGCAAACAAAGGAGCAAAAGACAAAAGGAAAGAACGAAGGAAATAGTAAAGCACAAAAAGCAAAACTTACTTGTGTCGAGAGAAGAAAGCCAAAGCTTGAAATCAAGAGCTTCCAAAAGCCAGAGAAAGCGTCAAGCTCAAGCCAAGCAAAACGAAGGAAGCAAAATTGACCCCCTTCGGTCCTATTTATAGGCCAGTAAATTCTGACCGTTAAAACCTCGAAAAACGAACCGCCGTTTCAAAATCGGCCAAACCGAAGCAAAAGTTACAATAACGGTTAAAATAATTCAACAAGTTTCCAATAAACGAAGCCAAATAACACGACACGACAAATAAACGAAGCAAAAATAGAGCAAACACGACAAAAACACTAAGGGGCTTTCTCCAACAAGGAGGAGGCGTTTCTCAGGCTGGCAAGCAATCCTAGTTTCGTGGAACTTGGCCTGTTGAAGAAAGCCCTCGTCCTCGAGGGGCTACTGTTGGGGATTTGGCCCGCCGACAAATGCCTTCTACTTGTTTTGCTTCATCTCACGCGTAAGGGCAGCAATGAGCGAAGAAGATAGAGCCAATTTAGCTTCATCTTGCTCTACAGATCTCTAATTCGGCTTCGGCCGACATGTTTCGCTGCATAGAAAGGCCAATCGGCTTCGGCGAGCATATCTTGCTATTTGCGAAAGCCAATCGGCTTCGCTCGTCAAGTCATGCTGTTTACGAAAGTCAATCGGCTTCGGTAATCACATCTTGCTATATGCGGAAGCCAATCGGCTTCGGTGAACGTGCAGCAGGAAGCCAATGTGACGTTATCGGAATCAAGTTAGAAGCCAATTTGGTGAAGTATTGATGTTATTGAATGCCAAAAGCTATGATTGAGTCACGGGCTAGCTTCGGTTTGCTCTGTATTGCAGGTTCTTGTTGGAGCCATCGACTTTTGGATGCAGAGGGATGGTTTCTGGTCATCTCAACTCGGAAGAAGCCGAATTCAGGAGCTGCGAAGCTTTCTGCAGCCACCGAAGCAGGCGTGGACCAAGTCCAACAAGACCAGGTCCAAGCCAAGTCAAACACAGAATCGCAAGTCTACGCATTTACATTGGGAGGAGTAAATGTACCAAAATGTCCATAGGCTATTTGTATTGTATAGTCTAGAGGATGATGCCTGATCTCAGGGGTACAATGGGGATGTAAAGACCCCTGGTCTCCCTATAAAAGGGGACCCTCCCCTCCATGTAAAGGTTGTTGATTCCAGGATACTGTAGATAAGTAATTCAATGTTGCTTGTCTCAGTTGTCCCGTTTCAGCTGTTGTTTGGGACCATCGGCTTCGGCTATTAACCCAACAGCAGGCATTGTTTGTTACAACTGCGGTGACCCCGGGCACTATGCTAACAACTACCCGAAGACAGGCCAGAATACTAATGGGCAGAACAACGCCCCAAGGAACAACAGTCAGAACCCCCAGCAGCCCCGCAACAATGGAGGACAGCAGAATGCTGCACGTGGAAAGGTACCTTGGGAATGACCTGGTTGCACGCACATAATACCGTAATCAAGTGTGCTTAGAGGGCAGTGGAACTGACAACCGAGACTAGAGAAAAGATTGAGTTTCAAGCAGATCCAGATCAACCAGATGATGGGAGAAATCATGGAGGGAATCAGAGTCGTGGGGGAATTTTCGGATGTCTTTCCAGAGGAGTTACCAGGTATGCCACCAGAACGCGACACTGAGTTTCTTATTGAGCTTAAACCTGGAACTGCACCTATAGCTAAAAGACCATATAGGATAGGAGTAAATGAACTAGAGGAACTAAAGAAACAATTGAGAGAGTTGTTAGAAAAGGGATATATCCATCCTAGCTCTTCACCTTGGAGAGCACCCGTACTGTTTGTGGAAAAGAAGGATGGGACCCAGAGAATGTGTGTAGACTATCGAGCACTAAATGAGGTTACCATTAAGAACAAGTATCCTTTGCCCAGAATTGATGACCTGTTTGACCAGTTAAGGGGAGCTTGTGTGTTCTCTAAGATCGATCTGCGATCGGGATATCACCAACTGAGGATTCGTCCGTCAGATATACCGAAGACCGCCTTCACCACTCGGTATGGCTTGTATGAGTTTACTGTAATGTCTTTTGGACTAACCAATGTACCTGTGTACTTCATGTACTTGATGAATAAGGTGTTCATGGACTATATGGACAAGTTCGTCGTGGTATTCATCGATGACATATTAGTTTTCTCCAAGAATGAGGAGGAGCACGAGGAACACCTGAGATTGGTACTACAAAGATTGAGGGAACAACAGCTATATGCCAAGTTCAGTAAGTGCGATTTCTGGTTAAAGGAAGTGGCATTCCTCGGACATGTTATTTCAAATGGAGGAGTAGCAGTTGATCCTAAGAAGGTGAAGGATGTTCTTAGCTGGAACCCGCCAAAGGATGTTAGTGAGATCCGGAGTTTCTTGGGAATGGCAGGCTATTATCGGAGATTTATCGAGGGATTCTCTAAAATCGCCAAACCCTTGACCGCGTTACTAGAAAAGAATGCAAAGTTTGTGTGGTCCGAGCAGTGTCAGAAAGGTTTTGAGGAACTCAAGAAGAGGTTGACTACCGCACCAGTATTGATTTTGCCAGATCTGAATAGGAGTTTCTCGATCTACTGTGATGCTTCTAGACAGGGATTGGGATGTGTGCTGATGCAAGAAGGCAGAGTAGTTTCATATGCTTCTCGACAACTCAGGAAGCATGAGGTCAACTACCTGACTAATGACCTATAGTTGGCAGCTGTGGTACATGCCTTGAAGATTTGGAGACACTATCTGATTGGCCACAAATGTGATATATACACAGATCACAAAAGTCTGAAGTACGTGTTCACTCAGGCCGACCTGAACTTAAGGCAGAGAAGGTGGCTAGAGTTGATCAAGGACTATGACCTGGAGATTCATTATCATCCAGGGAAGGCGAATCTCGTTGCTGACACCCTTAGCAGAAGAAGCTACACCAATATGATAGAAGTGGCTCAGATGCCAGATGAGTTAGCCAAAGAGTTCGAACGATTAAACATGGGAATGGTAGCCAATTTGGTAGAACTTGAAGTGGAGCCTACTCTAGAACAGGAAATCTGGAAGGCTCAACTGGAGGATAAGAAGATACGAGAGATCATGGAACTAGTGCCACTTGGGTATGCACCAGGGTTCAGAGTTGATGACCAAGGAACGTTGTGGTATGGTAAAAGGTTATGCGTACCAGAGGTGAAGCACATCAGAGAAGCTATACTGAGTTCGACTCAGCCTATTCGATTCATCCAGGCAGTACTAAGATGTATCTCGATATCAAAGATAGGAACTGGTGGTATGGACTGAAGAGAGGAGTTGCAGAGTATGTTGCTTTGTGTGATACATGTCAGAGAGTCAAAGCGGAGCATCAGAGACCTGCCGGTTTACTGCAACCACTCCGGAAATGGGAAGAAGTTGGAATGGACTTCATCACGGGTCTACCGCGCGATCATCGACCGTCTAACCAAGGTGGCACATTTTCTCCCAGTGAAGACTACCTACACAGGTGCCAAATTAGCGGAGCTGTACATGGAGAGGATAGTGTGTCTGCACGGAGTGCCCAAGAGGATTGTGTCTGATAGAGGGACGCAGTTTACTTCGCATTTCAGGCAGAAGCTTCATGAAGCTATGGATACTGAGTTGAAGTTCAGTTCAGCATATCACCCGCAGACTGATAGGCAAACAGAGAGGACTAATCAGATACTCGAGGATATGTTGACAGCATGTGCTCTACAGTATGGGACTAGTCGGGATAAGAGTTTACCTTATGCAGAGTTCTCCTACAACAATAGTTACCAGCAAAGTATTAAGATGGCACCGTTTGAGGCATTGTATGGCAGAAAATGCAGAACACCGTTATTCTGGAATCAGACAGGGGAGAGTCAAGTGTTTGGACCTGAGGTTCTCAGAATAGCAGAACAGCAAGTGTAGACCATTAGGCAGAACTTAAAGGCATCCCAGTCTAGGCAGAAAAGCTATGCAGATGTGCGCAGAAGAGAGCTTAGCTTTGAGATTGGAGACTACGTGTATCTTAATGTGTCACCCATGAAGGGAGTTCGCAGATTTAATATGAAGGGTAAGTTAGCACCCAGGTATATCGGACCGTTCAAGGTGCTAGAAAGAAGAGGTGTGGTGGCATATCAGTTGGAATTACCAGAACGACTCTCAGGGGTTCATGATGTATTCCATGTGTCACAGCTGAGGAAGTGTTTGAGAGTGCTAGAGGAACAGTGCCAATGGAGGAGCTGAATGTGCAGGAAGATCTCACGTACACCGAGTACCCAATCAGAATACTGGAGGAAGCAAAAAGAGTTACCCGAAACAAGGTGATAAGAATGTGCAAAGTATAATGGAGCCAACATTCAGAGGATGAGGCAACTTGGGAAAGAGAAGAGGATTTGAGGGCAGAGTTTCCCAATCTATTCCAATCTGCAGCCGAATCTCGAGGACGAGATTCATCTTAAGGGAGTAAGGTCTGTAACACCCTAAAAATTAGGCCTTAAAAAATTAGGATTTAATTCATTTAATTGTTGATTTGTTCATGTCATGTAGGGGTTTAATTAAATTATGCCAAAATTAAAAGCAAAGGTAAGCGTAGGAAAACATGTATGTGCATTCATGCCGGAACATATTTTTGTTTGCTGGCATTTTATGTGATGGATTTTGAATTTATATTTGAAATCCTCATTTAATTTGCTTTTGAATATGTGTTTGTTTGTTTTCCTGCCTTAAGTCTGGTTTAGGCCCTTGAACTCTCAGCCCGATTCACCTTTGCCCCCCTAAGCTTTCCAGTCCAGCCCGCATCACCTCCCTCTCAGCCCGGCCCGCTCAGCCCAGCTGGCCCAGCCGCCCGCGCCCTCACCCGCTCCCGCCTCCCTCAGCTGAAAGCGCCCCGCCGCCTGTGCGCTTCTACCCGGGTCGCCGACAGGTGGGCCCCACCTGTCGGATCCATCCCCTCCGACTCGGACTCAGCCCGGAGTCCGGCCGGACGCCGCTGCTGCGCAACCGCCGCGCGAGATCCGCGCAGGGTAGTTCCCGTGACCGCCGCGGATCCCGTGGGCTTATCCCCTCGACCCTCCGCCCTATAAAACCACCCCGGGCCCCCCTTTCTCTTGTTTCCCGCACCCGAGAAGCGCCGCCCTGCCATTGCCACCGGTAAGCTCCGCCGCCGAGCTTGTGCCGCTGTTGCGCCGCCCCTGAGCTCACCCCGACCTTGCCCTTGTCCTCGCAGGAGTAGTCGCCGTCAATCCCCACGCCCAGGAGCCGAGCCGAGCCCCGGAGGAGCCCCGACGCCGAGCACCGAGCGCCGCCGCCTTCCCTCGTCGACGTCCGCCGCGACCACCGCTCGAGCCGCCTTCCAAACCCCCTGGTAAGGATCGCAAGCTCCTTAGCTCGCTCCCAAGCCAACCCGCACGCCAAATCGAGGTCCCTAGCCCCTAAACCGATGCAGCGCCGCCGCTCGACGCTGTCCACGCTCGCCGCCGGCCACCAACCGCCGCCCGCATCGATCTCAGCCGCCCGATCTAATCCGGACGGCCCGGATCTCCCCATACCCTTTCGGCATTTAACCGGTCCACCGTGGACCAGTGGACCGAGTCCACGGCGCGGTCCACGGCCCAGTCAGAACCACGTGGCGGCCACATTAGTGCCACATCAGCAGCCACGCCAACCAGCCGCCACGCAGTGCACCTTTTGCGTTTAGGCCCCTCTATTTTCCAGGAATTAACCCGCAGTCCACCCTAGTTCAAAAGTAATGAGATTTAGGTCCTTTTTCTTGCGTTTCAGACCCTGAGCTTTTAAATATTTGAACCTGCCGTCCTAGGTTGTCGTTTTTGCACGTTAGACCTTCTGTTTTTTATGTAATTACGTTTATGCCCCTGTTTTCTCGCTGTTAGGTCCCTGGAAGTTTAGTTTCTTTGCCAGCAAGCCCCTAGACCTTGTTTTAGCCCTAGAATATGCGTTTTGACTCCGATTTCAGTGATTCTTTCGCTCATGTGTTCGTAGTGATGCATAGAATAGTTTTATTAGCTTTTTAGCCACTGTTTGAGTTGTTTGGTGTACTGTTCTAATTTATTTTACTTGATATGCATGTACTGGCTTGTCTGGATTGTGTGTTGGTGATTGTTGATCGTGTCTAGCCGGTGAGCTGTTTGAGCCGTCCTTCGAGCAACACTTTGAAGAGCAAGAACAGCAGCTGCAGTACCAAGAGGAAGACAAGTATAACACGAGAATTCCTTGATACCTATACACCATTAATATTCACCTGCATTCATGCATGAGTTAATCTGTTTAGGTTATCCCCAGTATTCTTGGAACCTACTTTCTTGTTCAACTTGGGTTATGCATTTATGGGTAATAATGTGCTCGGCTATGCAACTTGATACCGCTGAACGATGATACTTGATATCTTTTAATGATGAATTGTTAAAACTGGCTTTTTAGCAACATGGTTAGGAAGCTGGAACACATGCTGTGTGCTTTGTTCTCGGCAACCCTTGTTCTGGAATATATGTTGTGTGCTTTATTCTAGGCAATTCATGATCTGGAACATGTGCTGTGTGCTTTGTTCTAGGCAACCTAATAAAATGGAACATGTGCTGTGTGCTTTGTTCTAAACAACTTTTAAACTAGAACATATGCTGTGTGCTTTGTTCTGGGCATCACTTGTTATGGTCTATCTTAAAGTGGCAACCCGGGAGAACAGTGCAACCACGGGAACTATATGACTCTGGTCTTGACTAAGTAAAATGCACAACTCTAACTAGTTGGGGGTTACCGAAAGGTGCAAGGGGGGATCCGTGGTTTAAGTATGAGCCTGATCTGCTTGGGGACGGACTCACGTTGCGCCCTGGGTATTTTTTTGATCCCGGGAGTTGGGTTCATGCGCCTATGTTGAAACCTTAGCGGCCCTTGGATTTTTAGAGGGACTTTCGAAAGGTCTCGTAGTGAAACCTAGCCGCACACCTAAGGAAGTGTGAAATGGGTCTAGCTAACCCGGGCATCGCGGGAATCACGACCAGTGGGGAAAGTGTACAACCTCTGCAGAGTGTAAAACTGTTATAACAGTCGTACTCACGGTTACAAGTGGCCTGGATCCTTTTTGAACGGTGACTTTTACTCTGGTGATGTTTAATTAAAATTGGTAATGATGATATTATGATACTTCTTTACATACTTAACTTCGGTTACTACTGGGATTTACCTACTACATTTTAGTAAATTGGTTTAATGCTAAAACTGAACAACTAAAAGTGCTTACCGCAGTTAAACAGTGTCTAGCCTTTTAAGCCTTCATCCCTCGTGTTATATTTGTTAAGTAAGATGGTTTACTTACACTTGCAATATTCAACAAAATCCCGGATGGGTAATCAGATGAACCTGAAGGTGTTGTGGAGTTCCCTGAAGATTTCTTAGACTTCTAGGCAGCAGTCAACCTGTCGGTGTCCTTGTGGAGTTGATGGTGCCACGAGAGTTTATCTTTTCGTATGCGTAAACTTTGATTAAAGACTTGAGTCTTATTTGTAATAATTCTGAGATGCTATTCTTTTGTATTCGAGCACTTGTTTTACTTTGGTATTCTGTTATTCTAAAGCTATATGTGTGTGTTGGACTTCCTGGATACACATATAGTAGCATTCGAGTTTATTCGTAAATCCGGGTGTGACATGTCCTTATATTACTTAAACTTTGAGGAAGGCAAGTATAACACGAGAAATTCCTTGCAACCTATACACCTTTAAGATTCATTTACATTCATGCATGAGTTTAAGTAATATAAGGACATACCTAGTTGCTTATACCTTGTTTACCTTGTTCAACTTGGGTTTATGTATTTTTTGGGTAGCAAAATGCTAGGCTATGCAACTTGAGCACACTGGATCAATGACATGATATATGGAATGATGGTTAAAACTTGCTTTTTAGCAACATGGTTTAGGGAGCTAGAACATGTGCTGTGTGCTTTGTTCTAGGCGTCTTTCCTTAAGGTCCGGTTCTTAAAGTGGCAACCCTGGAAAATAGTACAACCATGGGAACTACATGGCTTTGGTCTTGGCTATGTAAAATGCACAACACTAACTAGCTGGGGTTACCGAAAGGCGCTAGGGGGGAACCACGGTTGAAGTATGAGCTTGATCTGCTTGGGGACGGACTCTCGTTGCACCCTGATGTCCGTAGGCATTTGTTCACGTTGCGCCCTGAACGCCATCAACCCACTCACGTTGCGCCCTGGGTGTTTAGTTGATCCCGGGAGTTGGGTTCATGCACCTATGTTGAAACCTCAGTGGCACTTAGCTTGTTAGAGGGACTTTCGAGAGGTCTCATAGTGAAACCCAGCCGCACACCTCAGGAAGTGTGAAATGGGCCTTGCAAACCCAGGCATCACGGGAATCACGACCAGTGGGGAAAGTGTACAGCCTCTGTAGAGTGAAAACTGATATATCAGCCATACTCACGGTTACAAGTGGCCTGGATCCTTTTTTATTAGTGGTTATTTACCTGGTAATGATGGAACAATGATGGAATGATGATGAACGTGATGATACTTCTATGGGTAACAACTAGGTTTTTCGTATTACATTGTAGTAATTTGGTTAATGCTAAAATTGAACAACTAAAAGTGATTACCGCAGTTAAACCAAGTCTAGCCTTTTGAGCCTTCATGCCTCGTGTTATATTTGCTAAGTAAAGATTGTTTACTTACACTTGCTATAATTCAACAAAATCCCGAATGGGTACTCAGATGAGGCAGCACTTGAAGACTTTTCAGAAGTGTTCAAGGAACTCTAGGTTGTGGTTCACTAGTCGGCGTCCCTAGGGCATTGAGGCTTCATTGTGAAAGATAGTAAATAGACTTCTGTTGTGGTTTGTTTTAAAACTCTTGTCTTTTGTAATAGTTTGCTTTGTAATTCGAGCACTGGTTTACTTTGATATTCTATTTCTAGAGCCATATGTGTGTTTTAGACTTCCTAGGTACACACATATGTTGGGTTACTGACTGAAGCCAATGAGCCCAGACAATAGCTAAGACAGAGAAATAGAGACAAGCAACAATATATTACTTATCAACGGTGTTCTCAGAAATCTGCCCTTTACACGTTGGCCAAGGGTCTCCTTTTATAGGGAGGCCAAAGGCACTTTTACATTCCTATATGCCCCTGAAAACCAAGCATCATCCTCTAGACTATACAACTTAGATGTTTCAGGGACATGATTGTACATTCGCAATCTTCAGTGTGAATACGTAGACTGGTTACACCGTGTTTGACTCGGCTTGGACTCGGTCCACCTTGGCTTCTGTTGGGGGATTGGCCTGCCAAGAAACACCTTCAAATAAGTTTCGAGCAACATGACAGACGCGCTGGCTTCATCTGTAAAGCGAGAGACCATCTTTGGCTTCGTCTCCCCATGTCACCCCGAAAATGGCTTCGTGTCCGAGAAGGGGTGAAACGTTAAATACGACCATAGAACAGCTTCTGCAGTTGCTTTGGCAAAACAGAGATATTGTTGAGTGCTAAAAGTGATGGGCAGGGCTCTGGTCTACTTCGTCTGTGGCTTTAATGCAGGATTGGAGTGGAGCTAACAGCTTCGGATACCGGTGGAGCAAGGTCGCCTCGGCTGCTGGCAGAAGCAGGTAACGAAGGTGATTGCGCCTTCCCTCACGCCGGCGAAGCCCAGGGAGACCAAGTCCAAACCGAGTCAAACACGGTGTAACTAGTCTACGCATTCACACTGATGATTGCGAATGTACAATTATGTCCCTGAAACATCTAAGTTGTATAGTCCAGAGTATGATGTTTGGTTTTCAGGGGCATATGAGGAATATAAAAGTGCCCCTTGGCCTCCCTATAAAAGGGGACCCTGGGCCAACGTGTAAAGGGCTGATTCCTGAGAACACTGCTGACAAGTAATATATTGTTGCTTGTCTCTGTTCCTCTGTCTTAGCTGTTGTCTGAGTTCATTGGCTTCGGTCAGTAACCCAACAGCTTCGTTGGCGATTAGGAGGGCGCAGCCACCTCTGCAGCCTGCTTCGGTTCAAATAGCAGCGATGACGACCATTCTTGATCGAACCTGAAGCCATTATCTCCTTGCGAACCCTGTCACTTAACCAGAGACGTAGCAGATAAGTGTTATACTCGTCGTGTTAGGAGCTCAGGTTTACCTTTGTTTGGCTTAGGTATTGCTTATAGCGCTCACAAAGCCATATTCGGATGTTCTCTGTTGTACACAAGGACGAAGCCGCTCCTGTGTCGGAACGAAGAAACGAAGCCATTTTCATGACGCGTTAGCATGATGAAGCCGAAAATGACCTGCCTTTCCGTAAAGCAAAGGTAATATGGCTGGAGCAATGCCTTATATTTATCAGAGGTATTTCTCGGCAGGCCAATCCCCCAACAGTAGCCCCTCGCGGACGAGGGCTTTCTTCAACAGGCCGAGTTCCACAAAACTTGGATTGCTTGCCTGTCCAAGAAACGCCTCCTCTTGTTGGAGAAATGCCCGAGTAAGTATTTTGTTTTGATTCTTTGCTTTGGCTTCGATTTCCTTTGTTGCCAGCTAAGATTGGCTTTGTTTGTTTTGAACTTGTTGGGACGGTTCAGTTTTCGAGGCAAGCAACGGTCATATATTTTTTACCGTTGATTTTTATTTGCCTTCATCAAATTTGAATTTCTGTGACGGCTCATTTACCGAGATGGTTTAACGGTCACCCTTTTCACCCCCTATAAATAGGACCGAAGGGGGGTAACTTTACTTGCTTCGCTTTCAAGCTTTCTGCGATAGCTTACTGCTGACGCTTTTTGCCCGCTTCACAAGTCTTAGGTTTTCGGCGTTTCCTTTGCTTCGGTCACAAGTAAGTAAGCTTTCTGTGTTTCTGTTGAACTGCTTCATTTGTTTGTTTTGTTTTCACTTAACTGTATCATTTGCTTATGGCTGTTTTTTGACTTTGGTAGCGGCTCGCACGAAGCAAACCGCTCGTTTGATCGGGTCTTCCGATTCAGAGGGAGAAGGTTCTCATAACCCTGTCAGCATGACAGAAGATGAAGCTGCTGCTTTTGCTGCACATCTTGAGGAAGGTGCTAATACCATGGAGGTCGATCCAAAGGGCAAGGCCGTTGCAGATGAGGGCGAGGACTCTGGTGATGGGGAAGATGATGGCGATGCCGAGTCTATGGCAGATGAAGCCATTGAGGATGTTGAGGCTGATGTCTCAGATCTTGTGGATCCGAAGAAGAAACCCCGCACAACTATTTTCGGGAAGTCATTTGTGACTCCAGAACTTGTTAGGGTTTACGAGGAGAAAGGATACTTTCCTTGTTGGTCATGGGCGAGCTCCTGGTAATGAGGTCACTCCTGCACCTCAGGCTGACGAAGCTGTTGTTTTTCGGGATTTTTTCACCGCGGGGCTTCGGATGCCAATTCATAATATCATCGCAGAGATGCTTGGCAGGTTTGGTATCCAGCTTTACCATCTTACGCCCAATGGCATCACCCATCTGCTTCGTTTCTTTTGGGCGGTGAAGACCAATGGTTCTGATGTTGATGTAGAGGGCTTCATTCACTATTTTGAGGGTCATCGTCAGACGAAGGCAGTTAAGATTGATGGGGTTGAGTATGAGCCTGACTATGGCAGTGTCAGCTTCTGCGCTCGTCGGTGCCTTACTGATTTGGACAAGGTAGAACGTACCTTCAGTCAGCGCAACGCCTGGGATCGGAATTGGCGCAAGTATTGGCTTTATGTGAAGGTACCTTCGTTAGAGGTTACTTTGGAGAATGGCACGAAGCAGGTGACCTTTCCCCTGCATGGCCAAGTTTTGCCAAGTAATTTTATTTCCTGTCCTCCATTTAACCCAAAAGCGCCTGGCTATAGTCGATGTGAAACAGCTTTTTTCAAGGCCAGTCGTGTTAGCGGCAGTCATGATCTCATCGAGGAGGGACTTGCCATGGGAGTAAATTTCCTTTCGGCTGATCGGAAGCCATATGCAGTTGAAATGAGGTCATATCGAGGCTTATCTCATGTCTGCTTTCCTCTCTTTGGGGCCAAGAAGCCCCCTCATATGTCGGACTATGCCTATGTTTAGTCCATTGAGCTTACGACTGAAACTATTCTTGGGAAATATACGCCGAAGGAGCATGACAGTTGTGTCGCTTTGTTGGACGGTGCCCGCTTCAACATAGTGTTTGAAGAAATGAAAGTTAGCTACCCTCAGCGTGCTGCCCCCCAAGCCCGGTAAGAAGCTCACGGCTATTGACCACCCTAGTGTGGTGCCTGCTACGAAGCCGAGCCACGGCCGTGGGAAGAGGGGTCATGGCTCAGGCCGTGCCACGGGCAGTGGTTCTGATGAGGGTGGGGATGAAGGCGGTGGCAGCAGTGCTATAGCCCCTTCTGGCCATGGAGGTCAAGCAAGGAGTCGTGGCACTAAGGCAATTCCGACCAAGAAGAGGGCGTCGACTACTGCTCTTGAAGCTTCAAAGCAGCAGCGGTTGAGTGGCGCTTTGCCTGTCATGCATATTTCAAGTGCACCACCGCCGCCTGTGGCTTCGTCTGCTGCCCTGCCGATGCTGCTGTTGCGGCTTCTGCCTCTTTGGCAGTTTCTTCTTCTGGTGCACCTCCGCCCCTGTTGTTCCAGCTTCTGCCACTTTGGCGACATCCCCTTCTGGTCTTGCTGCGGCTTCGGCAGCTATAGACCTTAATTTTGGAGGTTAGTTGTTTATATTGTCTTTCGTCTCTTTAGGTTGTCTTTTTTTACTAACTTGTGCTTGGTTTTTCTAGTGAAATTGCCTACTGGTCCTTTCCTCCGGGTTTGTATCCCAGGGTGCGTTGATGATGAGGAGGATGACATCAGCTATAGCCGCCTTCTGAGGGAGGATGAAACTAAGGATTTAGCTTCTGCGGACCTTGAGGTTTCATCAGCTCAAGTCACGGCTTCTTCTCTTGATGTTTTAGCGAAGGCGGCGGCTAGGTCTCCTCTTGAGACAGTTCACGAGGATGCAGAGCATCCTGAGTCTGTTGCTGATGCTGCCGAGGGTTCGAGTGATGTGCGTGTGGCTACTACCTCACCTGTTGTTTCTGTTCGTGATGTCGAGGCCGAACCCTCTGCTAGTCCGACCAAAGTTGCTTCCCGGCCTGTCCATGTGGAAGGTAATACTTGTTTTTTCCTTCATGTTGTTTCTGTTAGATTTGGCTTTTGGCAAGAATGTACTAAGTTGTTGTGTGTGAAACGTTTCAGGCACCACCAATGTTGATATTGGATCCTTTGTTAATCGCCTTCGTCGAGATGGGCTTCATTCCATGAACGATGTCCCTGATTTTTCTCCAGATGGTATTTTTTGCTTCTTGTTTTTTTCTTTCGCCATGAGCTTTTTGGCTTCGTTACTAATCATGTCGTTTTTGTAGAATTTGAGAATCGTGTAAGGACTTTTGACCTTGATGTCCTTGCTGGGTCATGCATCACTGGCAATATGATGGTAAACTATATTTCCTTCGATCTTGTATCTTGATTTTGATTTTCTGTTTCATTTGAGTTTTTGCCTTTGTTTTCAGTCGATGATCTCGCTTCATGAACTTTGTGCGCGCCTTTCGGATCATCTCAATGATATTGAGAGCGAGAGGGCCGAATTGGAGGCTTTGCGGAAGGAGCGCGAAAGATGGGCCTCTGAGCAAGCTGATGTTGCTAAGTTGAAGTAGACCCTCAAAACTGAGAAGGAACAGCTTCGGGAAGAGCGTGAAACTGTTCATTCTGAGATTTCTTTGCTTAGGGAGAAAGTCATTGCCCTGGAAGCTGAATGCACTCATAATGCCGAGACCATTGAAGGGCTTCATACTAAGGTGGTTGATGATGCTACTTTAGTGCATGACTTGAAGAATCAGATAAAGAGCTTAGAGGGCGCGAAGGAGAAAATCTCTGCAGATGCTAAAAAATATAAGAAGGATCTCCTTGTTGCAGTTGATATGAAGAACTCTCTAAGTGACGAAGCTAATAGGCTCAGGGCTGCTGTTAAGAAGCTTCGTTTAGAGAAGGAGAAAATGGAGGAAGAGATCTATTGTCGTGGTTCACGAGTTTATCGTGGGTATGAATCGGCTCTCAAGCAGTATGGTGCGGAGCCGCTTCCTTTTTCGAACCAAGACTTTAGCTTTGAAAAGCTTTTTGACTGGCTTGACGACGAGTTCAAGTTCCTTCCAGACGATTTGTCCAAGGTTGGGGACTATGCTGCTCGTACATGCATAACAAATGCCTTCAAGATGCTTTCGGATCTGAGTTGCTCTCACTACAAGAACCTTCTGAGGAAAGACTATCAGTTTCCTGTTGCTCTTAATCCCGATCAGAAGGAACTATTCAACGAAGCTGTTATTGCGACTCGGGGCGCATTTTTGAAGAAGTTCTGGGCTGTTACTGGTCGAGAGTGCGCATGTCGCACGGCTCACGATCGACTTGCCAATGTTAGCTTCGTTTGTCATGTTCTTGTATTTATTTGTTTTTTCAATGAAGCTTGCTGTTATTTTCTTCTGATAGCTCATTTTGTCTTAGGCTAAGGAGTTGTTCGCGATAGAGATGCAGCAGAAAGCTGAAGCCAATGCCGCTACTACTGGTGCTTCCACCTCTGGAGCTAGAGCCAGGGCTGGCCAGGGTGGAGCTGGAGCCGGAGCATCCGATGCTGATCTGAAGGTTTAGCTTCGTCAGATCCAGTGCCTTTTGAGATTTTGTTGAGAGGTTTTAAACTTTGTAAATTTGTATATATTCAGATCCCTGATGAGGGAGATGTTGTTGAACTTGCTCCATTGGCCATGCGGGATGGTCTCCTTTGCGTGTTTGGCTTCGCATGGGAAGAATATCAACGACGTTATCCAAATTCGTGCCTTGGTGATTTTTGGGAGTGCTGCCATGAATTCTATCGTCATAGCGAATTTGATGTTTTTGACTTTTTTACTTCGTTCATTGCTCAGCGCTCAGAGCGTGTTGAGCTTGCTAGGAGGAGGAATGCTGAAGCTATCCCTTTGCTTCCTATTAAAATTGAGCCAGTGGACCTTAGCACTAGTCTTGAGGATTTTGGTTATGTCTTTAACGCTCCTAGATTTAGGAGATCCAGTCGTCAGTTCGATGGCTATGTCTTTGAGATGTTTTGATCATTTCCTTGTAAGTATTTTTGTAACTAACTTAAATGTGTGTATTCTGATTGAGAGCGTATGATTGAATGTAAACTCGATTTGCCTTCGTTTGAGAGAAACGCCTCCTTCCCCCGAAGCGAGTTTTTGTTCATTCATACGCGCATATTTGATGTACTGATTGTGAGATGCTTGATGCGCCCTATTTTTGGCTTCCCTTGGGGGCCATTTCTCTTTCAATTTTGAATAAGCTTAATTTGCTGTTTGCTTTGTCTTCGTTTGGCTTTTGAGCCGAATCCTTTTTTACTCCTTAGAGTAAGCATTTTTAAGTAAAGAAAAAGCTTTTATGAGCTGAAGCCCCTTTTACTCCTTAGAGTAAGCATTTTTAAGTAAAGAAAAAGCTTTTATGAGCCGAAGCCCCTTTTACTCCTTAGAGTAAGCATTTTTAAGTAAAGGAAAAGCTTTATGAGCCGAAGCCCCTTTTACTCCTTAGAGTAAGCATTTTTAGATCTAAATTGGCCTTACCTTTTGGGTAGGGTCAATTTAGTTCTATTTGTGTTATCGAATGCTAGCGACTTGGCCAAAGCCAATCGCTTTCGATGCAGTTTTTATGGGGAGTATCTCGTTCATATATTCTGCACGAGTTACACTTAGCACCGCCTCGTTAAAAACCTCACCCTTTGGTCAGGGTTCCCCTGTGAGGAAAAGAATACGGGCTTTTTTGAAAGAAAAAATCTACTCTACTGATTGACTTCATTTATAACTTACGAAGCCAATTTTACAGTCTTTTCACAGGTAATACCTTCGCACCGCATTTCATGAATGCAGCAGCTCATTACCTTCTTCATCACCTAAGTGAAATGAACCAGGCCTGTTGGTTTTGAGAATCAAGAATGGGCCTTCCCACTTGTTTTGTAGCTTCCCTTGGGGCATGCTTGAATTTTTCCTTAGTACCCAGTTGCCTTTTTTGATGTCTTTCCTTAGTATCTTTTTGTCGCGCCACTTCTTTGTTTCAGCTTGATATTTGAAGATGTTCTTAGCCGCCTGCAGCCTATAGATTTCGATGAGGTCCTTGTCAATAGCTTCGCTATCTTTAGGAGCTTCCTGTTGGGTACGAAGCCCTTTATGGAGTATTTCCTCTGGACATACTGCTTCTTCGCCATATAGCAACTGGGTCGCTCTTGAAGTTGATGTGTTGTGAGCCCAGATTACCTTCGGCAGCTCCTCTACCCATTTTCCTTTTTTCTTACAATTTGCTAAGCACTTTCGGATGGCTGTGAAGATCAAGCCATTTGCTCTTTCGACTGCTCCATTGGTTTGCGGGTGATATACTGATGCGAATTTTGCCTTCGTTCCAATTGACATGCAGTATTGTCTGAATTCGTCACAATCAAATTGCTTCCCATTATCAACTGTGATTTCTCTTGGGACTCCGAATCTACATACGATTTGCTGCCAGAAAAACTTGATGACTTTTTTAGCTGTGATATTGGCCAATGGCCTGGCTTCGATCCATTTTGTGAAATACTCAACTGCTACTATGGCGTATTTGAGATTTCCTTGAGCTGTTGGAAGAGGACCCACCAGATCGATGCCCCATCTCTGCAATGGCCAAGTGCGAGTTATCAGCTGTGATGGCTCCGAAGGAGATTTTCGGTTTGCTGCACATTTTTGGCATTGATCACAAGTCTTGATTGTATTTGTTGCATCATTGATGATTGTAGGCCAATAGAATCCTTGTCTCATTGCCTTCCCAACAATTGCTCTTGCCCCAAAGTGAGCTCCACATAAGCTGCTATGTATCTCTTGGACTGGTTCTTTGCCTTCGCTGTATGAGATGCAACGAAGCCAAGGGGCCACAACCCCTTTTTTGTACAGGGCATCATCAATTATTTGGTAGCACCTTGCTCTTTGCTGTATGGATTTTAGATCATCTTCATTAATGGGCTCATAAAATCCCCAAAGGTAAGCCATTATTGGCGATCGCCAATCTTCTGAGCTTATTGCGTTGATCAGCCTTGACTGCTCATCTATGTCTTTTATCGATGGTGTTGTTAATGTTTGAAAGAATACATCCGGTGGAAGCTTGTCCCCATTTGCGGCTGCTTTATCCAGTACATCTGCTTCTTCATTTTTTGCTCTTGGTATGTATTCTACAGTGAAGCCTTTGAATTTCTTCTCCATTGATCTCACTGAACTTAGGTATTTGATTAGCTCGGGTTGCTTCGCAACACTTTCTTTTTCGATGTGGTCTGCCACCACCTTCAAATCTGTTTTTACTATGAATCGTTGAGCACCCAATGCCTTCGCTTTCCTGAGCCCTAATAATACGGCTTCGTACTCTGCGACGTTATTTGTGCTTCTGTCGCTGCTTCTGCAGAACTCTAAGTTCACTGCATATCTTATTTTCACGCCAGAAGGTGATTGTACAACCACTGCAATGCCGGCCCCTTTTTCCCCCCAAGCACCATCACAGTGTATTAGCCAGCTTTCCTCTCTGGTCAGATTTTCTGCCGAAGGCGATGTCCATTCTGCTATGAAATCTGCCAAGACTTGTGATTTAATGGCTGTTCTTCGTTCGAAATCCACCACATACTCTGATAGCTCTGCAGCCCATTTGCGTATCCTTACTGAAGCTTCTTTGTTACTTAGGAGCTCTTTTATTGGTTGATCTGTGAGCACCTTGATGTTGTGCCCCTCAAAATAATGCCTTAGCTTTCTAGATGCCATTACCACGGCGTATATCATTTTCTCAATCTCAGTGTATAATAGCTTCGAACCAGCCAATGCCTCAGATACATAGTATATTGGATGTTGTGTCGATCTGCCATCTATCAACTTCTCTACAATAAGCGCAGCACTAACGACTGATTGCGAAGCTGCGATGTATAACAGTAAAGGTGCCTTTGGGTCATGTACTGTCAGCTTCATGAGCTGCATCAAATATTTCCTTAGCTCATGAAATGCCTTTGACTGCTCTTCTCCCCATTCAAATTTTGCTGCATTTCGAAGTGTTGCAAAAAAAAGGTAAGCTTCATTCAGCTGCTTTTGCGATGAATCTATTAAGTGCTGCAATTCTGCCAGAGAGTTTCTGGATATCTCTCATGCATTTTGGCTCTTCCATGTCGAGAATTGCATCTATCTTATCTGGGTTGGCTTTGATCTCGTTTGCTGACACCAGACAGCCGAGTATGTTCCCTTTGGTTACTCCGAAGACACATTTCTCCGGGTTGAGCTTGAGACCAGCTTGTCTCATACGTGCGAAGGCGACTGCCAAATCTGATATGTGATCTTGTCTTTTGGCGCTTTTTACCAAGATGTCATCGACATATGCAAGTATAGTTTTGAACAATTCATCTTTGAACACTGTACTTGACATACGACAGAAGGTGGTTCCTGCATTTCGAAGCCCTTCGGGCATTCTAACGAAGCAAAATGTGCCAATCGGGGTAATGAAGCTGGTCTTTTCCTCATCTTCTTTTTTCATCCAGATTTGGTGATAGCAAAAAAAGCAATCTAGGAGGGACATCATCTCACTTGCTGCGGCTTGATCAACAATTTTATCAATTCTTGGAAGTAGGAAATCATCTTTTGGGCAAGCTTTGTTGAGGTCGGTGAAATCAATGCACATTCTCCATTTGCCATTTTTCTTCTGGACTGGCACGGTGTTAGCCAGCCAGGTTGGATATTTCACTTCACGTATGACATTGGCATCCAGCAGCCTTTGCACTTCAGCTTTCACAGCCTTTACTTTTTCTTCGGACATCTTTCTTAGCTTCTGCTTCTTCGGCTTCATATCGGGGTTGATTGCCAGTTTGTGTTCAATTAAGCTTCTGTCAACGCCAGGCAAATCCTTGCTTGACCATGCGAAGACATCTTTGTTATTTTTCAAGAATTCTATGAGTCTATCTTCTTCTTCTGGCTCCAAATCCGAGCCTATAATCACTTTTCTGTCAAAGACATCAGGCTGTAGCTGCACCTATTTCATCTCTGTTGCTTCTTGCATTCTCTTGCTATCTTTCTCAATGTTTGGCTTTTTTTCTGGGTAGTATGGCTCCTTTTCTTCAAGCAGATGTACATTTCTTTGGCCTGGTGTTTTGGCTCTCTCAATGTTTCTGGCTTCCTTCTGATCACCAAACACAGTGATGACTCCTTTTAGGGCTGGCATCTTCATACACAAGAATGATTGCCTTATGATGATGTCGAAGGTATTTATGACTCCCCTTCCAAAAATAACATTGTAATCGAAGATCATGTCTACAACATCGAAGGTGATGAACTCGGTTCTTGCATTGAATGTATCACCAAAGGATACTGGTAATGAGATTTTGCCCAGTGTTTGCGTGCGCTTCCCCCCGAAGCCAACCAGTGGAGTGTCTGATGGCTCCAGGTTGTCTGGGTTGATATTGGTCATGCTTCTTAATGTTTTTGCTAGGATGATGTCAGCGGAGCTTCCAGTGTCCACTAGCACTTTTCCAATTGTCCAGCCAGCAATATTGGCTTCTATTGACATTGCGTCATTGTGTGAAAAGTTATGTAGCTTCAAATCATCTTCGGTAAACGTGATTGGCATGTGGGACCACTTCGATTTCTTGTAAGGACCGTCAACTGAGATGTTGTTGACTTGGTGGAAGTAGCTCTTTCTTTGTTTTTTTGTTTCGAAGGCGAGTGATGATCCTCCAGTTATGGGTAGAATGAGTCCATAACTTGGGAGTGGGTTAGGTTGTTCTTGTGTTTGGGGTTTTGGTTGTGGTGGTGGTGGTGGTGGTGGCGGTAGCTCCTCAACCTTGATGTTTTGCGAAGCCACTTGCTGGGAAGTTTGAGGGTATAGGTGAGGGTATATGGTTGGTGGGTAGTAATGTTGAAAGGTTTGTGGCGAAGGCGAATACTGAGTCGCCATTGCTGTTGTTGGGTGTACAGCACTTGAGTTCAGGGATGGATATATTGGGCAATATGGCTGGATAGCTTGAGTTTGTGTTTGGGTTTGGGTGTTTGGGTGCGAAGCCGAATGTGGCTTCGTTTGGGTAGCTTGGATTTTGTCTGCCTTCATTTTGTCAATGGTTCTCTTGATGTCTCAGCACTGTTTTGTGCCATGGGTGTGATTTTTGACATGATATTGGCGAAACAACTCTGGTCCCGAAGGTGGACCCCTTCCTCTTCCTCGGCCTCTGCCGGTTCTTCCACCCCTATGGGTAGGCTCATTTCTTTGGTTCTAGAGTTGGCTTTCTGGGTAGGTAGGTTTGTTCTCTTGGAACGAAGATGGGCTCTCCATGCTCATGATGGTTTGGGAAGTGTAATTTTGGTAGTGGTTTTGGTTGTAGTGGTGCTATTTGTTTTGGGAATCATACTGGCTTTTCATGACAGCTTCTCTGGCAATTCGCCTTCGGTTGTCATTGTCGGATCGATAATATTTTTTGAACTCCTCATAAAGATCTCCGAGGGTTGCTGGTGTTTCCCTTGCAATGTGCTGCGTGAATGGGCCAGGCCGAAGCCCCTGTATAGCTGCAAACTTGGCGGCTTCGTTAGGAATATGAGGAGCCTGAGATCGCAGTCCCACAAACCTGTGAAAGTAATCCTCCAGAGATTCCTTCGGCTGTTGGTGTAGAGTTAGTTCTGCATATGAAAGTGCTTGGTCTCCCATTATGCTGAAATTCTTGATCAGCTCTCTCTTCAGATCATACCAGCTGCTGATAGATAACCCTGGAAGCTTGGTGTACCAGTTCATTGCAGTACCATCGCAAACAATAATGAAAGACTTTGCCAGCACCACATCATCTCCCCCTGCCAAAGCTATTGCAGCCTCATAGCTCATGAGAAATTGCTTGGGGTCTGTGAGGCCATTGTACCTTGGTAGAGAGATGGGCTTGTATGAAGGCGGCCATCTTGCCAATTGCAGACTTTCTGAGAGAGGGCAAGTGTGATCAATTGGACGAGTGTGCAACACTTGGAAGCCGGTTTCTGATGTGGAATTGCGATTTGTTCCAGCACTGGTGAAGCCAATTGGATCATTGAGTTCTGCTTAGAGCTCAGCGACTTGTTTCTTGGCTCTTTTGAGTTCTTCTCGGAGCTTCGCAGCTCTGGGGCTCGTGGAGTTCAATCTTCTCTGCTTCGCTTGCCTCAGCTCTTCCAACTGCTTCCTGACCTGCAGCAGCTGGTGTTGTTGTTCTTCTTCTTCCTCTTGCATTTGCTGTTGTAGCTCCAGCTGGGCAGCTTCGAGCTCTCTCTGCTGCTCCAAACGGCGAAGGTGAAGCCTTTCCTCCACCCCGCGCAGCTTTTCTTCGGTGGTGAGAGTGTCTTCATCGACTTCCACTTCGTCAGTGATGGCTTCGGTTATGGGTGGTAAGGTGCTTGGTGGAATTATGGCTTGGGCATCGGCTTCGCCGGTTGAGGGTGTGTCTTCGGTGGTGTTGGTGGGTGGTCTTGTTGCTACTCTTCTTGGTGGCATAGTGGTGTTCGTGGGTTTCTTTCGTGCACAGCACAGACGGTGGGCACCAATTGTTGGGTTACTGATCGAAGCCAATGAGCCCATACAATAGCTAAGACAGAGAGATAGAGACAAGCAACAATATATTACTTATCAACAGTGTTCTCAGAAATCAGCCCTTTACACGTTGGCCAGGGGTCTCCTTTTATAGGGAGGCCAAAGGGCACTTTTACATTCCTCATATGCCCCTGAAAACCAAGCATCATCCTCTAGACTATACAACTTAAATGTTTCAGGGTCATGATTGTACATTCGCAATCTTCAGTGTGAATACGTAGACTGGTTACACCGTGTTTGACTCGGCTTGGACTCGGTCGACCTTGGCTTTGTTGGCGATTAGGAGGGCGCAGCCGCCTCTGCAGCCTGCTTTGGTTCAAACAGCAGCGATGACGACCATTCTTGATCAAACCCAAAGCCATTATCTCCTTGTGAACCCTGTCACTTAACCAGAGACGAAGCAGATAAGTGTTATACTCGTCGTGTTAGGAGCTCAGGGTTACCTTTGTTCGGCACAGGTATTGCTTATAGCGCTCACAAAGCCATATTCCGATGTTCTCTGTTGTACACAAGGACGAAGCCGCTCTTGTGTCAGAACGAAGAAACAAAGCCATTTTCATGACGGGTTAGCATGACGAAGCCGAAAACGACCAGCCTTTCCATAAAGCGAAGGTATTTCTCGGTAGGCCAATCCCCCAACAACATAGCATTCAGATTTCTTTTGTAAATCCAGGTGTGACACCAAACAATCTCAACCGCCTCTGGCCGCCTCTACACTACCTATGGATGCTATAAATGCTTGCCATGGCCCCTGCATTCAAAACACACCAGAAGAAGAGCACTCATTTGCTACAAGCTTAGTTTTAGTCTAAGTAGTGATAGTCTTAGTAGTTGATCTTCTGAAGGGCTTCTCGAGGAGTCTTGGTAAGCTCTAGAGTTCAACTTTTGTATCTCTTTACTTACTTGTAAGACTTTGATCTTAATGGAATCATCTTCATACTTATGTTGTATGCCTCAACTTTGCTCTACTTACTTAGTATATACATCTTATATCTTGCACCTTATTCAAGCTGATGTATGCTACGACACCGGCTCAATGTGCCTTATGGTTGCTCTGTCTATTAACGTGATAGATAGGGTTGTGTTTCTTTATGCAAACATGGTGTTTTATATAAGGAATACCATAGAGCATATCGCTGCCCCACAGATTAGTAGAGGTTGGCGGCAGGTGGTGACAGCCCTGTTCGTCCTTTGTAATCCTCCACGTTCGGGAGATGATGTTAGGCTTGTATGATAAGATGTCCTACTATCGTCCCCTTGATGAGGGAACCACTGGACACTTCGATATGTCCTCTAACATATGTCCCTTGACTGAGCTTGTATAGAATAAGGTTGTATATCCAAGTCCCATATGTATGATGTTCATGAACCCTCTTTGATCTTTACTAATGTTCAATTTACTAACCAAGACTTAATTATCGATGAGCAATGAACTAAATGCTTTCCCTATAGATAAACAAATAATGATACTCTGGAATACTCCCAGGTGAAATGCTACAATGTACTTCTATGCGCTTGCAGAATACTGTAAATGTTAAGAAATACTAACAAGGGGCGCGTTCTAGGGTTGTGGGATGACCCCCACCACGTCCTGGCCGTCCCCTACCCTCTCATATACCTCCATAGCTGCCACAAACAGATTGGGTTTTGTTTTCATCGAGTTAGCCATTGCCGTCGCCTTTCAGCATGCGTGTTAGGTGGATCACCTATTGAACGTGCTCCACAAGATCGCTGCTACTGCTGGAGTTGGTGTATCGGTTGCTAAGGCGCAACATCCTTAGATGATTGTAGTCGGGTCGTGAACGTTTCTGTAGTCCTAATCAAAGTTATCCCCGTCGCTCACCATAAGATCAGCACCAAACCCTAGAGTTGGGGTTTTACCAGTATATAACCCCAACTCTATTGTTTTGTGCTGATCTACTAGTGAGTGGTGAATAACTCGATTTGGGGGTGGATTCGATGTTGTGCTGCCCGACTACAACAACCACAAGGATGCTGCGCCTTAGTGATAGTTACACCGGCTCCAATTTGTTGTTATCCTTGCCATGCCAAGAACAACCTTGTATCTGCAAGCAAACCAAAGAACAAGCAAGAACAAGTGGATAAGCAAACAGCGCACAGACCTTGCCCAAGGGATGAATATGATACACTCGAGTTTGGGGTTCTGAATCGAGTAGAACAGGTGGTCTAGTCGACACACGCATCTACAAGGAAGTGGCAATGGCTAAACTTACATCTAAACAAAACCCAAACCCTAATGTGGTGGTGGCTACTGAATATATGACTATTAGGTCGTGAAAAAACCCCCAAGCCATGTCCCTATTGGACTCCAAAGTGATACACGGGCCAACAATCCAAAAGACAGTGGTGCAACACCTTGATAGGTTCTGTACATCCACTTGTTTTGATGATTCCCATCAACTCAGATAGTATTTAGATATCAGATCGGTGCCATTGGAAAGATTATCTCCTTAGCTTTCCAATCATATGTAGAACGCCCAAAACCGAGCCTGGATGCTCTTGGACTCCGAAACGGACTCGAACTTGACATGGACTGGGCCTCTAACTTGTGATGGACGCCCTTGCTGGCCTCTAAAGGTGGTGGCCAAGGAGGAGGAAGTACATGGGCTTCCTTGTTGTGTTCTCCATATGGTGAAGGCATGCTCCATCTTGGGCCAGGGTCCCAAGTGTGAATAATAGCACCCGGCAGAAACAGAGATAACATTTCTTGATGGTATAGAAGACTTGCTGACATGATATTGAGGTTAGCTCAGATCCATTTGAAAGCTTATAAAATAATCTTTCCATCAAGTGTTCATGGACCTCAATGACACTCCAGATGAAGGAACCATGGCCTTTCCAGTGAAGTACTCCCAAACTGTCGGCGAATCGAGTGTTCATTTTTTATGGACTTGCACTTCGAGGTTGGTCTTGTTCATGGCATATCCAAAGTATTTCATCATCACTGTTGTTCCTAATCACATGTGAAATACTGATATTAGGTAGTAAACAATTCTTATTTTTATTATCATTATGTAAACTTAGGAACGAGCTCACCTTATAACCAATGGTCGTATCCGAAGGTGTCATGTCCTCATTGTTGACACCAGCGGTGGCAAACAGAAAGTCCACAAGCGCACGACTGTCGAAGTAGCTTTCACCCGAGAGTAAGCCAGGTATCGAATCCACGGGAAATGAGAGGGCACTGCTTAATCACTAAGGCTGTCCGGATTGATCGAGTTATATGAAGGATGGGCAGAGAGGATAACTTAGCACTAAGCTAAGAATATAGCTAAGGGAGTTCTCCTATGCTTGCTTCGGGCATCGGGGTATCCTAGGCCATTAGGAAATTGCTAGCCAATAGCTCTACGCCGTACCCAAATGTGGAGGATTAGAATGGACAGACCGGGCTGTCACCACCTGTCGCCTACCTATACTAATCCGTGGGTTTACAAGGCAAACGAGGGCAGATATACTCCTAAGCACCACGCTTACGATAATATCGGCTATCCTAACCTTGCATAGAGATTAGAATACTTTACGAATAAAGCAACGAACCCACAAGCAAAATAAAGAACCCAGCTTTTTGTAACTCAAAATGAAATACTTGACTAAATATCCCGGATACTTACAAAGAAGCTCATATCCGCCGAGTTACAAGTGGAGGGTCGCCGACATGATGGGACTCCACCAGACTCTCCTCACTCTCTCCCTATTTCTACTCTAAAATATGAGGAGGGCTTCGCCTTGACTTCTTGCTCCAGCTCGATGATGCTCTCCAATGCCCGGGTCTCAGCTATTTATAGCTCGTAGAGGCGGTTGGAAGTGGACATGTGGAAGCTGGGGACGAATCGACTCAGTCCAAGATCGGGCGACCGAGGAGGTCAGCCGACCCTTAGATACAACGCCTTGAGTGGTGCATGACAGAGATGGACTCTTGGATGAGAAAGATGAGGTGGTTTGGCCTTTGGACCAGGTTGGCCGACCTAGGGGGTCGGACGACGTGGCGCCAGCACATCTCGGGCCCATCTTCGGCTGGGTGACTGTGTAGTGGGCCCTCATGGCGGTTCTAGGTGATAGAGCTGAATTTGAGTGCGTTTAGTTTGTGAGGTGGGCCCTTTGATCCATGAGACCTCCCGTTGGACCATTCCCCTCTCTTGGATCCAACCATCATGGAATCAGCGGCTAGGATGGTCCTAGAGTGTGTTTGTTCGCTGTGGTCAAAGATGGGCCCCATTGGGCTCTGGGCAAGGGTCGACCGACCGGGCCAGGTCGGGCGATGGCCTTCTGTGCCCGATTGCCCTCATCTTTTGCCAGACATTATCTTGTAGGCCCTGGAGTCCTACCCAAGGGGGCTCCACTCCATTTGAGAATGTTTACTTGTGGATGTGGCCCCTTTGATCTATGTGCTTCTCTGGAGGTCCTTCTCGTCTTTGGGATTGAGCCTACCTTGGTGCACCAGCAAGGGTTGGTCTAGAGTGGATTTCCTAGCGTATATCTAAAGATGGGCTCATTTGGTCTCAGTTGGGCGTCGACCGACCTAGGGGATCGGGCGACGGCCCACAGACGAGCCCGTTTTACCTCAAATTTCACCTGTTTCCTCCTACATACACATAGTCACCAAAACTAGTTGAATTGGTTAGATATAACCCATATAGCTATGGTGAATGCATTTTTGTATATATTTTCTGCAGGAGCTGATGGTCAAAAGTGGTACTTAAAGACCGTCAACAAGCTTCCCCACACTTAGCCTTTGCTCGTCCTCGAGTAAAGCTTTAGGACTAAGGTGGAAACCATGACTCCTTCTGATATGAAGCTAGAATATAAGTTATTCCAAAACATACCTGCACTTGTGAATTTTGAAGTGTCTACCATGTCATCTTGGATGGTTGAGGAATGGAACAGCCTTGATTCAAGTCATCTTCACTCTTCTGTTAAGTAACTTGGGTTTTTGGTAAATTTTCAAAAGCACAACCTTACATAGCTCCTCGAATGATTCTCTCGAATCGCTCAATGTGTATGGTTCCTTACCAAGGCATTAACTTGCCTTCTTTCACCCTACTTCTAAAGGCTTATGTGTAGCTCAAGGTAGGAGTAACGATAAGGCATAATTTCATCACATATATTGCAAAATCAAAGAGTGGATCAAAGAAGAAAACTTTTCATACAATCTGATCAAGATGTGCATGTGTGTGGAACAATGTAATGATAACTCCTTTTTGTATGATCTCTCTCTTGAATTTATTTTGAGACCATGGCTATATATTTTTTTTTCATGATACTTGGGCCTTCATGTGCCCATGTTTTTTTTCTCTTTTTTTTATGCTTGGACCTTCATGTGTCCATATATTTTTTCTATAGCCCATGTGTCTTTTGCAATAATACTTGAAGAGGAGATCAACACTTAAATGGAGTATTTATTTTGTGGATGGATGAAATGTATGTTGCTAACTTACAATGTAGAAGTTTAGCATGTGTATGTGGAGTGTACGTGATCTTGATCATAAAATTATGAAGAGTATTTTACAAGGGTCACCACAATTTGATAAAGCTCAATGTGATAGCAAGCAGCATATGTGTATAGGCTTTGCAAAATAAACATCATGTGGCTTTGGTAGGAATAAGGCATCACTGAGGAGCTTTGTAAGGCTATTGATTTTAAGCTTTGCAAGAAATCATCCCAAGCACCAAGTAGCTTGTCGGATGGCTTTAGCGGAACATTTCCTAATAGAGTATGCGTTATGTGGAATGACATGATGTTGACCTCCACGATGGGGTTGAAGTGGGCTTCTATGACAATTCCCCTTATAGAACATGGAAGGATTATGGATGGTGAACTATTCCAAATTGCTTCATAGAAGTGTCTCACTCCATCCGACCTTTCCTCCTTTATGGCTTTCATGACAATTGCTCTGTTGGGAGGATCGGGAAAGCGGGGTGTCGTAGCCTTCTTCTACCGAAAGTAATCCAAGGTGTTTCCATGATTTTCAGATAGATCATCCTCGAATTCAAAAGGCAATCTGCAAGGCTCAGTTTCCTCTACCTTAACGGATGGTGTCTCAGGAGCTGGATCTAAACTGGGCAAGTTTGGGGGTAAGGTAAGGGTGGCTTGGTGGTCTTCTTGCTCAGTTTCGTCCATAGCAGCGAGAGAGTTTTCTCGGTTTTTTTTCTAGGACCTCTCTCGCTTTAGCCGGCATTACATGTAGGAATGATCCTTCGGCGGCTATATCAATGATTCGGGTAGCTTCGCTAGTCAAACCAGACTGAAAATGCTACATAAGCATAAAGTCCGGGAATCCTAGATCCGTTCCAGTAAGACATGACTCCTGGAATCGGTCCTATGCTGCCGTGATCATTTCCTTCTCCATTTGCTTGAAGTTAATGATTTCCTTCCGAAGGGAACAGATCTGATGAACGGGGAAGTACTCTAGACAGAATTTGTCTCGTAACTTCTCCCACTCACCGTTCGTTAGTCCAACGGTATGGTCATACCACTTTCTCGCCTTCTCTTTGAGAGAGAACAGGAAGAGCTTCCATCTAATTGTCGCTTATGTCATGCCTGATATGACCAGACATGAGCAGAGCAACTCAAATTTGTGTAGGTGATGGTATGGGTTTTCATCATCACGTCTTGAGAAGGATTTCTCCCAGACCATAGCTATGAAAACTGGCAAAGCTCATAGCTATCTGTTTGTATAGGATTTGACGAGGGATGCGGCTCCAAAAGTTCACCCTTCGGAGCAGAGAACTCATGGATTTGAAGGGAGTTCATGGTTAAAGAATAAAAAGGAAAGAAAGGATAAAATAAAAGATAAACGGGTAACCGTAGTTCTTAGACAACACAGCTGCCGTTGCCCAGCAATGGTGCTAGAAAGCTTTTTGCCACCAACGGTGGCAAACAGAAAGTCTTCAAGCGCACGATTGTCGAAGTAGCTTTCACCCGAGAGTAAACCAGGTATCGAATCCATGGGGAACGAGAGGGCACTGCCTAATCACTATGGTTGTCTGGATCGATCGAGTTTATATGAAGGCTGGGTAGAGATGGTAACTTAGCTCTAAGCTGAGAATATAGCTAAGGGAGTTCTCCTATGCTTGCTTTGGGCACCGGAGTATCCTAGGCCTCTAGGAAACTACCGGCCAATAGATCCACGTTGTACCAGAATGTAGAGGAATACAATGGACAGACAGAGCTGTCACCACCTACCGCCTACCTCTACTAAACCGTGGGGTTATGAGGCAAACAAGGGCAGATATACTCCTAAGCACCACGCTTACGATAATATCGGCTATCCTAACCATGATCAGATATTAGAATACTTTACAGATAAAGCAACGAACCCATAAGAAAAATAAAGAACTCAGCTTTCTATGACTCAGACTTAAATACTTAGCTGAATATCCCGGATGCTTACTAAGAAGCTCGTATCCACCAAGGTACAGGTGGAGAGTCGCCGACACGTCGGGACTCCTCCAGACACTCCTCACTCTCTCCCTGGTTATACTCTAAAATATGCGGAGGGCTTCCCCTTGACTTGTGGAGGGTCGATGGTGCTCTCCAACGCCCAAGTCTCAGCTATTTATAGCTTGTAGAGGCGGTTGGAAATGGGCACATGGAAGCAGGGGACGAACCGACTCAGTCCTAGGTCGGGCGACCGGGAAGGTCTGCTGACCCTTAGATCCACCGCCTTGAGTGGTGCACGGCATAGATGGACTCCTAGATGCGGTGGGAACGAGCACAAGAAAGATGAGGCGGTTTGGCCTCCGGACCAGGTCGACCGACCTAGGGGTCGAGCGACGTGGCGCCGGCACATCTCGGGCCCATCTTCGGCTGGGTGACTGTGTAGTGGGCCCTCATGGCAGTTCTAGGTGATAGAGCTGAATTTGAGTGTGTTTAGTTTGTGAGGTGGGCCCTTTGATCCATGAGACCTCCCCTTGGACAATTCCCCTCTCTTGGATCCAATCATCATGGAATCAGCGGCTGGGAAGCTCCTAGAGTGAGTTTGTTTGCTGTGGTCAAAGATGGGCCCCATTGGGCTCCAGGCTAGGGTCGGTCAACCGGACCAGGTCGGGCGACGGCCTTTTGTGCCCGATTGCCCTCATCTTTTGCCAGACACTATCTTGTAGGCCCTGGAGTCCTACCCAAGGGGGCTCCACCCCATTTGAGAATGTTTACTTGTGGATGTGGCCCCTTTGATCTATGTGCTTCTCTCAGGGTCCTTCTCATCTATGGGATTGAGCCTACCTTGGTGCACCGGCAAGGGTTGGACTAGAGTGGATTTCCTAGCGTATATCCAAAGATGGGCTCATTTGGCCTCGGTTGGGCATCGGCCGACCTATGGGGTCGGGCGATGGCCCATTGAGCCCATTTCGCCTCAAATTTCACCTGTTGCCTCCTGCATACACATAGTCTCCAAAACTAGTTGAATTGGTAAGATATAACCCCTATAGCTATGGTGAATGCATTTTTGTATATATTTTTTGCAGAACTGACGGTCAAATGTGTTACTTAAGGACCGTCAACACTCATCATTCTCTCCTTCCTGAAAGCGGTTTGACTGTAGTTGTAGAAGAGATCATAGATAGCAGCCAACAATTCCCTTCTTCTTTAAGACAAAACTAGACAAACCTGACATTTTAGGATTAGTGTTATTGCAGCTGTCTACTAGTACTTGATCATAGTGTGCCACAGCCAACGAAGATGTTAGTTTTGAACAAATATAAACTTGGTGTACCATATATTATCCTTTAGAACTATACTTGCCACTAAAGTGATATGTATGATTAGACAAGCATTTTAATTTTGAATATGCAAAAATTCTCTCCTCCAAACTGTTCAGATTACACAGAATATCAAATTCAATATAACCCAAAGTATTTAAAGAAGACAACAATTTTAGTTCATCTTGTGCACAAGTAATAGGAAGAAAAGGTTTATCCTTAGCACATTGATATGGTTCTAAAGCAAAAGTATCATACTTGTTCACTAGTTGAGGCAATAATTCAATTAAGTTCTCTTCACTCAAATCATTAGTAAGTTGGCTCTCAATTCAGCAAGCAAGTTCAACCAAACAAGATAGAGGATTATATGATTCATGTAATAGTCTATCCTGAATTTTAATATTAAGCTCGTTTAGAAATCTAATTTCAGTAGCTTCTTCACATTCTTCCAAACCACAACACAATATATGAAATTTCAGATTATGGTAGCATGTTTCAACAATGTTGCTACCTTGTTTCAAACTATGCAGCTTAGCAAGCAAATAGTTAGCATAATATTCAGCAACATAATTTTCTCTCAAAATTCTTTTCATATCATTCCATGTTTTAGGTACTCTATCAAATCTCAACAAGTGCTTCCACAAGGTCAAAGCATAATGAATTAAAATTGTTGAAATAGCTATCACTTTTTGCTCTTCAGACAAATCATATTTTCTCAATTCTTTGTCTACAACTAGCTCCCATTTAACATATGCGTTAGGATCAAACTCACCAGCATAGGAATGCAAGAAGTGGATGACATCCTCAATCTGAAGATGTAGTTTTGTTGGCTCAAGTATTTCCGTATCACCTGCCATGATTAATGGGAGACAAGAAACAAACACGAAAATATGTATGCTCCTATCAACTACTAGGATGTAATTGTTGTAGTTCTCTCAGTCTCAATCTATGCAGAAAAGCTCTTACAAGTTCTTACTAAGCAAAACAGGATTTGTTGGCAGCCGACAAGAACAACTCAAACGGTGACACAAGCACACCCTGTGATGTTGTAGAAAATTTGTGGAGCTATAGGTGGCTGCAAGGAAAAAAAATCAAGGTATAGCTAGAACCACGTTGGTCAATACAAATTTAATAAGCGTTCAAAGATGGTCCTGTGCTAGTCCTAGAAAAAATTCATGCTAGAGACGCGAGCCTGAACACAAGCGTTGTCACACACCAAAGTGACCAAGGGACACAAGGAAAACAATACCTTGTCCTTTTTTCTTCTTCTTATTTTTTCTTCTTTTTTCTTTCTTTCTTCTCCCTTTTTAGAGGACTAAACTCTTTTTCTCAGTATCAAGACAAATGAATACAATGGGTTATTGCACACAGCCCCTTTGAAATAAGATTAACAACTCTAGTTTCAGATTGCAGATCGCGAATCTCCAGCGTAATTGCGAAGTGCTCAAAACGAATTATGGGGCAAGGTTGGATCCGTTGGAAAGATCACAAGATAAGCTTTTTGGATTGTATTTGAACTCTTGAATCAGATATTAGCAACAAAACATATGAATATTTTCGTCCCGTGCTGAATTGGGAGAATCTAGCAGCGGAGATGTAAATGGTTCTAGTGGATCTCATGGTGACATAAAGCGTGAGCAGAACTCGAAACTCTAAAGAATTAACTACTAAGAACCAGCAACTAGTATAGTCAATGCAACTAAAAATTCAACAAGCAAAGAACTAAGTAGAACAGCAAAGACTCAAACTTATTGTTGGAATTTTCAGATCTAACATATTTTTTTAGAATTATTGGACTGTAGGTAAATTAAGAATCACTCACCAATCAACCTTGCTCTAATACCACATGATATAACCTCTACTCTAGGGTTTGGTGCTGATCTTTCGGTGAGTGGTGGATAACTCGATTTGGGGGTGGATTCGACATTTGTGCTGCCAGACTACAACAACCACAGGGATGCTTCGCCTTAGCGACAGTTACACCGGCTCCAATTTGTGGCTATTCTTGCTGTGCCAAGGACAACCTTGTACCTGCAAGAAAATCAAAAAACAAGAAAGGACAAGTGGACAAGCAAATAGCGCACAGACCTTGCCCAAGGGAAGAATCTGATACACACGAATTTGGGGTTCTGAATTGAGTAGAACGGATGGTCTAGTCGACACACGCGTCTACATGGAAGTGGCAATGGCTAAACTTACATCTAAACAAAACCCGAACCCTAATGTGGTGGCGGCTACTGAATATATGACTATTAGGTCATGCAAAACCCTCTTAGCCATGTCCCTATTGGACTCCAAAGCAATACATGGGCCAACAGCCCAAAAGACAGTGGCGCAGTACCTTGACAGATTATGTACGTCCACTTGTTTTGATGACTCCCATCGATTCAAATAGTATTTAGCCATGGGACCGGTGTCATTGGAAATATTATCTCCTTAGCTTTCCATGCATATATAGAACATGATGAGGACATCACTCCTATGAATGCACACAACACTCCTCCGATGGACATTCAAGACCCAATCACTAGAGCTCACGCGCGACAATTGAATCTAGAGGTCAGCTCGTTCCTAAGCACTTTCTTTTATGAATTTGAGAATCGATTGCTACCTAATGATTATGTTGTCATTAGGAACTAAGGAGAGGACCAGGGGTGCATGGAGAGGAGCTTAGAGGTGTGGATGACCAGCAAGGGTCGACCAAGACATGTGGAGGCCCAATACAACTCGACTTCGAGTCCATCTCGGAGTCTAGGAGCAGTCTATTTTAGATTGGACGCCCAGGCCGCATACGGAGTCCGATTTCGACGTTCTATATATGGATGGAAATACAATTTGATAAAGCTTCCAATGGCACTAGTTCCATGTCCAAATTCCTTCGAAGTCAATGCAAACTGTCAAAACAATTGGATGTCCAGAATCTGTCCTGGCGCTGCGTTGCTGTATTTTGGCCTTTGGGCCGTGTATCGTGTGAGAGCCCATTAGGGGCACGTCCAGGGGGTTGACCACGACCCTAAACTCTATAATTCAGTAGCCATCACCCAAGTTAGGGTTTGGGTTTTGCTTAGATTGAATCTGTCAAGAACAGTGTCGCCGTTCATCGGTTTGTGAGACCCCAACTCATGAATTTAATCATACATCAGCAATTCGGTTGCATTCTTCTTGTTCTTTCTTGTGTTCTTCGATTTGTAGATAAGGGTTAGCCTTCTTGGCAAGGTCGACCACTGGTCGATAACCCGATGAGACGTGGTGCTGCGATTGCGGGGTTCAGGACGTGTTGTTCGGAAGCCGGATCGACGTGTGTCAAGTTTCCACCAAATCGAGAGTTACCAGAACCTTTCGAAAGATCGGGAACCCTAGTACACATCAAGTGGTAATCAGAGCTTCAGGTATACCGTCAGGTTCACCGTTACCCTAGTTAGATTTATTTTCGCCTTCATCCTAGAGTCCACAGAAAAGCCACAAAAAAAATTTTTCCCCGTCCCAAACTGTGTTTAGCCTTTTGCATAATTCTCTTTCAGAGTCCATAGTGTTGAGTTTGTGTCCTAGTTCGTGTCTTTGTTGCTGGTTTAGTTCGTGTTTTAGTTCAGTTGTGTGATCCCATATTCCACTGCCATCATTCCACAGTTTTTCCCCCACCCGATTTGCATCCAACTCCGATTTGACCATCACAAAACCTAATTCGGAGGGTCCTTCTTAAAACGATCATAACTTTTCGCTCGGAACTCCGATTGAGGCGTTCTTTTTTTTTTCGAAAAGCTCTCAAAATTTAGCACATACAATTCACTTGCTTTGCCCATCACGCCAATTTCAAAAAATTCAAAAAAATTATGAAGGGAGTCGATTCGAGCTCCGAAGTTCCAGCACCAGTTTTGGTGAAGGCTCGTGATTTTCTATAGGCCACATCTTACATGGGTTTGAGCTGATACCTAGTGGTGTTCCTATTCTTGTACTGCTAGATGAGAAAAAAAATATCAAAAAAATAAAAGGAAAAAAGAAAGAATTCTGATTTCTACTAGTGCTAAAAGATGAAACAGCAGGAGGCCTAGAGAGGATACACTTGTTGTTTTGGTATGTGCTGTTGGATACTTGCTGATATTGTCATTGTTGTTCATCATAATCATCCTTGTTCCTTTCTTGTTCACACTACTATTTTGGTGAACACGAGTAGACCAGCAACTAAAGATAAGTAGCTTTGGACATTTATTCAGCATTACTATCTGTTATTGAATTGTGTTCCACTCACATATTTGGCGTTCCTATAGCTCCACATACTACTTCTGGACAATAGGTTTTTGACCCTTGCAATCGTGGACTACGCCTTCCAAGTGTCCTTTGCATTGCTGGTAAGAACCTTGTAAGAGCTTGGTAAGGTGTTTCCTTTTGCTGTGTTTGATTGAGAGCACTACTACACCTGAGTAGTGCATTATTAGGGATAACCTTCACTGTTTGTTCCTGTTTTGGTGTCTACAATGGCAGGTGATGATGAAAATATCAATCCTAAGGACTTTCAATGAGTGTTTGAGTCAAGGGCAACTACAAGCTGCCATCGAGCATGGGCAGAAGGTGATAACAGATACGGTCACATAGGCAATCACCGCTGCGATTAGAGACCTCAAGCTCCTTGACATCGTTGAGAGGTTGGACAAACAAGTATCCACACTAACTGACAGGGTTATTGCATTGGAAACTCATGCACCGACCAATGAAGATGAGGACGTGGTGTATGATGCCAATGGTAATATAGATGAAGCAGCTACGCGACAAGCATGATTACGACGTCGTCTTCATATCAACACCAGAGGTATGGGTGGTACTCATAACCATGGTCTCGATGACCCATATGCTACGGTTAAATTTACTATACCTTCATTTTTGGGACATTATGATGCTGAGGGATATCTTGACTGGGAGATGACAGTTGAGCAAAAATTTAGTGCCCACCTTGTGCCTAAGCAACATAGAGTCAGACAAGTCACTAGTGAATTTAAGGATTTTGCTATCATTTGGTGGACTGGTTTAGTTGTAGCGGGCGTTTCACCTACTACTTGGGAAGAACTTAAAATTGCTATGCGTGATAGATTTGTTCCCCCATCTTATCATAGAGACCTGCGTAAGAATTTGATGCACTTAGAACAAGGAGACAAATCTGTACAAGATTATTATGGTGAGCTTCAAAAGGGTTTGATGCGTTGCGGCATAGTGGAGGGAACCGAGGATTCTATTTGTCGTTTTTACTCGGGCTTGCGGCGCGATATTCAGGACATAGTGGATTATAAGGAATTTAACACTATCAACCAGTTGTTTTAGTATGCTACGCTTGTAGAAAAGGAGTTGCAGGGCCATGATTTGCAGGATTATAAGAGCAAGGCTGGCACCACATACCAGCGCACTGCGCCATCGTCGGGGCTGCCCAAGCCATCCTCTTTTTGGCCGCCTCTAGCAGCGGACAAGTGACCTGCAGCGAGTGGCGTTTCTGCTGCACCGAACAAGTCTTCCACCCATGCTACAGATTCTGGTAAAAAATCTGTGCAGATGCCTGCTCCAAGTGCCTCATCCATCGCATCGACGGGACGCACTTCCGGCATTCAGTGCCATCGCTGCCATGGGATTGGCCACGTGAAGAAGGATTGCCCAAGTCAGTGGGCATATGTGGCGACAGAAGATGGAGGTTACATAAGCACCCTTGACATAGAAGAAGACGATGATGATGCCGCTACCGACGACGCCGAGGGACATGTCCTTGGTGGCGGAGATACTTCGGGCTTCATGAACATTATTGTTCAGCGTGTGCTTAGCACGCAAATTCGACATCCTGAGAAGTTGCAGCGCCACAACTTGTTCCAGACTTTCTTCGTCATCAAGAACCAGCGTGCGCGTGTGATTATTGACGGAGGAAGCTACAACAATTTGGTGAGTTCGGATCTGGTCAAGAAGCTTGGCTTGACCACATGACCACATCCACATCCATACCATGTTCAATGGTTAAATGACTCTGGAAAAGTTAAGGTAACACAAACTTGCAGATTTTATTTCTCCATTGGTGCATATGCTGATTTTGTTGATTGCGACGTGGTATCTATGCAAGCTTGTTCTCTTTTATTAGGTCATCCATGGGAACATAATAATGATGCTATACACTATGGTACAAGTAATAACTACACCTTCATGCATAAAGGACAGAAAAATACTTTGGTTCCTTTGACCCCTGCTGAAATTGTACAAGCTGACAAAGAAAGAGCTGCTAGTTTGAACAACGATAAATTTGAAAATCAGCAAGTTGCAAATTCTGTTTTTGCACCTAAAAAGGCTAAGCTCACATCTAATTCTAAGGCCGAGGGAATTAAATTAGGGGGTGGAGTTATGCTAGCGAGAAAATGTGACCTTGCTAAAATTTTTGATGATGATGTTTGCTATGTTTTGATATGCAAACAAGCCTTGTTTTCGCTTGATGATCTTGCTAGCTCTTTGCCTCTTACGGTCACTAACATTCTACAGGAGCATGAGGATATTTTTCCAGCTGAGATACCCCCGGAGCTGCCACCTTTGAGAGGGATAGAGCTTCAAATTTATTTGATCCCGGGAGCCACTTTGCCAAACTGTGCTGCTTATAGAACCAACCCCGAGGAGACTAAGAAAATTCAGTGACAAGTCCAAGACCTTTTGGACCGCGGGTATGTACGTGAGAGTCTTAGTCCTTGTGTTGTTCCGGTGCTTTTGGTTCCTAAGAAAGATGGTACTTGGCGTATGTGTGTTGATTGTAAAGCCATCAATAATATTACTATTCGATATCATCATCCTATTCCTAGGCTAGATGACATGCTTGATGAATTGTGTGGCTCTATAATTTTCACAAAGATTGATTTGCGTAGTGGTTACCACCAAATAAGATTAATTTGCGTAGTGGTTACCACCAAATTCGGATTGTATGAGTGGTTAGTAATGCCTTTCGGTTTAACTAATGCACCTAGTACTTTTATGCGCTTGATGAATGAGGTTTTGAGGGTTTTTATTGGTCGATTTGTGGTGGTTTACTTTGATGATATATTGATTTACAGCAAGTCTTTGGATGAACATATTGAACATTTATGTGCTGTTTTTGACGCGTTGAGAACCGCGCGTTTGTTTGCTAACCTTGAGAAGTGCATCTTTTGCACCGATTGAGTTTATTTCCTTGGCTATGTTGTTACTTCACAGGAATTGAGGTGGATGAGAACAAAATTGAAGTCATTGAGAGCTGGCCGCTGCCCCAAAACATCACACAGGTGAGGAGTTTTCTTGGTCTTGCAGGTTTCTACGGCCGCTTTGTCAAAGATTTCAGCACCATTGCTGCGCCGCTGCATGAGTCGACAAAGAAAGGTGTGGTGTTCCGTTGGGGAAAAGCACAAGAGGAGTCCTTTGCCACTCTGAAGGACAAACTTATGCATGCACCGTTGCTGCAACTTCCAAATTTTGGTAAGACTTTCGAGATTGCATGTGATGCTAGTGGAGTTAGCATTGGTGGTGTTTTGATGCAGGAAGGTAAACCTGTTGCATACTTTAGCGAAAAATTGAATGGCCCTGTTCTGAATTATTCTACGTATGATAAAGAATTGTATTCTCTTGTACGTTCTTTAGAGACGTGTGGTCATTATTTGTGGCCTAAAGAATTTGTCATACACTCTGATCATGAATCGCTTAAGTATCTTCATTCTCAAAATAATCTGCTTCGTAGACATGCTAAATGGGTCGAGTTTACTGAATCTTTTCCTTACATCATTAAACATAAGAAAGGGAAGGATAATGTGATTGTCGATGCTTTGTCTAGACGATATGCTTTGTTGTCCCAGCTTGATTGTCGGATTTTTGGGCTAGAATCAATTAAAGAACAATATACGCTTGATCCTGATTTTAAAGATGCGTTGCTGAATTGTAAAGAGGGACGTACATGGAACAAGTTTGTGATCAATGATGGATTTGGGTTTAGAGCTAACCGCCTATGCATTCCAGTTGGTTTCGTTCGTCTTCTGTTGATGCAGGAAGCGCATGGAGGAGGATTGATGGGACATTTTGGAGCTAAGAAGATGGAGGATGTTTTGGCCACACACTTCTTTTGGCCAAAGATGAGGAGAGATGTTTAGCGGTTTGTTGGTCGCTGCACTACATGTCAAAAGGCTAAGTCTCATTTGAATCCACATGGTTTATACATGCCTCTTCCTGTTCCTTCTATTCCTTGGGCAGATATTTCTATGGACTTTGTTTTAGGATTGCATAGGACTAAGAGGGGGAGGGATAGCATTTTTGTTGTTGTGGATCGTTTTTTGAAGATGGCACATTTTATACCATGTCATAAAAGTGACGATACTGTTCATATTGTTTACCTCTTTTTCAAAGAGATTGTACGTTTGCATGGTATGCCTGCTACTATTGTTTCAGATCATGATGCGAAATTTTTTTGTCACTTTTGGCATACTTTGTGGAACAAGTTGGGTACCAAATTGTTATTTTCTACCACTTGTCATCCACAAACGGATGGCCAAACAGAGGTTGTGAACCGCACATTGGGAACCATGTTGAGGGCTGTTTTGAAGAAAAATTTGAAGCTGTGGGAAGAGTGTTTGCCACATGTGGAGTTCGCATACAATCATGCAACACATTCTACTACTAAGGTAAGTCCTTTTCAAATAGTGTATGGTTTCAATCCCCATGCTCCTATTGATATTCTAGCTTTGCCTACTAGTGAAAGAATTTATAGTGATGCTAAAGAACATGCTGATTTTATTTTAAAAATGCATGAAATAACTAAGCACAACATTGAAAAGATGACTGAAAAGTATAGAATTACTGGTAGTAAAGGTAAAAGAGAAGTTAAAATTGAAGCGGGTGATTTAGTGTGGTTGCACTTGAGAAAGGATCATTTTCCAGATTTGAGGAAGTCTAAGTTAATGCCTAGAGCTGATGGTCCTTTCAAAATAATTGAGAAAATAAATGACAATGCATATAAACTTGAGTTGCCTCTCGAGTTCGGGGTTAGTCCTACATTTAACATTTCAGATTTGAGGCCTTACTTGGGAGAAGAAGATGAGCTTGCGTCAAGGATGACTTTAATTCAAGAGGGGGAGGATGATGAGGACATCACTCCTTCGGATGCACACAACACTCCTCCGATGGACATTCAAGGCCCAATCACTAGAGCTCGCGCACGACAATTGAATCTAGAGGTGAGCTCGTTCCTAAGCACTTTCTTTTATGAATTTGAGAATCGATTGCTACCTAATGATTATGTTGTGATTAGGAACTAAGGAGAGGACCAGGGAATGCATGGAGAGGAGCTTGGAGGCATGGATGACTAGCAAGGGTCGACCAAGACATGTGGAGGCCCAATACAACTCGACTTCGAGTCCATCTCGGAGTCCAGGAGCAGTCTGTATTAGCTTGGACACCCAGGCCGCATACGGAGTCCGATTTTGACGTTCTATATATGTATGGAAAGATAATTTGATAGAGCTTCCAATAGCACTAGTCCCACATCCAAATTCTTTCGGAGTCAACGGGAATTGTCAAGAAAAGTGGACGTCCAGAATCTGTCCCGGCGCTGCATCGCCGTATTTTGGCCTTTGGGCCATGTATCGTGTGAGAGCCCATTAGGGGCGCGTCCAGGCGGTTGACCACGACCCTAAACTCTATAATTTAGTAGCCATCACCCAAGTTATTGTTTGGGTTTTGCTGAGATTGAATCTGTCAAGAACAGTGTCGCTGTTCATCGGTTTGTGAGACCCCAACTCGTGAGTTTAATCATACATCAGCAATTCAGTTGCATTCTTCTTGTTTTTGCTTGTGTTCTTCGATTCGCAGGCAAGTATTAGCCTTCTTGGCGAGGTCGACCATTGGTCGATAACCTAAGGAGACATGGTGCTGCGATTGCGGGGTTTAGGATGTGTTGTTTGGAAGCCGGATCGACGTGTGTCAAGTTTCCACCAAATCGAGAGTTACCAGAACCTTTCGAAAGATCGAGAACCATAGTTCACATCAGAACACCAAAAACTGAGCTCATATGCGACTTGGGCATCATTTTTCATGCAGATGCTGCTCTTGGACTCCGAAACGGACTCGAACTTGACATGGACTGTACCTCTAACTTGTCATGGACACCCTTGCTGGCCTCTAAAGATGGTGGCCAAGGAGGAGGATGTACAAGGGCTTACTTGTTGTATTCCCCACATGGTGAAGGCGTTCTCCATCTTGGGCCAGGGTCCCAAGTGTGAATAACAAACCCACAAAAATCCAAAAGAATCAAGAGCCTAATTCATAGAACATTATTTTGGGAGGCATCGAAGAGTACATAGTAGAAAAATCAGAAGGAATGGAGGTCCACAGAGAGTGGGCCAGCCGGCCCAAGCACCTCTAGGCCGGCCGGCCTGGGTCTTTCTCCCCTCTGATAGCTTTAAATTTTGATGAGAAGAAACTCCCTGAAGATTAACGTGATTTTCCAGCAGATCAAGATGGATTTTGTGTACTTACTTCAGCAATTATCGACCCCCATGAAGTTAGAAACTCCCATGGTTAGACTCACGAGGGTTCACTTGAGCACTTTTGGAGTTTGTCATTCAACCAATGTTGCATCCCTCTTGATAGTACGGCATTCCTATACTCAAGACATAAGATGAATCATAAATCAATCACTTGAGCTTGTATATCAAAAATCATGCCAATACTTGATCAATCACTTCTTTGAGGGCTTTCAACATTGCATATTGAACTGAGCATATCCACCTTGAGCTAGTGACTTGAACCTTCATATTTGAATGAAAACCATTTCTAGTTCAACTCACAATTTCCATTAAGATTAGATGCAATGCATTGCTTCCCTCGGTAAGGCTTAGATATGATACTTCGAAACACTGCGGATACTAGACACTTCACCATAGCAATTCGCACATGGTCTCAAGCCGTCGCTTAACCAAAGCTTGCTTAGTCCCTCACTCTAGTCATCTCGATTTGTTTCTTCACCACTTATCATTGCCATAATGAGTTTACCTTTGCTTTGACATCAACAATGAAATCCATTTGAAAGATTCTTCAAATACTTGTTATTTGATTAGTAGAGAATATCCCATGAACTGCAAGCTTTTGTCACACCCGGATTTACGAAGAAAATCTGAATGCTACTATATGTGTACCCAGGAAGTCTTAAACACACATATAGCTCCAGAATAAGGTAAATCAAAGTAAACCAGTGCTCGAATTACAAAAGAAATTATTACAAAAGACAAGGGTTTTAAAACCAACCACAGCAGAAGTCTATTTACTATCTCTCACGATGAAGCCTCCATTCCACAGGGACGCCGGCTGGTGAACCACAACCTAGAACTCTTCTAGAAATCTTCATGAAAATCTTCGGGTGCTGCCTCATCTGAGTACCCATCCGGGATTTTGTTGAATAATGCAAGCGTAAGTAAACCAGCTTTACTTAACAAATATAACATGAGGGATGAAGGCCTAAAAGGCTAGACACAGTTTAACTGCGGTAAGCACTTTTAATTGTTCAATTTTAGCATTAACCAAATTACTAAAATGTAATAGGTAATTCCCAGTTGTAACCCCAAATTAAGTATAAGTAGAGAAGTATCATCAAGTCTACCATCATTCCATTGTCATTTCATTTTAAAGCAATACACCAATCAATACAACAGTTTTGAAAAGCGTACTAGAAAACACTAGCTACTGCGAACTCGGGAGCGCAAGAAGCACTAAGGATAGAGCTAAGGTCGGAAAAGTTATGGGCAATTGAAGGATCAAGGGCATACTGGTACAAAGAGCATAAGCTGGAGTTATTTTGGTTGGGGACAAATAGATTATGACATCATCAAGGCATAAACATTATGTCATCATGGAATATTGGAATAAAGCTTCAATGGAATTTTGTATAAATGGATCAACAAGCTTTAGTATATGCACATACAATTCAATATACTATTTTAATATCTAGATTTCACATATGTGGCAATCATATATGAATTTAGTATTAAAATAATACATTGAGATTATAGTGGTTCACACACTAAACATTTATTAAGCCAGATGACAAAATACCACAAGATAGGAATACAAGGTGTAGGTGAATCATGTGGCAAAACAAAAGGATGAACTTTGGATAGGTTATGATTGCCATGAAAGCTTGGGCTCTGCTGAAATTATAGGCAAGGCACAAGGCTGGTGTAAAAATCTAATCATCTTTTATTTAGAAAGCCAGATTAAATTGACCATTAAACAAATTAATTACCAAATTAATTCCAAAAACAACTTTTATGGAGAACAGCACAACGAACGTGTAGGTTAGGTTATTGCGAAGCCAACGCAACTTGAATGAATCGAATCGGAGTTAAAACGTGCAATCTAGGGGCTAAACAAGGTCTAGGGGCTTATCTGCGAAAAACCAGGGACCTAAACATAATTAACCATAGACTACAGGGGATAGCTGGTAACTTTCTCGGCATAAAGCTGGACGGTAGGTTGATTTGGGGTTTCCTCTGGGTCTCTTTAGCAAAAGCGCGAAGGGGTACGGGGCGTCTGGTCTGGGCCGTTCGTTGGCGATCTGGCGGCTCGGATCGCACAGCCCGGTTCTGCTCGGCGGCGGAAACAGAGGGCGGCGGCGCACGGCGGTCTCGGGTGGCGGCTTGCCGGAGTTGGGCGGCGCAAGGGCTGCGGGGCTCTATTTCGACCGCGGTTTAGCCCTAGAGGGAGAGGATGACGGTGCGCATCTCCCCATGGAGTTTTTGTCGTCGATTGAGCAGCTGAGGGGGCGAACGTCGGCGAAGGGCGGCCTGTGGTAGCGGCGCTCGGTGTCGAGGTGGCTGCGGCCTCGGTCTTCCATGATTGAACGCCGGGTCCTCGCATTCCTGCGTGCGCGGTGGAGGAAGGAGGGAGGTCATGGGGGGCACGGGAGGCGTCCAACGGAGGTGATGGCGGCGGCCTTACCTCGGCGGTGCTCGGCTGAGCAGGAGAGCGGCGGCGCTGCTCCATGGAAGGGCGGCGCGCGAAGGGGAAACGGCAGGGGTGGCGGCGCCTTTTATAGGGGGTAGGCCTTGGCCTTAGCGTGCGGAGGAGGCCGCGGATTTCCCACGCGGCGGTTGCGCGAGGATAGCACGGGGAGGGGAGCAGCGTCGGCGTCCGGGTCGAGCACGGGAGGGGGAAGACGAGGCTGACTATCGGGGCCCGCGTGGCAGTGAGAAGGGGAGGCTGACGAGTGGGGTCCAGGTGGCGGTGACTGAGAGTGGAGGGGCGAGTGGGCCGCTGCTGGGCCGAGTGGTGGACTGGGCCCGAACCGGGCCGAGCCAAGGGCACAAGCAAACTCCGGGAAAGCTCTGGGGTGAGAAGTAGACTAGCTGGGTTTGGGATTAGATGTGCTCGGCTAGGGGCAAAAATGAACTGCGAAGAGTTCAGGGGTGATTACTAGACTTTTTTGTTTTGGGTTTTGAGGGGATTACGGCCCATTAGGGCATATAGGTTTTCCCTTTATCCTTATCCCGGAAATCTTTATCACGTTAAAACCCTTGAGCCGTGAAAAATATCCCGGCATGCCAAAAATTCTAGGAAAAATCCCAGAGATAGAGTTGGACACAATGAACCCAAATAAAATATTTGAAGCTCATAAAAAGATTTCTAGAAGCTTCCAAAATTGGATTTAGCTCTATAAAAATAGGGATAAATTCCAGAATAAGTCCGAAAAATTCCCAGAGGAACCTATTCGAGAACCTAATCAGGTTTTAAAAACAAACTCACACAACTACCACTATGAAGCTCAGCACGAAAGCAACACTCACTTTCTGATTAATTCTCACCAAACTTAGGATTTACTGGAAACTCTGAGAAGGCCAAAAACCAGGGTATGACAGATCTACCCCACTTAACAGGAATCTCGTCCCGAGATTCAAGCGGAGGCTAGCAAAAAAAAGGTTGGGTTATAGGTATTGACTCTTCTTCTTGCTTCCTTGTGATCATCGGTTGTATCTTCTAAGTCTGTTGAAGTTTTTCGATCACACCTCTTCCTCCTTTTTTCTTGACTTCCCAATGGTTCCCTTCTTGAACCATCCATGTAGGCATTGGGTGATCAATGGTCCCCTTATTTAAAGTGATTTGAATAGAGCTGGATCTGCTGCTCTATTACCCTGTTAGGTTTGATTAACGGTGATTCCTTCTCGGTTTGCTTGGAACACATCTTCTTGTTTGCTTGTGGAGGAGTGTCGAAAAAGTGAGTATCCTTCCATGATGCACATTTTCATTGTTCAGGGAAAGTCCGCTCTATGTTGCAGTCTTTATTGGGTTTGTCATTGTTCGGCCTACTTTTCTCCAATTGGTGTTTCTCAATGATGAAGCTAGTTCATTGTGTGCCTTCACTTTGTATTTTGTCTCTTGAGGCCTATTGTGTATTGCTCATCTTGTAATAGGGATTTGTATATCAACTTGGGGTGTTATAGGCCTACCCCACTTAACATGAATCTCGCCCTGAGATTCGTGCAAATTTCACGAGGGGAAAATTTGATTGCTCCTGACGAATATCTTCTTAGCTTGTCTTTCCTATTGTTGTATTCTTCTTTCTCTGAACCTTAATTCCATATATATCCCTATATGCTCTTCTTTCATTTGTCTTATGCTCCCTTTTTGTAGCATTCCACAATTTTGGAACGTGCCCTTCAATTGTTTCCAACTTCCTTCTAGCTCCACTACTTGACATCTTGTGCACCTTCTATGTCGCAGTAGGAGTGTGGCTCAGCACTACCCCACTTAACAAGATTCTTCTATAGCTCAAGTTGAACTCTGACGAAAGTGGAATCTTCTGATGACTCCTTCATGGCTAGGTTATATGGGAGTCAAGGGTGTTGAGAGGAATAAGGGTCTTCACTCATTCGTCTTGTTTTTCCTTTGTGTATCACTCCTTGATTTTGGGAGTGCCTCCCAACTGTTTCCCATCTTTCTCTAGATCTGTTTCTTATGCACCTTTGTAGGAGTATGACTTATCACTACCCCACTTAACAAGACATTTTCATATCCTAAGTTGAACTCTAGTGGAAGTGAAATCTTGTCATTGCTTGTTTCAATCCACACGTATACATAAACTTAGCTTTACAGAGTACAGATCTTGAGTACAACTTGCTACAAACTCTATTCATCTAGGTCAACTTGGTGTGCTTCTTGATGTAATCATGGGCCTGCTGCTCAGGACCAACTTCACTTGGAGGTGATTCCTTCACTTGGTGACTTGCCTTATACTGCTCTCTCATATCTGCGCAGCTGCTTTGAATACAACTTCTTTCCTTGCTTATTGGTTAGAGAGACTACCTTGGAACGGTAATCCATTATACTCTTATGCTCATGTAACCAATCCTTTCCTAAGATGATATCCGTTCCTTTCATATCCAAGTCATTAGTATCCACCTTGAATCTAATTCCATCTATTTGCAATGGAACCTCTAGACATTCCCGTCTAAGCAATATTTCTTCATCTTCAGGCCGGATAGATATTGGTTGTTCCTTGACAAGTGGTGCAATGTTGTTTTTCTTCACGAACCCTGTTGTCATGAAGCAATGCGAGGCTCTCGTATCAAACAAAGCTATCACTGGCTCGGGTTATAGCAAAACATTCCTGAGTAGCATGCTCCTTGCTTGCTTAGCTTGTTCAACTTCCACGTAGTCCACTCGTGCTAGTATGCAGTTTGGCTCCTTGGTCACGGCAGTCATCTTTTGCTTCTTGGTGGATTGAGGTCCACTGTTCTTGACTTTACTCTTTGCTTGCTACTTTGGGTGCTTGCGTCTGCATGGCTGAGACACACTAAAGGTTATGTCCCATCCACTGAGGTATGTGTCATCGACATTTTCTTCTTGACTTCAGTGTCTTGTCCTTCTTGAGCAGTTATTTTTGGAGAAGGTAGTTTCTTATCTCCACCAGTAGATGATCCTTGAAGTAGACCTGCTCGCAACATCTTCTTACTATCATTCTGGAGACATGGATGACCATACTGTGTGCAACAGTAGCAACTCCCTGGAATTTCGAACGTCTTCCTCGGCCATTGTTGCTCCATGTTGTCTTGGGATGGTGAGTCCAGAGATGAAATGTCAATCTCACCGTTGGCCATACTTTCTTGAGGGCTTCTCTTGTTATACTCCGTTGGTCTGAGGTTTAGGATGTGAAAGAGGCAAGTTGAGCAAGGACTTGTAGACAAATAGAAGGGGAGTCAAGGGAATCCATCTAACTAACTATACTACCAATCAATACAAAGATAGCACAACAACACACAAGAGCATACTAGCGTTGCACACATCCTTAAAAGAGCACACTATTAGACACCACCTTAGCATCGTTGATCTATCGTAGAACAAAGGCTTAGGTTCAAAACTCCTAAGACACAAAACACTAAACTATCGAGGGCTCGAGGTTTGAGTGATCTTGAGGTCTTCAATGTAGTCACTAAAACTCGCTTCATGGGGTCTTCAGATTCCTCTAACAATGATGACTTGTTGAAGTGGTGTCTTCCTTGGTATCTTTAGCAACATCTTCATTGAACGTAGCGGACAAGTTGGTTGATAGCTAAGGAACATTCAAGGGTGAGGGAGAAACAACTCTTTTAGTAAACAGAGTGAGTGTGGGGTGCAAAAGAGAGACAAAAAGCCAAGGAGGTGAAATTTTGCAAAAGAAGTTGAATTGATAACCTTAACGTCCACCATTTCTATCTAGGCTGCGATCCTACAGTCAGCCTGGCTCTGATACCACTCTGTCACACCCGGATTTACAAAGAAAATTCGAATGCTACTATATGTGTACCCAGGAAGTCTTAAACACACATATAGCTCCAGAATAAGGTAAATCAAAGTAAACCAGTGCTCGAATTACAAAAGAAATTATTACAAAAGACAAGGGTTTTAAAACCAACCACAGCGAAAGTCTATTTACTATCTCTCACGATGAAGCCTCCATTCCACAGGGATGTCGGCTAGTGAACCACAACCTAGAACTCTTCTAGAAATCTTCATGAAAATCTTCGGGTGCTGCCTAATCTGAGTACCCATCCGGGATTTTGTTGAATAATGCAAGCGTAAGTAAACCAGCTTTAATTAACAAATATAACACGAGGGATGAAGGCTTAAAAGGCTAGACACGGTTTAACTGCGGTAAGCACTTTTAATTGTTCAATTTTAGCATTAACCAAATTACTAAAATGTAATAGGTAATTCCCAGTTGTAACCCCAAATTAAGTATAAGTAGAGAAGTATCATCAAGTCCACCATCATTCCATTGTCATTTCATTTTAAACATCACCGGGGTAAAAGTCACTGTCAAAAAGGATCCAGGCCACTCGTAACCGTGAGTACGGCTGTTATAACAGTTTACACTCTGCAGAGGTTGTACACTTTCCCCACTGGTCGCGTAAAAGTTCAGAAGAACTTTATAACCCAACCACGCAGTGCTAGCTAGGCACATTCATCACACTACCTTTGGTGTGACTGCATAGGGACGCTACGAGACCTTTCAAAATTTACTTAGTCAAGACCAGAGCCCATTCGATTCCCGTGGTTGCATTGTTTTCCTGGGTTGCCACTTTAAGATAGACCATAACAAGTGATGCCCAGAACAAAGCACACAGCAATTGTTCCAGTTTAAAGGTTGATTAAGAACAAAGCACACAGCACATGTTCCGATTTAGGTTGCTTGGAACAAAACACACAGCACATGTCCAAATTAAGGGTTGCCTAGAACAAAGCACACAGCACATGTTCTAGATCGTGAATTGCCTAGAATAAAGCACACAGCACATATTCTAGAACAAGAGTTTGCCGAGAACAAAGCACACATTACATGTTCCAGTTCCTAACCATGTTGCTAAAAAGCAGGTCTTAACCATTCACCAGTAAGTATCCAAGTATCATCGCCCTAAGACGGTAAGCTCATGTTGCATAGCCTAGCATTTGCTACCCAAAAGATGCGTAACCCAGATTGAACAAGAAAATAAGTTTTAAGAACACTAGGGATAATTCTAAATCAGATTAACTCATGCATGAAAGTAAGTGATTATTAATGTGTATAGGTATCAAGGAATTCTCGTGTTATACTTGCCTTCCTCAAAGTATTGCTGGTAATTCTCTTCTCCAGAACCTTGCTCTGCTTCAACGTCGAACAGCTCACCGATGGGCACGATCAACACCAGCACACAAGATACATCTAACAAAGCAATACACCAATCAATACAACAGTTTTGAAAAGCGTACTAGAAAACACTAGCTACTGCGAACTCGGGAGCGCAAGAAGCACTAAGGATAGAGCTATGGTCAGAAAAGGTATGGGCAATTGAAGGGTCAAGGGCATACTGGTACAAAGAGCATAAGCTGGAGTTATTTTCGTTGGGGACAAATAGATTATGACATCATCAAGGCATGAACATTGTGTCATCATGGAATATTGGAATAAAGCTTCAATGGAATTTTGTATAAATGGATCAACAAGCTTTAGTATATGCACATACAATTCAATATACTATTTTAATATCTAGATTTCACATATGTGGCCATCATATATGAATTCAGTATTAAAATAATACATTGAGATTATAGAGGTTCACACACTAAACATTTATTAAGCCGGATGACAAAATACCACAAGATAGGAATACAAGGTGTAGGCGAATCATGTGGCAAAACAAAAGGATGAACTTTGGATAGGTTATGATTGCCATGAAAGCTTGGGCTCTGCTGAAATTATAGGCAAGGCACAAGGCTGGTGTAAAAACCTAATCATCTTTTATTTAGAAAGCCAGTTTAAATTGACCATTAATAAAATTAATTACCAAATTAATTCCAAAAACAACTTTTATGGAGAACTGCACCACTAACGTGTAGGTTAGGTTATTGCGAAGCCAACGCAACTTGAATGAATCGAATCGGAGTTAAAACGTGCAATCTAGGGGCTAAACAAGGTCTAGGGGCTTATCTGCAAAAAACCAGGGACATAAACATAATTAACCATAGACTACAGGGGCTAGCTGGTAACTTTCTCGGCATAAAGCTGGACGGCAGGTTGATTTGGGGTTTCCTTAGGGTCTCTTTAGCAAAAGCACGAAGGGGTACGGGGCGTCTGATCTGGGCCGTTCGTTGGCGATCGGGCGGCTCGGATCGCACAGCCCGGTTCTGCTCGCCGGCGGAAATAGTGGGCGGCGGCGCACGGCAGTCTCGGGCGATGGCTTGCCGGAGTTGGGCAGCGCAGGGGCTGCAGGGCTCTATTTCGACCGCGGTTTAGCCCTAGAGGGAGAGGATAACGATGCGCATCTCACCATGGAGTTTTTGTCGTCGATTGAGCAGCTTAGGGGGCGGACGTCGGCGAAGGGCGGCCTGTGGCGGCGGCGCTCGGTGTCGAGGTGGCTGCGGCCTCGGTCTTCCGCGATTGAACGCCGGGGCCGGGTCCTCGCGTTCCTGCGTGCACGGTGGAGGAAGGAGGGAGGTCAAGGGGGGCACGGGAGGCGTCCAGCGGAGGCGATGGCGGCGGCCTTACCTCGGCGGTGCTCGGCGGAGCAGGAGAGCGGCGGCGCTGCTCCATGGAAGGGCGGCGCGCGAAGGGGAAATGGCAGGGGTGGTGGCGCCTTTTATAGTGGGGTAGGCCTTGGCCTTGGCGTGCAAAGGAGGCTGCGGATTTCCCGCACGGCGGTTGCGCGAGGATAGCGCGCGGAGGGGAGCAGCGTCGGCGTCTGGATCGAGCACGGCAGGGGGAAGACGAGGTTGACTGTCGGGGCCCGCGTGGCAGTGAGAAGGGGAGGCTGACGAGTGGGGCCCAGGTAGCGGTGACTGAGAGTGGAGGGGCGAGTGGGCCGCTGCTGGGCCGAGTGATGGACTGGGCCCGAACCGGGCCGAGCCAGGAGCACAAGCAAACTCCGTGAAAGCTCAGGGGTGAAAAGTAGACTAGCTGGGTTTGGGATTAGATGGGCTCGGCTAGGGGCAAAAATGAACTGCGAAGAGTTCAGGGGTGATTACTAGACTTTTCTGTTTTGGGTTTTGAGGGGATTACGGCCCATTAGGACAGATAGGTTTTCCCTTTATCCTTATCCCGGAAATCTTTATCACGTTAAAACCCTTGAGCCGTGAAAAATATCCCGGCGTGCCAAAAATTCTAAGAAAAATCCCAGAGATAGAGTTGGACACAATGAACCCAAATAAAATATTTGAAGCTCATGAAAAGATTTCTAGAAGCTTCCAAAATTGGATTTAGCTCTAGAAAAATAGGGATAAATTCTAGAAAAAGTCCAAAAAATTCCCAGAGGAACCTATTCGAGAACCTAATCGGGTTTTAAAAACAAACTCACACAACTACCACTATGAAGCTCGGCACGAAAGCAACACTCACTTTCTGATTAATTCTCACCAAACTTAGGATTTACTGGAAACTCTGAAAAGGCCAAAAACCAGGGTATGACAGCTTTCAATCAATAAGACCAATATGTAACATATATGCCCATGTCTTTCTTTCATAACCATATGAAGTCTTGCAATGTCCAATTCTATGTATTATTTCTTCTTTTCTCAAATGATCCTTAAATCTCTATCTTTATCATAGTGATAGTGTCTCATGCCTTGTCCAAAGAGCATCCATGGCATGAGACCAATAATGACCCAAACAAACTTCATTGAAATTATCATCCCAATATTTAATGACAGTCCTTCTTAAGAAATTAGAGACCACGTATCATGCGTAGAACAATTTCTCCATCATAAATATCAATGACAGTCACTTTCAACAATCTAGAATCATGGGATTACACTTCCTTGCTTGGATTAACAACCACATATGTCATGAGCACATTAAATGTAAATGAATGACAAGATTAGATCCCTACTCATGATTTCAAACAAACAAGTTAGTCCTTTAATCGTTTTGTCACTCAATTCACCAAAATCAAGTTGAGGGCCTAGATGCACTTTCAATCTCCCCCTTTTTGGTGATTGATGACAACCTGATTGTTGGGATATAGCCGAAGCCAATATGCACAAACAATAGCTAAGACTGAGAAATGGAGACAAGCAACAATATATTACTCATCAACAGTACTCTCGGGAATCAGCCCCTTACACGTTGGTGAGAGGTCCCCTTTTATAGGGAGGTCAAGAGGCACATTTTACATTCCACTTATACCCCTAAAAACCAGGCATCATCCCCTAGACTATACAGCTTGGGTTATGCAGGGGCATGGTAGTACATTTACACTTCTCAATGTGAATGCGTGGACTAGTAATTCCGCCTTTGACTTGGCTTGGACCCGGTCCACGCTGCCTTCACCACACCTCTGGTGACCTCTGGTACCTTCACCCTCAGGAGCGCCTTCGGCATAAGATGCCTTCTCCTTTCCAGAAGAGAAGCCAACTTGTCCTCGCATTCCTGTCATGAGCCTGGAGGAAAAGATGAACCACATATATGCGGGAAATATTTGTAGGTTGCCTTCGCACCCCTCTTTAAGTACTTCTTTGTCGCAAACTCAGCGGACCACCCTCTGATGCCAAAACTACTGGCGAAGGCGTTTGCCTTGTCAGTAGCGCCAGCGAAGGCAAAACCCCAGAGTTAGTAAACAAAGCAGGCGAGAGAAGGTGTTTCCCTGGCGGGCCAATCCCCCAACAATAGCCCCTCGCGGACGAGGGCTTTCTCGAACAGGCCGATGTCCTTGAAATTTAGGATTGTCTTCGCCTGTCCAGAGAAACGACTCCTCCCGTTGGAGCAAAACCCGAGTCGTTGGTTTCATTTCATTATTAGCTTCGCTCTTATTGTTTTATTCTTGAATCGACGGCGTCATTTTGTTTCCCGAGACGTGGTAACGGTCATATTTTTTACCCCCCTATATAAAGGACCTTGGGGGTGATCCTTTTTACCTTCTCCAGCTTTGCGGTCGGTTGCTTCTTCTTGACTTAAGCTCCTTCGCACTGGGTTGAAGGATCTTTCATCTACGTGCATTGAGGTATTGCTATTGTTTGGAGGAAAGTTTTTGCCTTCGAAAAAAAGTTAATGTTCTTTGGTTAATATTCGTTTCCTTTGATAGACCACACTTGCCTTCATTGATTGCTTTCACGGAAGTTGTTAGGCTTTAGCCTGCTGCTAATTGCTATTTCACAAGTAAGTTGATTTTTTGTATGCGATGGCTTCGCATTTACTTTTGCTTGTTTTGTCTATTGCGTCGATTTTAAACTGTGTCTTTGCTCTGCCAGCGGCTCGCACTAAGCAAACCACTGTCTTGATAGACATTGATGGCGAAGGTGTTTCTCAGTCTCCTTCTCATGGTGAAATGACTGATGCCGAAGCTCAAAGCTTCGCCAAGCAAATTGAGGATCAAACTCCTATTTTGGTGGAAGGTGAAGATTAGGCTGAAGACGAGGCTCATGGTGAAGATGAGGCTGAAGGTGATGATGAAGAGACTCTGGAAACCATGGATGTCAGTCTTGAGGATTTGGTTGACCCCACTAAGAGGCCAAAAACGCTTGTTTTTGGTAAATCCAAGGTTGGTGAAGATGATATCCTGGCACAGATACTATTCTGGCTCCTCGCGAAGACGAAGCTGTGGTTTTCTATGATTTTTTTATAGCTGGATTGAAGATGCCAATTGATAATATAGTTGCGAAGCTGCTGGCGCCTTATGGTTTGCATCAGCACCACTTGACACCTAACGGCATTACACATTTTCTTCGCTTCTTTTGGGCTGTCATGACCAACGATTTAGATGTGAACGTTGATTCTTTCCTTTGCCTATATGAAGGACACAACCAGAGTAAATCTACTGAGGTTGATGGAGAGGTGTTTACACCTGACTTTGGCTGTGTTACGTTTACTGGACGCCGTCGAGGGTCCGCTTTTGGGAAGTTAGAGCTTTCCTTTGCTCAGAGGAATAAATGGAGCAATAACTGGCAAAAGTATTGGTTTTATGTGAGAGTGCCTTCGGAAGAAGTTACTGCTGCTGATGGGACAAAGGTGCTAACATACCCTCTTCATGGCAAGGTCGAGCACCACAATTTTACCAACTGTCCTGAGTTCAACGTCAACAGTGCTGGTTTTAAGAAGTGTTGGCAAGCTTTCCAAGCGGCTTCGCGCGTCAGCTCCAGCTGCAACCTCATTGAGGAATGGCTTGCCATGGATGTTAACTTTTTATCAGCTGATTTGAAACCATATCCTATTGACCGTAAGGTTTATGGTGGATATAGCAATGTAGCCTTTCCCCATTTTGGGGATAAGGTTCTTGAGGGTGTGACCGAAGCCAAATTTGTTGCTTCTGTTGAGCGCTGTGCCGTTGACATTCTTGGGACTTATAACACTAAGGAGCACCTAAGCTGTATTGAATTTGTTGGTGGCAAAAGACTCAACCGGGTTTTTGATGAACTAAAGATTGCTTACGCTGACCGCGAAACCCTGTTCCTATGAAGGAAAAAGGGAAAGGAAAGGTGACAGGGAGAGGGAAAGCTAAAGTCCCTGATGAAGGCGCTTCTGCGCTGCCTTCGCGGGGTTCTCATGGAGGAAGGAGAGGTGGTCGCGGTGGACGTGGTCGGGGTAGTGGTCAAGGAGGAAGTAAAAACGTTTCTGCTGCGAAGGCATCTTCTTCCTCTACCCCGGCGAAGCGAGTCAGCGTTAGCTCTCTGGAGTCTGCAAAAAAAAAGGCGTCGTCAGGAGCCAGCTATTGTGGTTGTTCCTGTTTCTATTGTGGCTCAAGTTGAGTCCACGGCTTTGCTGAGTGCTCGTCCTCCTCGACATCCTCAGTTGCCTTCGGTGGTACCAGTTGCTTCGGCTCATTTGCCCTCGCCCATGAATATTAGGATTATTGAGGGTGCCCGAGAGGATGTTGATGTTGCATTTACTGGTAGGTTAAAACTCTATGCCAAGGCACCAGTGTTTCTTTGCTGTTGTTTATCTTGTTGAAATACTTATTTTTTATGTCAATATTTCTTGTGAAGGTGTAGCAAGAACACCTACAGGAAAGCATATTTCAGATCCCTTCGACGACGGCATTGATCTTAGCCGTTTCGAGGAGACACCTGCTCATGAGGGGCCTGCCACTGAGTTGCCATCTCAGGATGAGCCAATGGCCGAAGCCCCTACTACAGAAATGCCTGTCAGCGTTTCTTTTCCCTCTCTGCCTTCACCAGCCCAGAATGAGGATCCCTTGAACGTTTTGGCTAGGGTAGCTGAAGATGCTGTTGTTGATGAGGGTGCGAAGGAGGTTGTTGGCGTGTCTGGCGCCTCAGATTTTGATGGTAAGATTGGTAATGCTATCTATACGGGTTATACAATACGAGTCCCTCTTTCTTCTTCTAGCGAGGGTAGCACCGGTGGCACTTTCTCTTCTAGTTCAAATGGTGGGAACGTGCAAGTGGATGATGATGTTGATGCGGTTTATGAACCAGGTGGCGAAGCTGATCGCCGTGCTAGATTTGAGGGTGAATCTTCTTATGTGCCCACTCATGACGAGATGACTGCCATGTGCAAAGGTGACATATTTGATATTTTGTTTATTGATTTTCCTTTTGGTTGCTTTTGACGTTTTTCTTCTTTGTAGCTTATGAGCGGGTCGTTAAAGGCCATGATTTTGATGCACTTGGATGTAGTGTGTTGTCTTCGAGCCTCAAGGTTTCATTTTGTTAACTTTTGTTGTTTTAGGGTAATTTGACTATTTGCCTTCGCTTATGATTTTTGTTTTGCAGGCTATTATTGCCATGAAGGAAATGATTGATCGCCTTCCTCCCCGACTTGACCCCATTCCTTCGGAACGTGAGGAGTTGGTTAGACTTTGGAAGGAGAAGGCTGAACTCTTAAAAATTCAGGCCAACATTGACCGAATTAAACAAGAACTGGAGGAAGAGAAGGTGCAGTATCGCCAGGATCAAGAGTCCCGCACCAGCGAAGCGGAGGCCTTTAAAAGCAAATTGTCTTCTTTAGAAGTCCAGCTAGCTGATCGTAACAAAGTTGTCGAATCCGTGGCTCGTGAAAATAAGCAGTTGGTTGATAAAATTACTGCTTTGGAAGCGCAAGTTGCCGACAAGGATGGCGTTCTTGAGGGTCTTCACCAGAGGGTTGCTGCTGACTCAGTAACTATCTCTAACCTGAAAGGTGAGATTGATACCCTTGAGGGTGTGTTGGGTTATTGCCGAAGCCAATAAGGCCAAACAATAGCTAAGACAGAGAAAAAGAGACAAGCAACAATATATTACTTATCAACAGTGTTCTCAGGAATCAGCCCCCTACATGTTGGTGAGGGGTTTCCTTTTATAGGGAGGCCAAAGGGCATCTTTATATTCCACTTATGCCCTTAAAAACAAGGCATCATCCTCTAGACTATACAACTTAGATGTTCTAGGGACAAAGTTGTACATTCACAACTATCAGTGTGAATGCGTAGACCAGTTACACCATGTTGGACTCGGTTTGGACCCGGTCCTCCTAGGCTTCGTTGGTGCCTAGGGAAAATCGATTGGCTTCGTTACTTGTTTTGGTGCCCAAGCAGCGAAGACCTCCCTCTTCTGGTTCCCAAAGCTATTAGCATCACATTCGACCAGCCCTGCAACGAGAAACGAAGCAGGCCAGGGCCTTGCTCATTGTATTAGAAACTTAGGGTCACCTTCATTTTATTCAAGTAGCTATCTGTGCTACTCCCGAAACCATGTTTCCATGTCTCCCCCTGTTTGAGGAATGAAGCCATTCTCACGGCTTTTTATACGTATATATGAAGTCAAAGTGATCCGCCCTTCCTCAGAACGAAGGCGAAGCGCATGTAACAATGCTTAAAATTTACCGGAGGTGTTTCTTGGCAGGCCAATCCCCAATAGTAGCCCCTCACGGACGAGGGCTTTCTTCAACAGGCCGAGTTCCTCAAAACCTGGATTGCCTTCGCCTGTCCGAGAAATGCCTCCTCTCGTTGGAGAATAGCCCGAGTAGGCTTTTGTTTTGATTTTTTTGCTGCGGCTTTGGTGCCCTTTTTTGCCTTTATAATCTGGCTTCGTTCTTTTTGAACAAGTTTAGCGTTTCCGCTTTCGAGCCCGTCAACGGTCATATTATTTACCGTTGCTTTTCTGTCACATTCGGATTTACGAAGGAAATCTCAATGCTACTATATGTGTACCCAGGAAGTCTTTACACACATATAGCTCAGAAATGAATATCAAAGAAAGGAAAACAGTGCTCGATAACATAAATCATAACAAGTCTTACATCACAGGCATTACATTTATTATTGAGTTTATCAAAGTAGCGGAAGCCTGACGTAATCTAACTCCAAGACATCTCCACAAGGACTCTGACTGGGGGAATGCACTGCCTAGAAGTCCGGGAACTCCTCGGGGAAGACAAAAGCATCCACAAGTGGTTCATCGGAGTACCCATCCGGGATTTTGTTGAAGTAAAGCAAGTATAAGTAATCCATCTTACTTAGCAAGCATAACATGATTAAATGAGGCTCAAAAGGCTAGACAAGGTTTGCACTACGGTTAGCATTTTTAGTTGATTGATTTTAGAATTAACCTGAATTACTAGAATTATATGACAACCTGGTTGTAACCCTCATTATGAAAGCATGTGAAATATTATAAATGAACAACATCATATTTAACCAATTATTCAGAAAACAAGGAACCGCTCAAAAAGGATCCGGCCGCTCTTGACCATGAGCACGGCTGTTATAACAGTTTTACACTCTGCAGAGGTTGTACACTTTCACCACCGGTAATGATCCCCCTTGCCTTGGGCACGCACTCCCTTCACACCATGTGAAATGAGTACAGGGTTTCACTACGAGACCTTTCAACCGACACCCTAACAAGTTAGTGGCCGCTATGGTTTCCTGACAAGCGCATGGACCCCTCCAGGCTCCAGCCAAAACATCACACAAACCCCAACGAGACTAACCGAGGTCCATACTTAAACCTGGCAGCCCCACTTGCGCCTTTCGGTAACCACTAGACAAGCTAGAGCTGTACAGTTTACTTAGTCAAGACTAGAGCCATGTAATTCCTGTGGTTGTACGGTTTTCCTGGGTTGCCGCTTTAAGAACGGGACCTTATGAAGAGATGCTTAGAGCAATCCAAACACATGCTCAAGCTCCCTAAACCAAGTTGCTAAAAAGCATATTTTAATAAGGTTCCAAGTACCATTAGTCAAGATTAACATTTTATAACAAACATTAGTGGTTGGCAGCATAGCGACAACTAACACATCTACCCATATGCAAAACCCAGGGTAAACAAGGTATATAGGATAAACAAGTCTAGTCATCCTTAGGGTTTAACAAAATTAAACACATGCATGAATGAATAAAATATTTATATGGTGAATAGGTATCAAGGATGAATCATGTTATACTTGCCTTCCTCAAAGTATTGCTGCTGATCTTGGTCTTCAAATTGTTGATCACAATCGGCCTCGTACTACTCGCAATCTATACACGCATTCCAATCACCACACATACATCCATCACAAGCCAGTACATGCAAACAAATATAATTCTGTTAGAATAGTACACCATACAGCATAAACAGAAGCAAAAAGCTATTCTACGCATTTCTACAAACATAACAACATGAAAATCACTCTAATCGGATCTACGGTGATTAAATTACACTAAAAACAAGACGCAAGGAATATGCTGCGATGAATGGAGGACCTATTCGTATTTAACTATAGATATTAGGGGATAGCAAGAAAGTTTTTCTGGACTGCGGAATGCATGGCGGGTTGATTACTGAATCTTCCAAGGACTCCTTAGAAAAACTACGAAGGGGTATCTTTGATCTATTCTAGGCCACTGGATCGAAGATGGATGGTTGGAGGGGATCTGTTCGGCCTGCAGGAAGGGGGGCGCCGTTCCTCGGCCTTTTCTCATGAGCAGAAGGGCGGCGCTCGCCCAGAACGCCGTTCTGGTCACCGGCGTTGAGGGGGCCAAGAGCTACGGACCACCGTTCTCGGTGAAACTTGGACCAGTTGCGAGAGAGCGACTACGCGAACCTGCCCTGGGTGTTGTTGTCGTGAATTCGGTGCCGGAAGGAGGGGGCGACAGAACAGGGCAGGCAGGGATGCGGCCGCGTGTGGGAATCGGGGCTGTGGCCTCGACTTCGCTGATCTGGGCATCGAGTTGAGGTCCTGGACGTTGGTGCAAGGCCTCGAAGTTCCTGTGCAGCGGGCAAGGATTGGAAGGAGGATCAGTGAGGTGCGTACAGAAGAAAAACGACGGCGGAGGAAATTCTTTTACCGTGACGAACTCCGGTGTCCAGAAATTCAATGGAGAAGGCACTGATTTTGGGAAATTGGTGAGTGGGGGAACCAAAGGAGATTGGGGAAGAACTTGTCCTATGTTTTATAGAGGGGGGAATGGGGCTGGGTGGCCTGGATTGAAGAGAGGCGTCAGTTTTCGCTGCTGCAATCGCCGTAATGGCATTTACTGGCCATAACTCAGAAGGGAAAGGGAGGAGGCGTGACTGGGGAAAGGAAGGGGATGGGGTGCCGCTGTTCTTGTGGAGGAGAAGGGGAAGAGCGCGAGCCAGAGGGAGGAGCGTGACATAGGGCCGGTGATTTCTGTTCTATCAAAGAAGACAGAGAGAAGGGCGACGGCATCCTGCTGCGTGCGTGAGGGAGAGAAGGAGGCGACGGGCTTGGGGCTTGCGCTGGGGAAGGGAGAGGGTGTCGGCCTGGGCTAGGCCCAAGGAGAAGGGTCCAAGGAGAAGAAAAGAGAGGTGGGTTGACAGGGATCAGGCTGGGTTGGCTTTGGGCCTAGGTTTTTGGGCCTGCAAGAAAGAAAGAAAGAAGGGAGGGAAAAACAGGCTGGGCCAGGTTTGGTTGATGGGGTTTGGGCCTCGGAAAGAAAGGAGCAGGCCCGGGTTTTTTGGGTCAGGTAGGGTTTTTGGTCTAGGTTGGACTCGGGTCGGACTTCGGGTTTTGGGTTTAAGAAACAAGAGCTAACCACAAACAAAACACTCATCCAATAAAATGATGCATCAGCATGAAATGCACGCAAACAAGTTTCTAAACCTATGGTTGATTTTAATTACCAAAAAGGTTTTATATTTACCTAAATTTTGAGAATGCACACACAATAACTTAGCAATTTAATTACTATACTAGAAAAGGAATTTTTTTAGGGTGTTACAAACCTACCCCCCATAAAATGAATCTTGTCCTCGAGATTCGGTTGAGCCTTCAAACAGCTGCGGATATTCTGCCTTTAAATCTTCTTCTCTTTCCCAAGTTGCCTCGTCCACTGAGTGTTGGCTCCACTGCACCTTACACATCCGTATCACCTTGCTCCTTGTGACTCTTTCTGCCACTTCCAGTATCTTGACGGGGTACTCTTTATAGGTAAGATCCTCTTGTACATCAAGTTCCTCCAGAGGTAACTGTTCTTCTGGCACTCATAAACACTTCTTTAATTGTGATACGTGGAACACATCATGTACACCAGACAGTCTAATTGGCAGTCCAACTAATAAGCTACTTCTCCCTTTCTGTCCAACACTCTGAATGGTCCAATGTACCTGGTGCTAGTTTTTCGGCGTCAGACATCCGCATAACTTTTCTGTCTTGATTGTGCTACTTTCAAATTTTGCCTGATTGTCTGCACCTGTGTTTCAGCCTCTTTAAGAATTTCAGGTCCAAACACTTGGCTTTCTCCCATTTAATTACAGAATAAGGGTGTCCTGCATTTTCTTCCATATAGTGCCTCAAATGGTGCCATTTGTAGACTCTTATGAAAACTGTTGTTATAAGAGAATTCTGCATATGGCAAACTCTTATCCCAACTTGTCCCATACTGTAGAGCACAAGCCCTCAACATATCTTCCAATATTTGATTCATCCTTTCAGTTTGCCCATCAGTCTGTGGGTGATAAACTGAACTGAAGTTCAGTTTCATATCCATTGACTCGTGAAGTTTGTGCCAGAACTGTGATGTGAACTGGGAACCTTGATCTGACACTATCTTCTTTGGAACCCCGTGTAAGCATACTATTCTCTTCATGTATAGCTCTGCTAACTTTGCACCTGAGTAGGTGGTTTTTACCGAAATGAAATGAGCCACCGTGGTTAGTCGGTCCACAATTACCTGTATAGAGTCAAAACCTCTCTGAGCATGGGGCAAACCGACTATAAAGTCCATTCCAACTTTTTCCCATTTCCACTCTGGTATCTTCAAGGGTTGGAGTAAACCGGCTAGTCTCTGATGTTCCGCTTTAACCCTTTGACATGTGTCACATAGAGCGACGTATGTTGCAACATCTCTCTTGAGTCCATACCACCAGTATCTCTCTTTAATATCCAAATACATTTTTGTACTTTCCGGGTGTATAGAGTAAGCTGAATTGTGTGCTTCCCTTAGAATAGCATCTCTTATATGTTTCAGGATAGGCACACATATTTTTTTAGCAAACCACACAGTTCCTTGCTCGTCCATGCTAAATCCTGGTGCTTTTCCCTGAATGATCAAAGCTATGATTTCCTGAATCGTCCTATCTTCTTGTTGCCCTTCTTTAATCTCTTTTTCTAGTGTTGGTTCAACTTCCATTTCCACCATGCTAGCAGCAAATCCCAGATTCAACCGTTCAAATTCTTTACCAAGTTCTTCTGGCAACTGGGCAATTCTATTTGCATGACTCCTACTTAGAGCATCTGCCACCAAATTTGCCTTTATGGGATGATAGTGAATTTCCAAGTCGTAATCCTTGATTAGCTCCAACCATCGGTGTTGCCTCAAATTCAAGTCTGATTGTGTGAACACATACTTCAGACTCTTGTGATCAGTGTAGATATCACACTTTTGACCAATCAAGTAGTGTCTCCAGATTTTTAGTGCATGCACCACTGCTGCAAGTTCAAGGTCATGAGTCGGATGATTCAACTCATGCTTCCTTAACTGTCTGGAGTCATATGCTACCACTTTTTCCTCTTGCATAAGTACACATCCCAAACCTTGACGAGATGCATCACAATATATAGAGAAACTCTTGGTTATATTCGGCAATACCAATATCGGGGCAGTGGTTAATCTTTTCTTGAGCTCCTCAAAACTGGCTTGACACTTTTCTGACCATACGAACTTCACATTCTTCTCTAGCAAGGACGCCATAGGTTTAGCAATTTTGGAGAACCCTTCAATGAATCATCAATAATATCCAGCCATTCCAAGGAAACTCCGAATCTCACTCACATCTTTTGATGGATTCCAACTCAACACATCTAAAACCTTCTTTGGATCAACTGCCACTCCTCCATTGGATACAACATGACCCAAAAATGCTACTTCCTTCAGCCAGAATTCACATTTACTGAACTTGGCATATAATCGTTGATCCCTGAATACCACCACAAACTTGTCCAAATAATCCATGAAGACTTTGTTCATTAGATACATGAAGTAGGCAGGAGCATTGGTCAACCCAAATGACATAACTGTGAACTCATCCAATCCATACCGGGTAGTGAAAGCTATCTTGGGAATATTGGAAGCACGAATTCTCATCTGATGATATCCTGATCGAAGATCAATCTTGGAGAATACACATGCTCCCTCCAATTGATCAAAGAGATCATCGATCCTCGGTAGCGGATACTTATTCTTTATGGTTACATCATTGAGTGCTCAGTAATCGATGCACATTCTCTTTGATCCATCTTTCTTCTCAACAAACAATACCGATGCTCCCCAAGGTGAAGAGCTCGGTCAAATATAACCCTTCTCTAGTAGCTCATCTAGTTGCTTTTTAAGCTCTTCTAATTCATTCACACCCATTCTATATGGTCTCTTAGCTATAGGTATAGTGCCAGGTTTAAGATCAATAAGAAATTCAACTTCGCGTTCTGGTGGCATACCTGGCAACTCTGCGGGAAATACATCAGGAAATTCCTTCACCACATTGATGTCTTCCATGGCCATCTCCTTCACTTGATTAGCATGACATACATCTGAAGCAGTCATTGTTGCTTGATATTCTACTTTTTCTCCAGAACTTGCTGTAAGTTGCACTGCTCTTTTAGCACACTGAATTACTCCATCATGCTTTGCTAGCCATGACATTCCTAGGATAATATCAATGCCAGTAGAGTTCAAGATAATTGGATTGGCTACAAAGTCTACCCCCCTTATTTTTATGCTAACCTTTGGACAAATTAAGGTTGCCTTTAGTTCTCCGCCAGGTGAACTAACTATCATTGCTTTTTGCATAGGTTGCATAATCATCTTGTGCTTTTTCACAAACTGGGCAGATATAAAAGCATGCGATGCTCAAATAGTACTGATGCAGGATTTGAGTTCACCAAAAACGTACCGATCACCACATCTGTTGCTTCTTGCGCGGCCTCCGCATTCACATGATTAACTTTGCCTCGGGCATAGTTCTGCTGTCCTCCATTACGTGGGCCCTGTTGCTGTCCACCGACGTTCTGTCCCATCTTCTTGGGGCAATTATTAGCAAAATGCCCCGGTTTACCACAACTGTAACACACCCTCAGAGTCACAGGTGTTGTGTTAGCCTGTGTGAGTAGTGGAGCTTGACCTTTTAGCTGTGGGTTCTGGGGCCTGTACTGCTGCTACTGCTGGTGCTGGTATTGCAGTTGCTGCTAGTTTTGGGGGCACTGCTGGTATTGGGAACGACTCATCTGGTTAGAAGGTCCTTAAAAGCGAGGCTGATTACCCATTGACGGATTGTAGCAAGGACACGAGCTGCTTCCAGACCGTTGGCCCATAAACTTCCTTTTCTTGTCTTCCATTTCCTTGCGCTTAAACTCAAGCATCAAGGCCTTGTCTACCAACTTTTGAAAGTTTTCAAAAGTGTGTGTCATGAGTTGGTACTGTAGCCCATCATTCAATCCCAACAAAAAGAGCCTCTGTTTCTTATCATCTGTGGAGACCTCCTCTGGAGCATACCTTGATAGTTCAATAAATTTATCACGGTAAGCCGTGACAGTCATAGATCCCTGCTTCAATGCCAAGAACTCCTGACGCTTCAGTATCATCAAGCCATCCGGCACATGGTGAGAACGGAAGCTCTCGCAGAATTCCAGCCAAGTGATCTGATTAGGGTGGGGATGAGCGTACTGATATGCATCCCACCAATCTAGGGCTGCTCCTTGTAGTTGGCCTGATCCATAGAGAACCTTCTCACGGTCATCACATTGGGCAATGTCAAGCTGCCGATCTACTGCCTTGAGCCAGTCCACTGCTTGCAAAGGATTACTTGCACTAGAGAATGTTGGTGGACGACCCTTCATGAACTCTCCACGCTTGTCCCTGGGTGGAGCGGGATGTGGTTGATGAGAAGGTTGCTGCTGCTGGTTTTGTTGCATCATTGCCATAGTTTGTGCCAGTTGCTGCATGATCTGATTTTGTTGAGCCAGAAGTTGCTCAACAGTGGGTTGGTTGTTCCCCTGGTTACTTCTCCTGCCACTAGCCATCTGTTGCAGACATTAGTATTACTGTTATTCAACCATCCAAGATAACAATAATCTAATTCTTGACAAGGGTATGGAAATCATATATATGCAGAACAAAAACCCACCCAACTATTTAAACACAAAGCCTTAACCTATATCTAGATGCTTGTGAGTATAAAACTCACATTCATCACAATCATTACAAAAATCCAACTCATGCATTAAACATAATCACAATTATTCAAATCACCCAAGAGCACATGTTCACACGAGGAACTTAAAACAAATTCAAAATGCATCTAAGTCGTTTATTACAACTCATGGGACAAATCCAAAGATCCTTAGTTTTGGTGCTGCGGGCCTATCTCATAAAAGAAAACAACAGAGAGAGTCAAATTTTGCAAAAGATAAGGATAGAAGTATAAGCATAGATTAATAAATTAATGACAAGACAAAACAAGGATAGATTAAATAAACAAAATGAGGTATGTATAATCAATAAATAAAATAAGCAATGTTAAATTAAAATGAAATAAAGCAAGGAGTTTAAAGCATAAACTCTAAACGACCATTCTAATCTAGGCTGCGCATCCTACAGTCAGCACTGCTTTGATACTATTCTGTCACACCCGGATTTACGAAGGAAATTCGAATGCTACTATATGTGTACCCAGGAAGTCTTTACACACATAGCTCAGAAATGAATATCAAAGAAAGGAAAACAGTGCTCGATAACATAAATCATAACAAGTCTTACATCACAGGCATTACATTTATTATTAAGTTTATCAAAGTAGCGGAAGCCTGACGTAATCTAACTCCAAGACATCTCCACAGGGACTCTGACTGGGGGAATGCACTGCCTAGAAGTCCGGGAACTCCTCGGGGAAGACAAAAGCATCCACAGGTGGTTCATCTGAGTACCCATCCGGGATTTTGTTGAAGTAAAGCAAGTGTAAGTAATCCATCTTACTTAGTAGGCATAACATGATTAAATGAGGCTCAAAAGGCTAGACAAGGTTTGACCTGCGGTTAGCATTTTTAGTTGATTAATTTTAGAATTAACCTAAATTACTAGAATTATATGACAACCCGGTTGTAACCCACATTATGAAAGCATGTGAAATATTATAAATGAACAACATCATATTTAACCAATTATTCAGAAAACATGGAACTGCTCAAAAAGGATCCAGGCCACTCTTGACCGTGAGCACGGCTGTTATAACAGTTTTACACTCTGCAGAGGTTGTACACTTTCACCATCGGTCGTGATCCCCCTTGCCTTGGGCACGCACTCCCTTCACACCACGTGAAATGAGTACAGGGTTTCACTACAAGACCTTTCAACCGACACCCTAACAAGTTAGTGGCCGCTATGGTTTCCTGACAGGCGCATGGACCCCTCCAGGCTCCAGCCAAAACATCACACAATTCCATCACACAAACCCCAACGAGACTGACCGAGGTCCATACTTAAACCTGGCAGCCCCACTTGCGCCTTTCAGTAACCACTAGACAAGCTAGAGCCGTACAGTTTACTTAGTCAAGACCAGAGGCATGTGATTCCTGTGGTTGTACGGTTTTCCTGGGTTGCTGCTTTAAGAATGGGACCTTATGAAGAGATGCTTAGAGCAATCCAAACACATGCTCAAGCTCCCTAAACCAAGTTGCTAAAAAGCATATTTTAATAAGGTTCTAAGTATACCATTAGTCAAGATTAACATTTTATAACAAACATTAGCGGTTGGCAGCATAGCGGCAACTAACATATCTACCCATATGCAAAACCCAGGGTAAACAAGGTATATAGGATAAACAAGTCTAGTCATCCTTAGGGTTTAACAAAATTAGACACATGCATGAATGAATAAAATATTTATATGGTGAATAGGTATCAAGGATGAATCATGGTATACTTGCCTTCCTCAAAATATTGTTGTTGATCTTGGTCTTCAAATTGTTGATCACATCCGGCCTCGTACTACTCGCAATCTATACATGCATTCCAATCACCACATATACATCCATCACAAGCCAGTACATGCAAACAAATATAATTCTATTAGAACAGTACACCATACAGCATAAACAGAAGCAAAAAGCTATTCTACGCATTTCTACGAACACAACAACGTGAAAATCACTCTAATCGGATCTACGGTGATTAAATTACATTGAAAACAAGACGCAAGGACTATGCTGCGATGAACGGAGGACCTAATCGTATTTAACTATAGATATTAGGGGGTAGCAAGAAATTTTTTCTGAACTGCGGAATGGATGGCGGGTTGATTACTAAATCTTCCAGGGACTCTATAGAAAAACTACGAAGGGGTATCTTTGATCTATTCTAGGCCACTGGATCAAAGATGGATGGTTGGAGGGGATCTGTTCGGCCTGCAGGAAGGGGGGCACCGTTCCTCGGTATGTTCTCGCGAGCAGAAGGGTGGCGCTCGCCCAGAACGCCGTTCTGGTCACCGGCGTTGAGGGGGCCAAGAGCTACGGACCACCGTTCTCGGCAAAACTTGGACAGTTGCGAGAGAGCGACTACGCGAACCTGCCCTGGGTGTTGTTGTCGTGGATTCGATGCCGGAAGTAGGTGGCGACAGAACAGGGCGGGCAGGGATACGGCCGTGTGTGGGAATCGGGGCTGCGGCCTCGACGTCGCTGATCTGGGTGTCAAGTTGAGGTCCTGGACGTTGGTGCAAGGCCTCGAAGTTCCTGTGCAGCAGACAAGGATTGGAAGGAGGATCAGTGAGGTGCGGACAGAAGAAAAATGACGGCGGAGGAAATTCTTTTACGTGACAAACTCAGGTGTCCAGAAATTCAACGGAGAAGGCACTGATTTTGGGAAATTGGTGAGTGGGGGAACCAAAGGAGATTGGGGAAGAACTTGTCCTTTGTTTTAGAGGGGGAGAGGGGCTGGGCGACCTGGATTGAAGAGAGGCAGCAGTTTTCACTGCTGCAATTGCTGTAATGGCATTTACTGGCCATAACTCAGAAGGGAAAGGGAGGAGGCGTGACTGGGGAGAGGAAGGGGATGGGGTACCCCTGTTCTTGTGGAGGAGAAGGGGAAGAGTGCGAGCCAGAGGGAGGGGCGCGACATAGGGCCGGTGATTTCTGTTTTGTCGAAGAAGACAGAGAGAAGGGCGATGGCATCCTGCTGCGTGCGTGAGGGAGAGAAGGAGGCGATTGGCTTGGGGCGTGAGCTGGGGAAGGGAGAGGGTGTCGGCCTGGGCTGGGCCCAAGGAGAAGAAAAGAGAGGGGGGTTGAGGGGGGTCAGGCTGGGTTGGCTTTGGGCCTAGGTTTTTGGTCCTGCAAGAAAGAAAGAAAGGAGGGAGGGAAAAACTGGCCGGGCCGGGTCTGGTTGACGGGGTTTGGGCCTCGAAAAGAAAGGAGTAGGCCCGGGTTTTTTGGGTCGGGTAGGGTTTTTGGTCTAGGTTGGACTCGGGTCGGACTCCGGGTTTTGGGTTTAAGAAACATGAGCTAAGCACAAACAAAACACTCATCCAATAAAATGATGCATTGGCATGAAATGCATGCAAACAAGTTTCTAAACCTATGGTTGATTTTAATTACCAAAAGGATTTTATATTTACCTAAATTTTGAGAATGCACACACAATAACTTAGCAATTTAATTACTATATTAGAAAAAGAATTTTTTTAGGGTTTTACATTTTCTTTTGGCTTCGTTGGTTTTGAATCGTCGTGACGGTTCGTTTACCGAGACTATTAATGGTCATATTTTTTCAACCCCCTATAAATAGGACCAAAGGGGGGATGACTTTACTTGCTTTGTCTGCAATCTTTCTCTTGTAGCTTGCTTTTGACGCTAGCTGTTTGCTTCGTGAGCTTTGGCTATTGAGCTTCTGCTCTCTTTCAGTTACGAGTAAGTTAATTTTTAAGGTTTTTTGTTGTTCTGCTTTGTTTGGGCTTTGTTTTCGTATATTTGTTTTGTTTTCTTATTTTTGCTCTTGTTTTTGTAGTGGCTAGCACGAAGCAAACCTCCCGGCTTATTGGGTCTTCTGACTCTGACGAGGAGATAGTTCAGCACCCTGTTGCAATGACGGACGAAGAAGTCGCTGCTTTTGCCCAACAACTTGAAGAGGGTGGGAATACCATGGAGATTGATCTCAGGGGCAAGGCCATCACAGAGGAGGGCGAGGTCATGGACGAAGAAGACACTGAAGATGCTGAGTCAGTTGCTGACGAAGCTCTTGAGGATGTTGTGGCTGATGTATCAGACCTCATAGATCCGAAGAAGAAGCCTCGCACAATCGTCTTCGGGAAATCCTTTGTGAGTGAGAACTTGATAAAGTTCTATGAGGAAAGGGTTATTTTTCGGTGGGCCATGGCCGGGCGCTTGGTGACGAGGTTATTCCCGCCCCTGAGCCTGACGAAGTAGTTGTGTTTCGAGATTTTTTCACTACTGGGCTTCGGATGCTGATTCACAACATTATTGCGGAGATGCTTGGGAGGTATGGGCTGCAACTTTATCATCTTACACCCAATGGCATCACGCATTTGCGTCGGTTCTTATGGGCTATGAAGACCAACAGCTCTGATGTTTATGTGGAGGGTTTCGTCTATTATTTTGAGGGCCATCGTCAGATGAAGGCTGTAAAAATTGATGGGGTTGAATACGAGCCCGATTATGGCAGCGTTAGCTTTTGCGCTCGCTGCTGTTTTACTGAGCTGGAGAAGGTGGAGCTTACCTTCTGTCAGTGCAACGCCTGGGACCGGAACTGGAGCAAATATTGGCTGTATGTGAAGGTGCCATTGGTGGAGGTCACTCTAGAGGATGGCACGAAGCCGATGAGCTTTCCCTTGCATGGCCAGGTTCTGTCAAGCAATTTTATCTCTTGTCCCCTGTTCAATCCGAAGGCGCCTGGTTATAGCCATTGTGAAACTGCTTTTTTCAAAGCTAGTCGTGTCAGCGGCAGCTGTGATCTCATTGAGGAAGGCCTTGCTATGGGCGTTAACTTTCTCTCGGCTGAGTGGAAGCCATTTATAGTTGATGTGAGAGCATACCGAGGACTTCCCCATGTCTGCTTCCCTCGTTTTGGGGCCAAGAAGCCCCCGCACATGTCTGATTATGCTTATGTTCAGTCCATCGAGCTGATGGCCGAAACCATTCTTGGAAGGTACACATCGAAGGAGCATGATAGTTGTGTTGCTCTGTTAGACGGTCATCGTCTGAACAGAGTTTTTGATGAGATGAAAGTGAGTTATCCTCAGCGCGTTGCCCCCCCTAAGCCTGGAAAGAAGCTTACGGCTTCTGATCATCCGAGCGTACAGCCCCTTCCGAAGCCGAGCCGTGGTCATCGAAAGAAGGGTCGTGGCTCTGGCCGCGCTACGAGTGGGAGGTCTAATGATGGTGATGATGAAGCCGAAGGCAGCAGTGCAGTAGTCCGGCCGTGGGGGTGGCCAGACAAGGTCCCGAGGTACTAAGGCGGTTCCTTCCAGGAAACGGGCGTCCACTTCAGCACTTGAGGCTTCGAAGCGACAGCGGGTAGGCGAGGGTTTGGCTATCACGCCTATTTCAAGTGCTCCTCCCCCGCCAGTAACTTCGTCCACTCCTCTTGTTGTTGCTACTCCTCTAGCTTCTGCTACTTTGACAGTGCCTTCTTCTGATCCTGCTGCGGCTTCGTCAGCTTTGGATCTTGACTTTGGAGGTACTGTTGTTTTATTTCTCTTTTTTCTTTTCTTCATTTTGTAATTTGTACTTGTTTTTTCAGTTAAAGTATCTACTGGTCCCTTCCTCCGGCTTCGTATTCTGGATTGCGTCGATGATGACGACGAAGTTAGTTATAGCCACCTTCTTGCAGAAGATGAACCTAAGGATACAGCTTCTGCTGACCTTGAGGTTTCGTCTGGCCAGGCCGTGGCTTCTTCGCTTGATGTTTTACCGAAGGCGGCGGCTAAGTCTCCTCTTGGAACTATTCCTGAGGAGGTTGAACTATCCAAGTCTGTTGATGCTGGCGACAACTTGGGCAAGGATATTGAAACAGCTATTGTTTCGCCCATTGTCTCTGTTCCCGTCGCCGAAGCCGAGCCTTCCGACCGTTCAGTCGATGATGGCTCTAGGCCCGTGCAAGCTGAAGGTAACCCAAGTTTTTGCTTGTGATATTGATGACTTTCTTGATTTCTTTGCTTATCCTTTGGATGTCATGCTGAATGGTACTTTCTACTTAATGCAGGTTCTGGAAGGATATCTCGTGGGGCATTTGTTCAGCGATTGCGCCGTGGCGGGCTTTGCTCTATGGATGCTGTTCCGGACTTTATTCCAGACAGTAAATTCTGCTTCATTTTGTTTCTTACTTTAGCAGGTACTTCTTGGCTTCATGGTCAATTTGGTGTTTTTTTGTTTTTGTAGACTTTGAGATCAAGTGAAGTCTTTTGACTTGGATGCTCTTGCTGATTCGTGCATCTCTGGAAATATTAAGGTAATTCATGTTCTCTTTCGTTCCTTGTTTCTATATTGCCCAATTGGCTTCGTTTGAGATTTTTGTGCGTTTGCAGTCCATGGTTTCGATTCATGAGCTCTTTGAACGCCTTCCGCTTCGGCTTAACGATATTGAGAACGAAAGAGCTGAGCTTGAGCTTTTGCGGAAGGAGCATGAGGAGTGGGCCTCTCAGCAAGCTAATGTTGCCAAGCTGAAAGAATCTCTTGAGGCTGAGAAGGAACAGCTTTGAACCGAGTGTGAATCTTCTCATACTAAGGTTTCTTTACTTAAGGATAAAGTGGTTGCTCCAGAAGCTGAGTGTACTCGCAATGCTGAAACTATTGAGGGGCTTCGTACCAAATTGGTTGATGATGCCACTCTTGTTCATGATTTAAAGAATTAGCTCAAGAGTTTGGGAGGCGAGAAGAATAAGTTTTCTGCTGATGCTGAGAAATACAAGCGTGATCTTCTTGTTGTGGAAGACATGAAGAATTCTTTAGGTGATGAAGCCAAAAGGCTTAGGGGTACCGTGGAGAGGCTTCGTTCTGAGAAGGAGCAAATAGAGCAAGATGTTTGGGCTCGCGGTCTCAGAGTCTATCGTGAATACGAAGCAGCTCTCAACCAATATGGTGGAGAGCCCCTTCCCTTTCCTAGCCAGGACTATGGCCTCGATAAGCTCTTTGATTGGCTTGATGATGAATTCCAATTTCTTCCGGACGTTTTGTCCAAGGTTGGAGATTATGCTGCTCGCACCTGCATCACAAATGCCTTCAAGATGCTTTCGGACCAAGGTTGCTCGCACCAAAAGGCTTTATTGAGGAAAGACTATCAGTTTCCTTTCGCGCTGAATCCTGATGACAAAGAGCTGTTCAACGAAGCTGTCCTTGCGGCCAGGGCTACATTCTTAAAGAAATTTTGGGTTGTTTCTGGGCGGGAATGTGCTCGTCGTACCGCGCATGATCGACTTGCCCAGGTTAGCTTCGTTTGTTGTTTCTCTTTTCTCATCTTGTTTTTCGTAGTGTTTTATGTTATACTCTTCTGATTGCTTGTACTGTCTCAGGTGAAGGAGTTATTCGCGATGGAAACGCAGCGCAAAGCTGAAGCTGATGCTGCTATTGCTACCGCTGCTGGGACCTCTTCTTCTGGCGTTGGTGCTAAGACTGGCCTAGGCGGTGCCACTGATGCTGACCCGAAGGTTTAGCTTTGCTAGAGCTAATGATTGTTGAAAAACTTTGTTAAGTTTGAGAGGTTTTGAACTTTGTAAATTTGTATATATTCAGATCCCTGACGAGGGAGTTGTCCTTGAACTTGCTCCACTAGCCATGCGGGATGGTCCTCTTTGTGTTTCTGGCTTCGCATGGGAAGAATATCAACGGCGTTACCCTCATTCATGCCTTAGCGATTATTGGGAATTCTGCCACAAGTTTTATCATCGTAACGAGTTTGATCTTTTTAGCTTTTTTACTTCTTTCATTGCCCACGGTTCTGAGCGTGTTGAGCTTGCAGTGAGAAGGAATGCCGAAGCCATTCCTCTTCTTTCAGTGAAAACCGAGCCAACGGATCTTGGCACTGGTCTTGAGGAGTTAGCTTGTGTCTTTAATGCTCCTAGTTTTAGGAGATCTGACCGGCAATTTGATGGCTATGTCTTTGAGATGTTTTAATCATCTATTTGTAAATACTGTTTTGTAAGTGACTCGAGCGAGTGTGTGTTTTGTTCGAGAGCGTATGAATGAATGTAAACTCGATTTGCCTTCATTTTCGAGAGAAACGCCTCCTCCCCCCGAAGCGAGTTTTTGTTTATTCATACACGTTGTTGTCTGTTTCGCTTGATACGAAGCTATTTGCTCATGTGAACATAATTGAGCTAGAGGTATGCTCGATTTGCTTAACTTGCTTGCAAATGTTCTTAATTAGCAACTTGTTTTTTTTGTTGTTTAAGTCGAGTCCCCTTTTACTCTTTGAGTAAGCATTTTTAATTTAACGGAGACTTTGATTGAGCTGAAGCCCCTTTTACTCCTTGGAGTAAGCATTTTTAGGTAAAGTAAACGTTATATGAGCCAAAGCACCTTTTACTCCTTAGAGTAAGCATTTTTAGTAAATGATGTTTTTCCTGAGCCGAAGCCCCTTTTGCTCCATAGAGTAAGCGTTTTTAGATCTGAATTGGCCTTACCTTGGGTAGGGTCAATTTAGTTCTATTTTGTTTATCGAATATCAGCGATTTGGTTGAAGCCAATTGCTTTCGATGCAACTTTTTGGGGAATATCTCGTTCATATATTTCACACGAGTTACATTTAGCACCGCCTCATTAAAAACCTTACCCCTTGATAAGGGTTCCCCTGTGAGGAAAAGAGTACGGGCTTTTTAAAGGGAAAAGGAAAAATCTATTCTACTAATTGACTCTGTTTATAGATCACGAAGCCAATTGCTACATGTTTTTCACAGGTAATACCTTCGCAAGCTATCCGCATTCCATGAATGCGGTAGCTCATTGCCTTCTTCAACCCCCAGATGAAATGATCCTGGTCTATTACTTGTAACAACCAAGAATGGGCCTTCCCATTTACTTTGCAGCTTTCCCGAAGGTGTACTTGTGTTCTTCCTCAGCACCCAGTCGCCTATCTTTATGTCTTTTCTTACTACTTTTTTGTCATGCCATTTTTTTGTCTCTTCTTGGTATTTAGAGATGTTTTTAGCTGCTAGCAGCCTGTAGATTTCTGTGAGGTCTTTATCTATAGCTTCGCTATCTTTTGGTGCTTCTTGCTGAGTACGAAGACCTTTGTGCAGTATTTCCTCCGGACATACCGCTTCTTCACCATATAGTAGCTTGAATGGTGTGAATTGGGTTGCTCTTGATGTAGATGTGTTGTGAGCCCAGATTACCTTCGACATTTCTTCTACCCATTTGCCTTTTTTCTTACAATTTGCTAGGCACTTTCTGATGGCAGTGAATATGATGCCATTTGCTCTTTCGACCGCGCCGTTGGATTGCGGATGATATACCGATGCAAATCTTGCCTTCGTCCCAATGGACATGCAATACTGCCTGAATTCATCGTAGTTAAACTGTTTGCCATTGTCCACTGTAATCTCCCTTGGTACTCCGAATCTACACATGATTTGTTGCTAGAAGAATTTGATGTCTGTTTTTGCTGTGATGTTTGCCAATGGTCTGGCTTCTATCCACTTAGTGAATATTCTACTGCAACAATTGCATATTTTAGGTTCCCTTGAGCTGTAGGCAATGGACCTACCAGATCTATGCCCCATCTTTGCAGTGGCCATGTTGGAATTATTAATTGTGATAACTCCGAAGGTGATTTTCTGGTTGCTGCGTATTTTTGGCATGCATCACAGGTTTTTACTATGTTGGTTGCATCATTGATGATTGATGGCCAATAGAATCCTTGCCTCATTGCTTTCCCCACAATTGCTCTTGCCCCAAAATGAGCTCCGCATAAGCCGCTGTGTATCTCTTGTATTAGCTCCTTGCCTTCGTCCTGCGATATGCAACGAAGCCAAGGAGCCACCACTCCTTTCTCGTACATGACATCATCAATGATTTGATAAGACCTTGCTCTTTGCTGCATGCATTTGAGGTCCTCTTCGTCATCGGGTTCATAGTATCCCCGAAGGTAAGCCATTTTTAGTGAGCGCCAGTCTTCTGAGTTTATTGCATTGATCAGCTTCGGTTGCTCATCTGGGTCTTTGATCGAAGGAGTTGTGATAGTTTGGAAGAAAACATCTAGTGGTAAGTTATCCCCTTTTGCCGCTGCTTTTGCTAATGCATCTGCTTTTTCGTTTCTTGCTCTTGGAATGTATTCGACTGTGAAGCCTTTGAATTTTTTCTCCATTGCTCAAACAGTACTAAAATACTTGATGAGCTCGGGTTGGTTTGCAACACTCTCTTTCTCAATGTGGTCAGCTACCACCTTCGAATCAGTTTTTACTATGAATCATTGAGCGCCCAGTGCCTTCAATTTTGATGTGGACATCGCTGCCATTGATACAACCACATCTATGGGACAACAAGCTTACATAACTAAAGAGCAAGCTTACATGCTTTATTCACAGGGACTTGGACTACTCTGAATGGAATGGGGTAGACCACCACGTTTGGAGGCGAGTGGACCTTCCAGCATGAGTATCTCGGACCACTCTGCTTGAAACGGAGTGGATCATTCCGTTTAGGTGCTCGGACCTGCAGAAAGCACCTGATTGATTTGGCCATAACTCTTCACTCCAGAAGGCGATTAAGGCACATGAGTACTCATTGGAAAGATCTTGAAGTCTATTTTCAGATGGTTCAAACCTCACATACAGATTCGACCGGAGGTGGGAGAAATCAATAAAGGAACGATCGGACCTCATGGCTGAACACAACTTCACCTTTTGGGTAATTGGGCCTTGTTTCCAGTCAGGCCCATGAGGAGGGCGTCCTAGAGTTAGGAGAGCTCATCCTGGACTTCCTAGTTGTAGCCGTCATATAAATAGAAGTAGCAGCCACCATTTGAGACTTGGGTTTTGTTTAGATAAAATTTTAGCTCTTGCTACTTCCTTGTAACTCGCGTGTGTCGATTAGATCATCCGATTACTTGTATCCAGAACCCCAAATTCGTGTGTATCAGATTCATCCATTGGGCAAGGTCTGTGTGTTGTTTGCTTGTCCACTTATTCTTGCTTGTTCTTCGATTTGCTTGCAGGTTCAAGGTTGTTCTTGGCACAGCAAGAACAGCACAAATCGGAGGCGGTGTAACTGTCGCTAAGGCGCAGCCCTTGTGGTGTTGTAGTCGGACAGCCAACATCGAATCCACCCCAAATCGAAGTTATCCCCAACTCTCATCGAAGGATCAGGAACAAACCCTAGCGGGTTCTATCAACTTTCCTCTGCCCCAATAGCACGGCTTCGTATTCAGCAACATTGTTTGTACTTCTATCGCTATTTTCGCAAAACTCTAAGTTTCCTGCATATCTCATTCTCATGCCCGAAGGCGATTGTACGATTGCTGCAGTGCCAGCTCCTTTGTCCCCCCAAGCGCCATCGCAGTGTATTAGCCAGCTTTCTTCTCTGGTCAAGTTTTCTGCCGAAGGCGATGTCCATTCTGCTATGAAATCAGCCAAGACTTGTGATTTGATTGCTGTTCTTCGTTCGAAATCCACCACATACTCAGATAGTTCTGCAGCCCATTTTCGTATCCTTACCGAAGCTTCTTTGTTGTTTAACAGTTCTTTGATTGGTTGGCCTGTCAGCACTTTGATGTTGTGCCCCTCAAAATAATGCCTTAGTTTTCTGGATGCCATTACCACAGCATAAATCATTTTCTCCATTTCAGTGTAAAACAGCTTCGACCCAGCCAATGCCTCAGGAACATAATATATTGGCTGCTGTATCTTTTTGCCATCTATCAGCTTTTCCGCAATAAGTGCGGCACTAACGGCTGAATGCGAAGCAGCGATGTACAATAGTAGCGGTGCCTTCGGGTCAGGTATTGTAAGCTTCATGAGCTACATCAAGTATTGCCTTAGCTCTTGAAATGCCTTTGATTGTTCTTCTCCCCATTCAAATTTTGATGCATTTCTGAGTGTTGCAAAGAAGGGTAAGCTTCGTTCAGCTGCTTTTGCGATGAATCTATTGAGTGCGGCAATTCTGCCTGAGAGTTTTTGAACGTCCCTTATGCATTTTGGCTCTTCCATATTGAGAATTGCATTGATTTTTTCTGGATTGGCTTCGATCTCATTTGATGATACTAAGCAACCGAGTATTTTCCCTTTGGTCACAGCAAAGACATATTTCTCCGGGTTGAGCTTACGTCCAGCCTCTCTCATTCTTGCGAAGGCAACTGCCAGATCAGAGATGTGATCTTTTCTTTTAACACTCTTTACCAAGATGTCATCTACGTATGCTAGTATAGTTTTGAACAGTTCATCTTTGAATATGGTGTTTGACATGCGACAGAAGGTGGTACCAGCGTTGCGAAGCCTCTCTGGCATTCTGATGATGCAAAATGTTCCAACTGGAGTAATGAAGCTGGTTTTTCCTTCATCCTCTTTTTTCATCAAGATTTGGTGGTAACTAGAGAAGCAATCTAAGAGGGACATCATCTCACTTGCTGCAGCTTGATCAACAATTTTGTCGATCCTTGGGAGTGGGAAATCATCTTTTGGGTAGACTTTGTTGAGGTCGGTGAAATCAATACACATTCTCCATTTGCCATTTTTCTTTTGAACTGGTACAGTGTTTGCTAGCCAGGTGGGATAGTTTACTTCGCGTATGAAATTAGCATCGAGCAGCCTTTGCACTTCGGCTTTTATAGCGTTCATTTTTTCTTCGGACATTTTCCGTAGCTTCTGCTTCTTCGGCTTCATGTCCAGGCTGATTGCAAGTTTGTGTTCAATTAAGCTTTTGTCAATGCCTGGCAAGTCTTTGCTTGACCATGCAAAGATGTCTTTGTTGTTTCTCAAGAACTCTATGAGTGTATCTTCTTCGTCTGGATCAAGGTCTGACCAATAATCACTTTTCTATCAAAGACGTCGGGCTGTAACTGCACCTGCTTCGTCTCTGTTGCTTCTTGCATTCTTTTGCTATCTTTCTCAATATTTGGTTTTTCTTCTGGGTAGATTGGTTCCTTTTCTTCAAGCAGATGCACATTGCGCTGGCCTGGTGTTTTAGCTTTCTCAATGCTTCTAGCTTCTTTCTGATCACCGAACACAGTGATAACTCCTTTTAGGGCTGGCATTTTCATGCATAAAAATGCTTGCCTTATAATGATATCAAAGGCATTTATGACTCCTCTACCGAAGATGACATTATAATCAAAGTACATGTCTACGACATCGAAGGTAATGTACTCAGTTCTTGCATTTGAGGTATCGCCAAAGACACTGGCAGTGAGATTTTTCCCAGTGTTGGTGTACATTTCCCCCCGAAGCCGACAAGTGGAGTGTCCGATGGCTCTAGGTTATCTGGGTTGATGTTAGTCATGTTTCTCAGAGTTTTTGCTAGGATAATGTCAGCTGAACTGCCTGTGTCCACTAGCACTTTCCCGATTGTCCAGCCAGCAATGTTGGCTTCTATTGACATTGCGTCATTGTGTGGAAAGTTTTGCAATTTCAGGTCTTCTTCGGAGAAGGTGATTGGCATGTGTGACCATTCAGATTTCTTGTATGGTCCTTCTACTTAAATGTTGTTTACTTGCCGAAAGGAACTCTTTCTTTGCTTCTTTGTTTCAAAGGTAAGGGATGATCCTCCAGTTATGGGTAGGATATGTCCATAACATGGGAGAGGGTTAGGTTGTTCTTGTGTTTGGGGTTTTGGTGGGGGTCGTGGTAGCTCCTCAACCTTGATATTTTGGGAAGCCATTTGCTGGGAAGTTTGAGGGTATAGGTGTGGATACATGGTTTGTGGATAGTAGTGTTGAAAAGTTTGTGGCAAAGGCAAATATTGAGTTGCCATCGCTGTTGTTGGGTGTACAACATTTGAGTTTAGGGATGGATATACTGGGCAATATGGTTGTATAGCTTGGGATTGTATAGGCTGGGAATTTGTGGACGAAGCTGAAGATGGCTTCGTTTGGTTTGCTTGTATTTTTTCTGCCTTCAGTTTCTCGATGGTTTTCTTGATGTCCCGGCACTGCTCTGTACCATGAGTATGGTTCTTGCCATGATATTGGCAGAACAATTCTGGTCCCGAAGATGGACCCCTTCCTCTTCCCCGGCCTCTGCCGGTTCTTCCACCCCTTTGGGTAGGCTCATTCCTTTGGTTATGACATTGGCTTTCTGGGTAAGTGGATTTGTTCTCGTGAAACGAAGGTGAATTCTCAACATTCATGATGGTTTGATGGGAGTAGTTTTGGTAGTTGTTTTGGTTGTGGTGGTGATGTCTGTTTTGGGGTTCGTGTTGGTTTCTCATGACAGCCTCTCTAGTTAATCACCTTTGGTTGTCGTTATCAGATCGACAATATTTTTTGAATTCCTCATAGAGATCCCCAAGGGTAGCTAGTGTTTCTCTCATGATGTGTTGTGCAAATGGGCCAGGACAAAGGCCTTGAATAGCTGCAAACTTGGCAGCTTCATCGATGCAAATGGGCCTGGGCGAAGCCCCTGAATAGCTGCAAACTTGGCGACTTCATTGGGAATATGAGGAGCTTGAGCTCTTAAGCCCATGAACTTGTGAAAGTAGTCTTCTAGTGGTTCCTTCGGCTGTTGGTGTATAGTCAAATCTGCATATGAGAGTGCTTAGTCTCCCATGATGCTGAAATTCTTGATCAGCTCTCTTTTCAAATCATACCAGCTGTTGATTGATAAGCCTGGTAGCTTCGTATACCAGTTCATTGCAGTGCCATCACAGACGATGATGAAAGATTTTGCCAGTACCACATCATCTCCTCCTGTCGAAGCTATTGCAGCTTTGTAGCTCATTATGAATTGCTTGGGATCAGTGAGGCCATTATACCTTAGTAAAGCGATGGGCTTGTACGAAGGCGGCCATCTTGCCAATTGCAGACTTTCTGATAGAGGAATCAATGGAATGAGTGTGCAGCATTTGTAAGCCTGTTCCCTTTGTGGAAACATGGTTTACTCCGGCGTCAGCGAAGGCAATTGGCTCATTGAGCTCAGCCTGCAGCTCGACGAATTGCTTCTTGGCCTTGTCTAACTCTGCTCGAAGCTTGGCAGTTCTTGAGCTTGTGGTATTTATCTTCTCTGCTTTGCTTGCCTCAGTTCTTCCAACTGTTGCCTGACTTGTAGCAATTTGTGCTGTTGTTCTTTCTCTTTCTCTTGCATTTGCTGTTGCAGCTCAGTTTTAGTGGCTTCGAGTTGTTTTAGCTGCTCTAGGCGCCGAAGGCACAACATTTCCTCCATCCTGTGTAGCTTTTCTTCAGTTGTGATTGTGTCTTCATCATCTTCCTGCTCCTCGATGATGGCTTCGGTTATGGGTTGTGTGGTGTTTGGTGGAATTATGGCTTGGGATCGGCTTCGCCAGTTAAGGTTGTGTCTTCGGTACTGTTTCTTGGGTTTTTGGGTATTCTTTTTGCTTGTGGCATGGTGGTGTTCGTGGGTTTTCTTCGTGCACAGCACAGACGGTGGGTGCCAATTGTTGGGATATAGCCGAAGCCAATATGCACAAATAGTAGCTAAGACTGAGAAATGGAGACAAGCAACAATATATTACTCATCAACAGTATTCTCGTGAATCAGCCTCTTTACGCGTTGGTGAGACGTCCCCTTTTATATGGAGGTCAAGAGGCACATTTTACATTCCACTTATACCCCTGAATACCAGGCATCATCCTCTAGACTATACAACTTGGGTTATGCTGGGGCATAGTAGTACATTTACACTTCTCAATGTGAATGCGTGGACTAGTAATTCCACCTTTGACTCGGCTTGGACCCGGTCCACGCTGCCTTCACCATGCCTCTGGTGACCTCTGGTACCTTCACCCTCAGGAGCGCCTTCGGCATAAGATGCCTTCTCCTTTCCAGAAGAGAAGCCAACTTGTCCACGCATTCATGTCATGAGCCTGTAGGAAAAGATGAACCACATATATGCAAGAAATATTTGTAGGTTGCCTTTGCACCCCTCTTTTAAGTACTTCTTTGTCACGAACTCAGTGGACCGCCCTCTGATGCCAAAACTACTAGCGAAGGCGTTTGCCTTGTCAGTAGCGCTAGAGAAGGCAAAACCCCAGAGTTAGTAAACAAAGCAGGCGGGAGAAGGTGTTTCCCTAGCGGGCCAATCCCCCAACACCGATTAAAGCTCATAGATAAAACAAACAAATAAATAATGACTTCTCAGATATATCATGAGGTCCCCCTTAATATGTGCTTTGAATGGAATTTTAAAATTTTGGCCACACATGCCAAATGCACATACATGAGAAAAACATGGGAGCTCCCCCTATATCTTAGAATCCATGCAAGCAGGAAGTTTGAATATTAATCAATAAAATCATGAATATGCCATGTACATCACACAGATAAAGGAAGATGTGTGTTGTCCAGAGGAAAATCGGTTTTACCGGTTCCATGAACCGGTGGAACCGGCTCTTCCTGCCAACACACATAAAAAACATCACATCATCCATACATGCATATCATACTAGCACAAGATCACTTAATTGAAATAAATAGGTTCATTACACACAGTAGCAAACAATCAAGTTTCTCAAGTCCACAAAGGATAAGATTCGAAAGATTTATTACATCCAAGTTTTTGCAACACAACAGAAACCAGTTTCACCGGTTTGCCAAACCGGAAAACCGCTTTTCCCAGAGACAACATACTAAAGATAAGTCACTAAGCTTTAATCCACACTCTTCTCCCCCTTTATCATCAAACATCCAATAAGGGCTAGAATAAGAGTGGTGCTGCCAGATTCTGTCAGTCGTCATGGCTCATTGCCGTTATGTCTTGGAGAGTCACCGATCCAATGTCCAGACCCTAAAAGAATTTGTGATTTAAGATTTAATGGGAAGGATAGAAGTTATGAGGGAAAAGATGGAGTACAGAACAAAGCACCAGGATAACCAAATATGTCGGATGCCATCCTAGTAGCAACATCATCACCACCTGGAGGAGGAGGAGGTGCTGCAGAGATGAAGCTCTAGGGAACATCATGCCACTCATGCCAGCTGCAGGAGGAGGTGGTGGTGGTTGATATGCACCAAACCCATAGTGGTGCTGAAATGGCTCAAAGAATGTGCTCGTCTGATAGTTTGCCACCATATCCTCAAGTGAAGGAATCTCGGGCTCATCGCGTTCTAGAGAGATGGGAGACCTTGGGGGCTGAATATTTTGAGCATTGTACATCCTCTTTATCATATCCCTATCTTTTTTTGTCTCTCTTCTCACCCTCTGTTGCTCAACCAAAATATCCCTTTGATTCTTGCATATCCCAGTGAAGAAGCTGAAGATACGATGAATGGGAGACGATGGCTTCTCACTACCACGAGAAGAAGAGGACTGCTGCTGGTCTGCCCCAAACCGTTTGGCCGATTTTCCAAACCGATAAAACCGGTTCCTGGCTGGGCAGTGGCTGACTGATGCTGCTGCTGTCCTCTCTCTGCTGATCATGATCTGGAGATGAAACCCTGTCCTTCTTGGCTGGTTTTAACCTCAATGGCTCATGCTTGGTGTCCTTCATAAATTTCTTGTCAATAGTTTTCTCAATCATGTACATGACATAAGGTGCAAATCCACAAAGCTTCTGGGAACTTTCAGATATGGTTCTGATCTCCTCCCAAAAATATTCTCCAATGCAAAAGTTAACTCCAGGAGGTCTCATGGCAGCTAGCAAATCTCTAGCATAATTTCATATATCGGTTTGATTTCCTCCTCTAGGTGTAAGTGTTACTCTAAAGAGATAGTTCAAGATCTGATAATATGTGTAAAGACCCTTTACCTCCCCAAAGTTTCACTTCTCGGTCCTAGGATACATGAACTTCATGTCCTTAGGCGGCATAGGACCGTCGGCTCTATGTAGTTTGGGATGAGAGGCATACCCATCTCCAAGTGCAAACCTCCTAGAGAATTTAGAATATGAGATGCTATATGATTCTCCCTCGGTCATCCAATGCATTTTCCTCACATTTCCACTTTCCTCAAAATATAAAGTGGCAAAGAATTGGGCTATGACTTCGTTATTTCATGAATATTTGAAGCCCATGATTCTTTTGATCCTTGTGTTAGCACACACACTGATGATCTCATCGAAGATATGATGATCAAATATTCCCAATCAATCCATTTTGCTTCGGCCTAAACATCTCTCTTCTTGCCAATAATAGTTGTGGCATAGTAATCTTGATGGAACAAAGTGTGAAACCTATAGTCAGTGGCTGTCTTAGGAGTGCCAAGATAGCTTTCTCTCCTCTTTCTCCTTGCCACCTCTGTCATCCTACCTACAAGAAAATTTTCTGCCCTTCTAGAGGCTGGCCCAATAGGTTCTCTAATTTCCGGCATGGCCATCTCTTCCTCCTCTTCTCCTTCCCCAACATCATCACCTCTCTCTTCTTCCCTATCACTGCCATCAGCACCTTCCTCACCATCATCACTACTCTCATCCACTGCCCCTTTACCATGAGGAGGTTCAAGTCTGTAATCCTCATCACTAACCTCATCATCATCACTAGATGAATTAGCATCTTCTTCATGAATTTCATCAATGTCTCTGGAAGCTGCTCTCTTTTTCTTTCTTGGCCTCAGATTGCGCCCACTGCTCCTAGGAGGATCATCAATAGGGATATCTCCCGATCCAGAAAAACTTTGCCTATCAGCCAATTCTTTCTTTCTCCTCTCATAAATTAGAACTTCCTAGTCAAAAAGGATGTGAATATTATGATCAAAACTCAGGAATATTTGGAGGAAGAAAAAGATTACAAGATGGATTTATGAGATCAATTGGGCACAGCTCTGTCCAGAACCGGTGAAACCAGTTTCAGAAACCGGTGAAACCGGTTTTGCACAGAGCATAGAACATATGATTTTAGCTAGGGATCAGGTTGGATTAAAAAGATATGATCAATAGGATTTAAACCCTTGTCCACATATTAGATTCCATAACCAACAGTCCTTACTTAAGTTGTTCACAGGTGAGGCTAGCTGAGCAGGATAGATGGATAAAAGTGTAGGAATTAAAGAGTATATCCATGAAAGACAGTCCTACATCATTGAGGAAGAATTACACGTTGAATATGGATGAGTTAAGGTTACCCTACACAAACCGGTGGAACCGGTTTGCGGAACCGGTGAAACTGGTTCTTCGCAGTGAACCCTAAATCGCCCATAATCAAAATATAGCCCACCAAATCCAAAACCATTCATGGGGTAGCCTTCTAGGCATGCAAGTAGATGATTCCTTGAAGGGATTTGACAGATATGCAACGAGGAAAGAGATCGGGCGAGGGGAACTTTTGGTACCTCCGAATACCTAGGCCGCATGGGATTTTGAATCCAAAGCGGTGCCCACACCGGTGCCACTGACTTCCAGCACCAAATCCTTCTCAAAACTCAAGAGGGTCAAGCCTACTTCCTTGGGAAATCTTCAAAACTCCATGGGAACCAAAATTCGGCCGTGGGTGCTTGGGAGAGGGAGAGGTTGGGCCTGGGTGAGTTGGGAAGTGAAAGAGGGGTGAAGGGGTAAGTTTTCTCAAGGTTAAGAGAGAAGGGTGTGGCCCCAGCCAAAACCGATGAAACCAGTTTTTGCCAAAAAACCTGAAAAGTTGATTTTGATCTCCTTTACACTGATTCCTGATCTGATGAGATGGATAATTTTAGGATGGAATAAGAATCTAGATTTAGCATTGATAGATTGAGATTTTCCAATATTCTTCAAACCTCCTTGATTCTTCCAAGAGGGTTGGTAAAGATAAAGAATTTCTAGATTTAGCATTGATAGATTGAGATTTTCCAATATTCTTCAAACCTCCTTGATTCTTCCAAGAGGGTTGGTAAAGATAAAGAATTTTATGGACTTGAGAAGAATCTCACAATTTGTGACTAGCCATCAATCAATCAAGGGCAACAATAGTCACAAACAGGTCGATTAGGTCTCAAAGACCAAGAACCAAATATTTTCAAAAACCACACAATTCCTATCATGCTAGTTGGATTTTTCAAACTTTATCCTATGTCACATAAGCATGCAACAAATCAAGTCAAGAACCATATTAGAATGTTTAGCATATTCCTTGCACTGTTTTATGGAACATATGACACCTAGTCAATTTTAAAGAAGGAATTTACTAAACATCTAGTAGGTACAAAGAAAGGGACTTGAGAGAGTTACATGCAAGAATGCACACACTAGCATAGATATGAGGCCTAGATGCTCAAAGTAAAAACATAGGTCAAAGAAACATACATTGGCCTCTAGCTAATTGTTGAGACCATAATACTAGGGTGCCCAACCACGAGGATTGCCGACTATCGACTTCATGCGAAGAGGACTCCGAACAAGACACGACAGCTGGACCACAGGAGGGAAGCCCGAAGATAGTTAGAGTCCTATTAGGTTTAGGTCTGTTTTGTCTTGTAAGGCACGTCTCCCTGGATATAAATAGTGGGTGGTCCTGCACGTAGAGGGTATCCCAACTTTCATCAATCCACCCGAGGCTACTTGTTACACCATTGTAGTCTATACTCGTCGAGATAATACAAGCAAGCAACTGGATGTAAGGTTTTTACTAGATCTCGAGGGCCCGAACCAGTATAAAATCCCGAGTCTCTTTGTTCAACTACTGTGATCGATCTTTGCAAGAAGCGGGGTGCCTGCCAGACAAATATTTGCCAAGTACAACCTCGACAGAGGCGCGCCAGGTAGGGGCCCTTGCGTGAAGAAAGATCATGCCAATCGTCAATGGAGTCTGGTTCGCCGACGCGTCGAGTTCGTCGATGCCTAACATGCCAAGTTCCGTTAAGTCGGAAGCCATCGGGAGTTCCGTCTCCGCTTCCGATCTCTACGCTCCAAGCCATCTAGTGCCTGCATGATCGATCCACTTTGGGGATCTTGTGTTCGAGCACCAAGGCGATTATGAGCTCAAGCTAACTGGGATCTATGATCCCGATCTCACGTGCACCGGTCAGGAAGTTTTCGCCACCTTTGGGGATCCAACTCCTGAAGACATTTCTAACCGTACTACACAGTTAGATCTCGACTACAGCGGATCAAGCAATGGATCGGAACAACCCGAAGACTGCCGCATCCATGTACTCACTGGAAACGGGGAGAACACTGCGGCTAAGTCGTCCAGCTCGTGCAGGACTCCGACTCCTCGCCTCAGTAATGCACTAACTCTCTAGATAGCCAAGTCCCGTACGTTGATAGCTCCATCCTAGTTGGCTCCCCGAGATCTTAATAACGACTTTTGGGCAGTCAAACAGGACAACCTGCAGCTCTTAACTCTCTTGGAGACAATGGAAGCTATGGCTGATGGAACCCTGATGGCCACCATTGCCAAGAAGGCTCGGGAAGTAGCGGACAAGGCCAAGGAGTGGCTAGAGGCCGCAGCTACTGCACCACTAGCTCCGTCCAACAGGTCTGGCGAACCCCAGCCAGTTTGCTCCTGATGTGTCAACGGACATCCTCGGTGTCGCCCCCAGGAGGGGCATGACATGAGGCCGCAGCTCGAACGCAATCGTGGGAATCGCTACGCTCGGGAAACTGTCAACTATAACCAAGATTACCAGGTACGCGAGGGCTACTTCCGGTCTCACCCAGACTCTCCACCACATGACTCCCGACCAGGCACTGGAGGATGCCTTGCGTATTTGTTGACGGCCCTTAGACGCGTCAATCGTGAACCGCAAGCGCATGGATCAGTTGTAGCTCTTCCCTTAGAGTACTCCCTCAAGGTTAATCAATCCACGGAACTAAAGATATAAGAAATAATCCAACTAGCATTGAAAGCCTTTTATCTTGAAGAGGGGCTGCAAATAGATCTAATCTACTAAGACCAAACACCGGAGGTAGTAAGAGAAAGTTAGAGACAACCAATCTAGATTGCCTAGATCATGCATATGTTGTAGCTCCGAGCCAAATAGAGTGAAGAAAGATAGATGTGAATCTCAATGAAAAGCATCTTTAAATCATGACCTTCGATCGAACTCCCGATAGTACCCACCATACATGAGATCACACCCTGTCACGATGCTCTCTTTCGGTGTGAGTAACTTAAGGGCACGTTCACAAGTGAACGTGTCGAACCACTTGGTAGATCCGGTATGAACCCCTAGCCACCATGGCTAAAAGAACACCCCGAGCAATCTATCTCGAGAATAAATTGAAGAAGAAGCAAACCCAAGCAAGAACGAAATCATAAAAGAGGCACTTGATCGCTAGAAATTCGGAAACACATATAACTTCACCATGAATGTAAGTACATCACAAGATCACCACCGGGATCCTACCTTGATCTTGATGATCCTAGCTCCAGAACTCCGACGTGGTCTTCCTCGCAGGGTTCCCACGTCGGCTAGGGATGAACCCTAGACAACTAGCACGACCCTCAGCTCTCCAAAAGGTGTCCCTCTAGCTTCTCTGCTCCTCGGCGGTGAATGACGAATTGATTGATGCGTGGCACGAAGGCACAGGGGCTATTTATACCCTGAGGAAACCCTAGGTCGAAGGGGGGCGAACCGCCACAGGAAAGGCCTGGGCCTGCCGGCCTAGGGCCTTCCCTGGCCGCCTCATCCTCTGCTTTCTCCTCAAGTCTTCTGGAAGCTTCTGTAGATGTTCCACCTATGCATATGGGCCTTTGGACATCGTTTGCTTTGGGATATCTTCGAGATAAGAATGGAAAGTGATAAACTTCCAAATCCTCTGACTGAGTTGCCTTGACCCCGAAGTCTCTTGACCTTATCTTGAAGCACTTGCCTTTCAAATACTCTTGGAGGTTGGTTCACCAAAGTTGACCACGAACGAAGGTTGGAACCACCTAGGCCAGCCGGCCTGCCCTGTTCTTCGGGCCGCTGGCCTTCATCTTTCACCGTGTCGTCTTTGGTTCCATGCCTTGTCCATATGTACTCCATTTTAGCCCAAAAACCTGCGTAAACACAATTCCTCCAAAAACACATGCATATGCGAAAACGTCCCGGTTATAGAGTATGATCGTTAGTTTAGATATCAAATTCATGCCATTATTGAAGATAAACAAGGGTAAAAGTCTGTCGCTAAGGAGCGTCAACAATCCCCCCATGCTTAAACCTTACTCGTCCTCGAGTAAGTCCTCAATAAGAACTCAAACAAGTATTCAATAAAAATTAGCGTTGCCTTTCGGTGTCCAATCCCTGCACTTGATCGTGCACGAGAAAACATAATGCCCTCAAAATATTTTGCAATTAATTCTTCAAATTGTAACCAACTCTTTCCAATATGGAGAGTAGATACGAATTAAGTGTTCCCCACAAAAAGTTAAACACATGCTCTCTAATTTAAACAAGTCTCAGGAATTAAGAAGTAAGTTTCAAAAGTATTGCTAAACCAAAGTCAATAATTTAAACCTCATTGCAATTGCTCATGGAAACTCTCAGCTCATCTTGTCTCTCGAACTTTACTAGAACTCTCTTTACCTTCCATTCTCTTATGTATGTATAGGGCTTTATCTGGAGCTATGGGAAAGGTTAGTCCTAACAAAATATATTATAATCAAGATATTATCAAAACAAGAAGTACTTCTCATGGGTTTACCAAGACTAGTCAAAAAGACCATGGAAAATATTCGATTTTGTGGAGAGGGGGAAAATGGAACACACGCTTTTTAGATAGTGGACATGTGCAAATGGCAAAGGTTGATCCCGAGGCACAAATGAAGTCCTCATTATCGAATTGCACATGGTTGGAATATTTGAGTATGGAATAATCTTTAAGGCACTATGGAATTTAATGAAGCAAAAAGAACTAAGGAGCATTTATTTTCACACTTTTTCTTTCTTCCTTTTTCAACATATATTTTTTTCTTTTATTTTTTTCTTATGTTCTCTAGAACTTCTTAGCAACATTAATACTTACTCAGCCTCTCCCCCATGCTTAAACGATTGCTCGTCCTCGAGCATAGAAGTGGTGGCTAATGCTAGAGTAAGTATCCATCTCAATCTTTTGGAAAATGATTTGAATCTTCGGGGAGTATCTTCTCGTCGAATAATAAAGCCATCAGGAGAAGGGGGGTAGGTCGGTTGGCTCATGGTGATGAGACCGGCCGGCCCACTAGTTGTGGTCCTCCGTTTCTTCTAATTTTTCTTGTACGCGCTCTTGGACGCCTCCCAAATAGATGTTCCTTGTATCAAGCTCTTGATTCTTCGGAATTTCTTCGAGATAATGATCCATACTCAAATTGGGTTGTGGTCAAGGAGGTATTTCACAAAAAGATAATTTTGGTTTAGGGTGGATATCCAGCGAAGTTTGTGAAGTTTCCAGTGTAGAAACTCACAATGCATGGATAAATAGGCTAGCAAAAAGAAGGTACACAAAACGGAATGGTCAGCTTCTTAGTCTTGTACCAGAGAAGATAAATCTTGAATCAATTCACTTGAAAATAATTCTTAAACTACGGTTCGACATGATATGTCATTTAGGCTTTGGATAGGTAGAGCAATTGCAAAAGGTATTAATGACAAGGCTAGCTTTAAATTCAGCAATTAAACATCCCTTGACAAGTTTAAAAGAGAGAGCAAGAATAATAAATATGGGTCTAAAATTATCATAACCTCCACAAAAGATTGAGCCAGCATTTAGATAAATTTTAGATCGTGTTAGGGACAGCATTAGTTCAATCATGCATAAGCCAAGCGCAAAAATAGACAAAGCGGCAACGATCATCATATTTCAACATGGCATAAACTTTCTATCATCACTAGTAATCATAACATGAAAGCATCGGTGATATATATGGTGATCATGGCGATGATAAACAAAATGACACACTAACACACATGCTGAAAATAAATAAAAACAGAAAATTGCTACGCACACAAGCTTGCACACACGCTGAAAATAAATAAAAGAAAGGGGAAAAACTCAAACCACACGTGCGAGCAATTTATTCTTGGTCCTTGTCGGTCACTCCTCTTAGCTTGGCGACTTTCTTGAGTTATACCCTTGGTCATAATACACTTGGGAAGCTCCTCCATCAAAATGTTCTGGTGGCGCCAATCCTAGAAGTCCCATTTGATATGCAATCCCCGCGGTTCCATCTTCTAGTCGGTCCGTATGCCTCCGGATGGCATTAATGTCCTCCAAGTTTCTATCGGCGTAGGCTCCAATCATCCTCGTGCTTCTTTCCGGTTGTTGGAGATGTGCAAATTGAGCTCCAAAGGATGGATCCGGGAACACTCCTTGATGAGGCGGCGGTGGATACATCGGTGGTGGAACCGTCGCTCCATACCCCCATGCTTGAGCAGGTGCATGTCCCCATTGTTGTCCTCATCCTTCCGGAGGTCCTTCTCCACTTGGTGCATTTTGAAATTCTGTAGTCCAATAAGAGGAACTAGCCGGTGGCAATTCCTCTCCCACTTCTTCTTCAACCGGTGCTGATGACTCTCCAACATGCTTCCCTCTTTTATTCTTTTTAGCCTTGACCAATATCTTCTCATCCCTCCAATCAACTCTTCCTCTTCCAAATAACTTCAATCTTGCATCGGGGAGATAAATACTTGTATTTGCAATTTTGTAGCCATTCTTCTCATCTCCTCCGATGTAGTGTCCTTGCCTCATGGCCTCTATTCCAAAATTGGTCCCTTTCATGAAGAATGCCGAGTTTGTCTCCAATCTTGGGTTCAATGCAATTGCTATCATGGAGAGACAACAACCCGAGCCGATCTCTCCGGAGCTGGATGTTGCTTCACATACCCACCTATCAATCATGATGTAGGTAGGATCAATTGCTTTCTTTTTCACTAATGCAGAGTATAAATAATTTAACTCCATATCGGTTACTTTGGACTCTCTCATCCATCCGAAAGTTCTCCTGCTCATCCAAGAATAAAATATTTGAAGTATGACATTGCTTATGTTCTTCCTTTGGTGGTTGTCATCACTTGCAATTTTCTTCCAAACTTTATCTATCCCTCCTTCTTCGACTTCGGCTCTTTCCGGCGCATCACCATTGAAACCATGTAAGCTTCCAATTCCTTCAAAGGTGATGGACTTTTCTTCATTCTTCAACCTAAATTCGAGGCATGACACTACTTGCTCATCAATTTTTCTTGTCACAACTCTCATGGTCATCATAATCTCCAAAGCAATTTCTGCATGCACGTCCACCGGAACACCATCGAAAAATTGTCTCCATCCGAGGTTGTCCAGCAGCCCATAGATATCACCATAGAATCCCAATCTCTGTAGTGCATCATCATCAAAGTCAGTGTTTGCCTTCACTCTTCCCTTCAAATTCTTGAGCCTTGCCTTTTCTTCCTCCGACAAAATGACAAACCCATATTCTGAAATTTTTGGCTTGTATGGCAGCGGTGCAGTTGATCTTGTGGAACGTCTAGTTGGAAGAGGTGGTGGTGCATCGGTACGTCCACGTGGTGCGGTGACTCCGCAATGGAGTGCATCTGTGAAGAGCTCGCCGATGGCATGTCGAACGCCGATGACCTTGTCCTCTTTCCGGTGAGGAAATTGACGACGCCCCTCCTCATGGTGCCTTGGTGCACAATCGCAAAAACCAACACATCAGGGGTTTCTCGCCGGTGGAAAAACAATATATCGAAGAGGAGAGCAAACTAGGAATTGTAGTGAATTTTTGGAGAATTTTGGAGGTGGTTTTGAATCTCAAAAATCTTCAGAGCCTCTGCTGGTTTTCAAGGTAGAAGAACTGAAGAACAAGAGTTTAGAAATGCATGAGCTGTGTACCTATGAAAAACGAGCACCAGGGGGCATTTATGGAGGCCAGGCCGGCCGGCCTAGGGTGCTTGCGGCCGGCCGGTCTAGGGGCTTCCCTGGCCATGTTCATGTGTCCTTGCTCCCACATCTTCCTGAGTCGATTCCTAATCAATGTCCAGCAACTCCATATGATTTCCACCATCCAAATGTTGTGAACCATTCATTCTTTAGCAAAGTTGTCCACTTGCACATTGGTTTCTCCACTTTGATTAATGCCTTTGTCCTTTGCTTCAACTCCACTCCAATTGTTGCTTTCAATCCTGCAAAAATGAGTGTACCACCATGCATGGCTGCTCCCTCTTGCATGTGGATTTAGGTGGAGAGCACAATATTCCTTCCCGGAAACTCAATCTTGGTTATTAGTGATGATCATGATTATAAAACCCTTCCAAAGAGTGTTTAAGTGCTCAAGTCCTCCTCTAATCTTGTCGAATAAAATCAACTCAAAGCAAGCAATGAGTTTGAATGAATAGAGGGGAATTTGGGCATCATAAACATTTGTAAGTTGAGAAATATTTTCTGACTACATTAATTTTGGTTGCACCGGTATTGCTCACTTTCATGAATTGATAGTGAACCTTCCGGTATTGCTCACTTTCATGAATTGATAGTGAACCTTCCCGAGTTCAACCGTGGGTCATAGGTTCAGGTTCTAAATTTTGGCCAAAATGAGGGAGATATTTTGAAAGAAAGTAAAATAAAAGGGGCTTAGAAAAGTCCTAATCCTAGGGAAACAAAACTGAAAATTGCTAAGGTTGCGTGAGCCTAGCATGCGTCAAAGAATTTAAAGAATTAAGAACAACGCTTGGCTCTACTCATGTCTTTACAATAATTGACTTGGTCCAGCCGTCATGGAAAGGACGGTCGCCAAAATGGGTGTGGGAATTTGGTTTTGGGTTTCTCAAGATTAAACGAATAAATCATGGGAAGGCTCAAGTCATTGGTTTAGAATAAGAATTAAAATCAAAATGACCGAGCAACTCTAATTTAAATGTTCATCCTAACGACCAATTTAACAAATGTTTATCAAATCTTGTGATATGAACCCACTAGGGTTTGTGCCCGATCTTTCGATGAGAGGCGTGGGGATAATTCGATTGGAGGAGATGACGTTCACGGCCCGACTACAACCTTTTCAAGGATGCGCCTTAGCAACCGATACACCACCTCCTATGGCTGCCGCGATCTTGTGGAGCGCGTCACCCGGCCACTAGGGCACCTGTTCCTGCAAGCAATCGAAGAACAAGCAAGAACAAGTAGAACAAGCAACTAAATTGCAAATATGGAGATGAATACCAATCTGAAATCACAAGGGTGGGGTTCTGAATCGAGTAGAACGGGTGGCCTCGCCGACACACGCGTCTACAAGGAAGTAGCAATGGCTAAACTTACAACTAAACAAAATCCAAACCCTAATGTGGTGGTGGCTACTGAATATATGAGGATTAGGTCGTGCAAAACCCCCTAGCCACGTCCCTATTGGAGTCCAAAGCGATACATGGGCCAACGGCCCCAAAAGACGGCGGCGCAGCACCTTGACAGATTCTGGACGCCCAATTGTTTTGACGATTCCCGTCGCTTCCGATCGAATTTAGACATTGGACCAGCGGCGTTGGAAAGCGTATCTCCTTAGCTTTCCAACCATATGTAGAACACCCAGAACCGAGCCCGTATGCGACCTGGGCATCGATTTTGGTGCCGACTGCTCCTGGACTCCGAAACGGACTCGAACTTGACATGGACTGGACCTCCAACTTGTCCTGGACGCCCTTGCTGGCCTTCAAAGGTGGTGGCCAAGGAGGAGGACGTACAAGGGCTTCATTGATGTGTTCCCCACATGGTGGAGGTGTGCTCCAACTTGGGCCAGGGTCCCAAGTGTGAATAAGAAGCCCACGACGAGATAGCAGTACCCGGCAGAAATAGAGATAACATATCTTGATGATCTGGAGGCCTTGCCGACATGATATTGAGGTGAGATCAGATCCATTTGAAAGCTTATAAAATAATCTTTCCATCAAGTGCTTATGGACCTCAAACACACTCCGGATGAAGGAATTATGGCCTTCCCAATGAAGTATTCCCGAATTGCCGGCGAATCGAGTGTTCAATTTTGATGAACTTGCACTTCGAGATTGGTCCTTATAATCAATGGTTATATCCGAAGGTGTCAGGTCCTCATCATTCTCTCCTTCTTGAAAGCAAACCATCCTCGGTTTGACTGTAGTTGTAGGAGGGGCCATAGACAGCAGCCAACAATTCTCTCCTTCTTGGAATTGAACCTGTTTGTTTAAAACAAAACTAGACAAACTTGACATTACAGGATTAGTGTTATTGCAGTTGTCTACTTGATCATAGTGTAGCCCAAAAGGATATTTTAGATTAGAGCAAATGTAAACTTTGTGCACCAAATATTCTCCCTTGCAATTATACTTGCCAATAAAGTGATATGTATTATTAGAAAAGCATGTCAATTCAGAATATCGAAAAAGTTTCTCCTCCAAACAGTTTAGATCACACAGAATATCAAATTCAATATAACCCAAAGTATTTAAAGAAGACAACAATTTTAGTTCATCTTGTGCACAAGTAATAGGATAAAAAACTTATTTTCAGTGCATTTGTACCCTCCCAAACCAAAAGTATAACACTTATTCACTACTTGTGATATAGGAGTAAAAGAATCATCAACACACAAGTCTTCTTTATCACAAGGATTAGCAAATAATTCATCTTGTGGCAAAGGTAAATCAGCAGCATATTCCACTAATGATTGCTCTAAACTAGTGGGAGAAGATGATAACTTCAGCACCAAAGGAATAAGTTCATATGGAGGCACAATTAGATCATAAACCCTTTCGCTCGCATCATTCTTGCAAGTATTCAAAGATAACAGAATCTCCTTTTCAGCATTAACAGCAAGCCAAAACAATTGACCAATACTGTTGTATGATTTGCTAAGTAACAAGGTTCGAATTTTAGAATTAAGCCCTTTCATGAACCTACACATATTATCTTCTCTGCATTCTTCTAATCCACCAAATATGATACAAATTTTAAAATCATGGAAGTATTGCTTCACAGTCCTAGTACCCTGTTTCAATTTCTCTAGTTTGGAAAGCAAAAGATCAACATAATATTCAGGAATATATTCATCTCGTAAAAACATTTTGAAATCCTTCCAAGTTGGTGGAACTTTATTATGCCTACAAATATGTTTCCATTTAGTCAAGGCATATTTCGTTAAAGCACTAGCTGCAGAAAAAACCATTTGATGTTCAGACAAGTCATAATTATCAAATTTGGCATCTACCTTAAACTCCCAATTAATGTATGCACAAGGGTCAAATTTTCCCTCAAAAGGTGGTAGAGCATTACAGACCTCAGTTAGAACATCATCATGTACCTCAAATGTGTATGCTCCCATATGATGTTGTGTATGTGAACACCCATGGTGCAAGCTTCCATCTCCCATGTGAGTCATCGAGCCTGCCATTGTTAGCCAAACAAAGGCAACAAGAAAACAGGTGAAGAAATAGGAACCCTACTACAACTACTAGGATGTAGCTACTGCAAGGCGCTCACTCTCAACCTGTTACACAAGCTCTTACTAATTCTTACCTTGCTCGACAGGAGGGAACAGCTAGCAACAAGTCTGCAAACCAGGAAGAAGTGTATCGGTGCCGCAGCAACAAGACCTGTCAAGCTATAGTCGAATATGTGGAGCTGTAGGTGGGCTAAAGCAAGGAATAACTAGCACCGCATTAGTTACAAAAGCAAGCTGAATAATCGTTCAATGGTGGTACTGTGCTGGTCCTAGGCTAAACCATGCTAGAGACGTGAGCCTAGGCACAAAGGTAGTCACTGAAAAAGAACAACTAGCACAGCACAAAGTAAACCAATAGATTCAACAATTCAGCCCCTTCTTTCTTCTCCTTCTTGTCCTGTCTTTTTTTGCTTTCTTTCTTTCTTTCTTTTTCTTCTTTTTTTCAACCTTTTTTTTGCACAGGACAAAACACTTTTTTCCTCAATAGCAAGACAAACTACACAAAAGGCTTACTCCACACAGACTGCAGATCACAAATTTCTAGGACAGTTGTGAAACGCTCAAAAGGAATTTCGGTGCAAGGCCTGATCCGTTGGAAAGAAGACAACATAAGCTTTCCAGATTGTATTTAAACACCTCAATCGGAGATCATATGAATTCGTGGTGGCAAAAATGAAACAGAGATGTATATGGTGATGGGGATCTCGTGACGAAAACGTGATAGAACTCAAAACTCTAAAGGAATAGACACTAAGATCAGCAACTCGACGCGACCAAAGCAACCGAAAACTCAATAAGCCCTAACTAAGCAGTACTAGTAAAGGCTCAAAGGGTTCATAGGATTGCGGGTAAACTGATCCACTATTTTTTAGGCTTTTCTGGACTATAGGAAATTAAAAAAAGCAATGGATTGGAAGTCTCTACCGATAAACCTTGCTCTGATTACCAACTGATATAAACCCACTAGGGTTTGTGCCCGATCTTTTGATGAGAGGCGTGGGGATAATTTGATTGGAGGAGACGATGTTCACGGCCCGACTACATCCTTTCCAAGGATGCGCCTTAGCAACCGATATACCACCTCCTATGGCTGCCGCGATCTTGTGGAGCGCGTCACCCGGCCACTAGGGCACCCGTTCCTGCAAGCAATCGAATAACAAGCAAGAACAAGTAGAACAAGCAACTAAATTGCAAATATGGAGATGAATACCAATCTGAAATCACAAGGGTGGGGTTCTGAATCGAGTAGAACGGGTGGCCTCGCCGACACACGCGTCTACAAGGAAGTAGCAATGGCTAAACTTGCAACTAAACAAAACCCAAACCCTAATGTGGTGGCGGCTACTGAATATATGAGGATTAGGTCATGCAAAACCCCCTAGCCACGTCCCTATTGGACTCCAAAGCGATACATAGGCCAACAGCCCCAAAAGACGACGGCGCAACACCTTGATAGATTCTGGACGCCCAATTTTTTTGACGATTCCCATCGATTGCGATCGAATTTAGATATGGGACTGGCGGTATTGGAAAGCTTATCTCTTTATCTTTCCAACCATATGTAGAACGCCCAGAACCGAGCCCGTATGCGACCTGGGCATCGATTTTGGTGCTGACTGCTCCTGGACTCCGAACATGGTGGAGGTGTGCTCCAACTTGGGCCAGGGTCCCAAGTGTGAATAAGAAGCCCACGACGAGATTGCAGCACCCGGCAGAAATAGAGATAACATATCTTGATGATCTGGAGGCCTTGCCGACATGATATTGAGGTGAGATTAGATCCATTTGAAAGCTTATAAAATAATCTTTTCATCAAGTGCTCATGGACCTCAAACACACTCCGGATGAAGGAATTATAGCCTTCCCAATGAAGTATCCCCGAATTGCCGGCGAATCGAGTGTTCAATTTTGATGAACTTGCACTTCGAGATTGGTCCTTATAATCAATGGTCGTATCCGAAGGTGTCATGTCCTCATCATCTTGCGTAGCAAAATTTATGACTCACTTACTCAAAAGGTCTTCGCGGGTTGTCCTCCCGATTGCTTAGTCTTGACTCGACGAACGGGTTGTCCTCCCGGCAGCTTATTCTCGACTCGACGAACGGGTTTCCTCCCGCAAACCGCTTCGTTTATAGTCTATAGCTAGACTCCTTCTTTTCCTCACTTCGGACCAATGCTCGGTGTGGGTGTTGCAGTCTTCGGCACCCACTTTTGCACAATCCTTGGTTGGGTGCGGGATTATTCTTCGGCTTAGTCATCTTTTTGGTCTTCACAAGCGAGCGTTGAGCTTTTGTCTCGATGGATGCAACAACTTCTTTGGTTTCCTTCGCTTCCTTCTTCTTCGGCTCCTCCTTGGTGTTACGACGGTGAGGTGGAATATATTTAACATTGATCATATTGCATACCTCAAAGCGTGGACGAAACTTGAACTCGCTCATGTTGCCATTGATGTTGAACTTGATCTCTCCCTTGCCAACGTCGATGTTCGCCCTTGCGGTCTTGAGGAACGGCCTCCCAAGGATGAGTGGCGACTTTGTCCCTTCTCCCATATCAAGAATCACAAAGTCCATGGGGACTAGGTGTTCCCCAATCTTCACAGGTACGTCTTCGGCGATGCCCATAGGATAGCGAACGGAGTTGTCCGCTAGCTCTAGGCACATGGCGGTGGGTTCTGGCTCCGGTAAGCATAGCTTCTCGTACACGGCCTTTGGCATGACGCTCACACTTGCGCCAAGATCACACAATGCTCTCTCGAACATGTATGATCCAATGGAACATGGGATGGTTGGACACCCTGGATCCCTCTTCTTCTCGGGAGCTTGATCGGCGATAGCCACACTGCATTCTTCGGTCATCTTGATGGTACTTGGCGGCGGCATCTCACGCTTATTCGAAAATATGTCTGTGAAGTAGCGAGAGTATGTTGAAACTTGTAGAGCGTCCAAGAGCGGCATATTGATATTCAACCTGCGAACCACTTCAACAAATTTTTCGAAATGCTCATCAATTTTACCTTTGTGGTAACGTGGCCTCGGAGGACGAATCTTTGTATCTTCATCGATCATCTCAAACCCCGGCTCCTGGGTGACTATCTCCGGTGCAGGAGTAGGTGCTTTCTCTTTTGATGTCATCTCGGCTTCAACACTTGGCTTAGACTTCCTTGCTCCAGCCGGGTGTTCAGGATCTTCGGTCTCTTTCCCCGAGCCAGTTTGAATTGCTTTTGCCGTCTCCAGAGCTTGAGGTTGCCCCGGTAGTCTTCCTTCATTACTAGGTAAGCGTCCGGCTAGCTGGGTTACTTGTGTCTCTAGCATCTTCATCATGTTGAGCACTTGGTGGTTAGAGCTTCCAACCTCCGTCACCTTCCCATCAATGTTCTCCAATATCTTGTCCATAGATTTGAACTTAGCGATGGTGTCCTTGTTGATCTTGCATTGCTCCTCCATGAACTCTTTCAATTGTATATGAAGAGGCACCGAGTTTTGAAGAGATGAGCTTGCATTAAATTGAGGTCTACCTTGCCCGTAGTGGAAGTAGGACGGTGGAGACAAATCTCCTTTCCTCATGTATTTGAGCACTTTAGCTTCCTCCGAACAATTCCTCTGGACATGGCCGTACTCTCCATAATCTTCACATGTGGACCTTGCTTCGGCTGCCTTCAAATCAATAGCATGGGCTTCCTTCTTGTCCACCTCCATCTTCTCCAACCTTCTCATTAGTGAATCGATTTTCCCTTCTAGTAGTTCTTCACACTCCACCTGCAAAACGCTTTTAGCAACTCCCGCAGACGGTATAGGGTGCAGCCGTCCCGATGATGCCCATGCATCATTGTCCGACACCTTCTTGAATAGCTTGAGAGCTTGAGTCGGGGTGAGCTCAATAATGGATCCTTCGGCCGATGCGTCGATGATTGCCCTTGATGCGGTCATGAGGCCTTGGTAGAACTTCTGGACTATATCCTCCCTTGAAAACTTGTGATGAGGCACGGCTCGGACGTAGTCGTTGAAGCGCTCATAGGCTTCCGCAATAGTCTCCGTCAGGGCTTGCGCGAATGTAGCAATCTTGTTGCGCAAAATTTGAGTCTTGCCCGGCGAGTAGAACTCCATCATAAAAGCTTTCATCAAGGCATCCCATCTTTGCACCGTCTCCGCCGGTAGAGAATGAAACCATTGAAGTGCCCTCCCAAGTAGAGAGAACGGAAAGAGCCTTGCTCTCACTTGATCTTGAGTTACTCCTTGCATGTCGAAGGTGCGGCACAGTTGGATGAATGCTTGAAGGTGAAGGTTGGCATCTTCCTTTTCGGTGAAGGGCGAGCTTTGCACCATACGAATGATTGAGGTCTTGATCTCGAACGGCCCTCCAACTTCATTGAGGGTTTGGATGGGCAAATCATTGATGTCCGGGATGCATAGCTCTCCAATTGTGTGTTCCACCATCTCGGGTTGTGGTGGCGGCTTCCTTGGACTTGGTGGTGGAGTAGATGATGAATTCGCGGTCTCGCCTTTCGGATCTACTAGTTCCAGCTTCTTAGCTTGTGCTTCACGTCTCCTTTGCCTGTAAAGTTTTTCTGGATCATCCACAAAATTTTTCGGTTTGTTGGAGAGGTAGCCATCCATCTCCTGTTAGGGTTAGTGAAAAACAAAAATATATATATATATATACAAGATCTAAAAGAAATAGATAGAATAAAGATAAAAATAAAAGCTAGGTTAGATTTATTTTTGTTTTTGTGGATTAGATCTATTTTTGATAAAAGAGAAAATAAGAGATCTAAAAAGAGAGAAATCAAAAGAAAATCAAGAAAAAGAAATATTTACGAATGCTAGTCAAATCGGATCTTAATCGATAGTTCCCCGGCAACGGCGCCAGAAAAGCTTGTTGACGGCCCTTAGATGCGTCAATCGTGAACCGCAAGCGCACGGATCAGTTGTAGCTCTTCCCTTAGAGTACTCCCCCAAGGTTTATCAATCCACGGAACTAAAGATACAAGAAACAATCCAACTAGCATTGAAAGCCTTTTATCTTGAAGAGGCGTTGCAAATAGATCTAATCTACTAAAACCAAACACCGGAGGTAGCAAGAGAAAGTTAGAGATAACCTATCTATATTGCCTAGATCATGCATATGTTGTAGCTCTAAGCCAAATAGAGTGAAGAAAGATAGATGTGAATCTCAATGAAAAGCATCTTTAAATCATGACCTCCGATCAAACTCCCGAAAGTACCCACCGTACACGAGATCACACCCTGTCACGATGCTCCCTTTTGGTGTGAGTAACTTAAGGGCATGTTCACAAGTGAACGTTTCGAACCACTTGGTAGATCCGGTATGAACCTCTAGCCACCATGGCTACAAGAATACCCCGAGCAATCTATCTCAAGAATAGATTGAAGAAAAAGCAAACCCAAGCAAGAACGAAATCATAGAAGAGGCACGTGATCGCTAGAAATTCAGAAACACATATAACTTCACCATGAATGTAAGTACATCACAAGATCACCACCAGGATCCTACCTTGATCTTGATGATCCTAGCTCCAGAACTCCGACGTGGTCTTCCTCGCAAGGTTCCCACGTCGGCTAGGGATGAACCCTAGACAACTAGCACGACCCTCAGTTCTCTAAAAGGTGTCCCTCTAGCTTCTCTGCTCCTCGAAGGCGAATGACGAATCGATTGATGTGTGGCACGAAGGCACAGGGGCAATTTATACCCTGAGGAAACCCTAGGTCGAGTGGGGCGAACCGCCATAGGAAAGGCCTAGGCCGGCCGGCCCAGGGGGGTACAGGCCGGCCGGCCTGGGGCCTTCCCTGGCCGCCTCGTCCTCTGCTTTCTCCTCAGGTCTTCTGGAAGCTTCTGTAGATGTTCCACCTATACATGTGGGCCTTTGGACGTCGTTTGCTTCAGGATATCTTCGAGATATGAATGGGAAGTGATAAACTTCCAAATCCTCTGACTGAGTTGCCTTGACCCCGAAGTCTCTTGACCTTATCTTGAAGCTCTTGCCTTTCAAATACTCTTGGAGGTTGGTTCTCCAAAGTTGAGCACGAACGAAGTTTGGAACCACCTAGGCCGGCCGGCCTGCCCTATTCTTCGGGCCGCTGGCCTTCATCTTTCACCGTGTCGTCTTTGGTTCCATGCCTTGTCCATATGTGCTCCATTTTAGCCCAAAAACCTGCGTAAACACAATTCCTCCAAAAACACATGCATATGCGAAAACGTCCTAGTTATAGAGTATGATCGTTAGTTTAGATATCAAATTCATGCCATTATTGAAGATAAACAAGGGTAAAAGTGTGTCACTAAGGAGCATCTACAGTATTCACCAGGCTTGCGCAAGGTCAGGTGGCCAGAGAAGTTCCGTCCTACTAACATTGAAAAGTATGATGGAACAACCGACCCCCGCGAGTGGATCCAGATCTATTCCACGATCATCGATGCCACCGAGGGAGACAATTACGTCAAAGCCAATTACTTGCCAACTTTCCTGCAGGGATCAGCCCGAACATGGCTCATGAACCTGCTCGAGGCTAGCATCTAGTCATGGAGCCATCTTCGGGAGATGTTTGAAGCCAACCTCCAAGGCACCTACAAATGCCCCGGACATGAGGGAGATCTGCTCAACTGTGTGCAGAAACCCAGAGAATCTCTTCGGGACTACATCTGCCGATTCAGTGACACCCGTAACACCATCCCTGATATGGTGGATGATCGGGTAATTGTGGCCTTCAATCAGGGCTGCTGGGACGAGCGGATGGCGGAAGAACTCTACAAGATCCTTGAAGAAACCGCCAAGATGGCGGACGCCCAAGCAAGGGTTCAATCAAAGCCCGATCAGAGCAAACCGCCTAGGGAAGGCAAGAAGAAAGACAAGCACAAGAACAAGAAGCGCAAGACTGAGGGCGAGGAAGTCCTGGCGGTGGATAAGAAACCCCCATACCGGCGCCAAGGGAAACCCGAGGACCTCAAGGTATACAACCCTATTCACCATTCAACAAAACATAGATTTGTGGATTGTTCGGTGTACAAGAAGCAGAAGCAGAAAGAGGATAGCCAGCAACCAGGGGGTCCACGCGACCAGAACATTCAACACTCTCGGCAAGCGAACTACATGGATGGCGACGATGAGCCTCAACTCCCCGAGGACCTTGAGATCGCCACCATATTTTGTGGTTGCTCAACCCGAACCTCCAAATCCCAGTTGAAGCTGGTCCAGAGGCAAATAGCGAGTACCGAACCTTGCAAGCAGCCGTTGAGGTGGTCCGACGTTTCGATCACCTTCGATCAAAGGGACCACCCTGATACACTGTACGATGGGCCACTACTACCACTGTGCATCAAGCCTTGGATCGGCTCGTGCAAGGTCAGGCGAACCCTGATCGACAGTGGGAGCGCCCTCAACCTGTTGTTCGTCAATGCCTACGATGAACTCGGGATCTCGAGGAGGTCATTGTCCCTAGTGGACAAACCCTTCTACGGGGTTATACTAGGCATTCAAGCCGTCCCATTGGGGAGGATCGATCTGCAAGTGACCCTCATGGAGGGGAAAAACATCCGATCAGAGTTCCTCACCTTCGAGGTGGCAGACCTAACATCAGCTTATAACTGCATCTTGGGCAGGCCATTTTTGAAGAAATTCATGGTGGTCGCACACTTTGCCTACTCCATGATCAAGATCCTTGGGCCATTAGGCCCAATCACCGTCTGTGGTGACCGGAAGGGTGCAGTTCAATGTGATCTGAAAACCCTGGACATGATCAAGGGAGGAGAGCAGGACCCAGCCAAGGCTGCCGAACCTGCCAAAAAGAAGCCCAAAAATCTACCGACCACAGCCGGGCAGGCTACAGTCGCTGAAACCTCCCGGGCAGCCGAAGCCCGATCAAAGGCAAAAGCACAACTAGTGCTCGCGGCAGACAACATCATTGAGGGTGTCACGGCAAAGCAGACCTCGGTGGAGCAGACCCCAGACAAAGAGACACCACCTTAAGCGACAGGCGATTCACCAGCTGAAGCCTCCCCGATTACGCCGACAACAAAGCGTGTCGAACCAGGCACAAAAGCGGTGGCGCTTGACGAGACAGACCCGACCAAGACCACGAATGTGGGCACTGGTCTGGGTGACAAATAGGAACTCGAGCTCATTGCTTTCCACCGGGCAAATGCTGACGTGTTCGCTTGGGAACCGTTTGATATGCCCAGGATCCCCAGGGAGGTAATAGAGCACAAGCTTGGCATACGAACTGGCGTTCGACCAGTCAAGCAAAAGCAAATAAGATATACCCTAAAGAAATGAGATGCCATTAACGAAGAAATCAACCGACTGCTCAAAGCCGGCTTTGTTCGAAAGGTCCCTTTTTCGGAGTGGCTGGCAAACCCAGTCATGGTGAAGAAGCCCAACGGAACGTGACGGATGTGCATGGATTACACCGATCTGAATAAAGCATGCTCGAAGGATGAGTATCCATTGCCTAGTATAGATCAAATTGTAGATTCAACCTCAGGATGCGAGCTGCTTTGTTTTCTAGATGCCTATTCGGGGTATCACCAAATCAGCATGTGCATTGACGATGAGGAGAAAACTGCATTTGTAACACCCTTCGGTGTTTATTGCTATATAAAGATGCCTTTTGGTCTGAAAAACGCAGTTTGCACTTATCAAAAATGTGTTCACATTGTTCTCGAAGGCCAAATCGACCGTAATGTGGAAGCATACATAGATGATATCATTGTGAAAAGTAAGTTAAAAGGCGATCTGATCACCGATTTAACCGAAACATTCGATAACTTGGGTAAAAACAGGATGATGCTCAACCCCGCTAAGTGCACCTTTGGTGTATCATCGGGTAAGCTCCTCGGTTTTCTTGTGTTACAATGAGGTATAGAGACAAATCCACACAAGATCAAGGCAATCAACGACATGAAGTCTCCACGCAACCGCCACGAGGTCCAAAAGCTAGGAGGAATGATGGGGTCCCTGAGTCGATTGGTATCCAAGTTAGGCAAATGAGGTAGGCCATTTCATAAGTTGTTACATAAAACTGATCATTTTGAGTGGTCGGTAGAGGTAGAAGAGGCGTTCCAGGCGTTCAAGCAATACCTGCAAAAAATGCCCGTATTGGTCCCACCACAACCCAAAGAAGAGATGATATTATACGTAGCAGCGACGCCAACGGTTGTCAGTACTGTTCTGGTGGTCGAAAGGCCCACATAAAAGTCAACAACACAACACCCCGTTTACTTTGTGAGCGAGGTGTTGCATGATGCAAAAACAAGGTACCCTCAGATTCAGAAATTATTATATGCTGTGCTAATGACTTCCAGAAAACTCAAGCATTATTTTCTGAGCCACAAGATCAAGGTTGTATCGACCTACCCTCTAGGCACTATTTTGCATAATCAAGATACCGTGGGTAGAATTGCACAATGGTCTATGGAGCTGGGGGCTTACGACGTAGAATTCATACCCAGAACTGCCATCAAGTCGCAGGCACTGGCATATTTCATCGTAGAGTGGGCTAATCCTGAACCCGAAGAAAGTGCCCAAAACCACGAACATTGGACTATGTTCTATGATGGAGCATTTTGCAAAGCAGGCACGGGGGCTGGGGTGGTCCTTATTTCGCCACATAATGACATCATTAGGTATGCATTACAAATTGATTTTGTTGACCCTACACCTACTAACAATGTTGCCGAGTATGAAGGCCTTTTAACAGGGCTTCGTATATGTTGGCATTTTATACGACCACAGATAAATCCGCAAGCGTACGGATACCGATGTAGCTTTCACCCGAGAGTATTCCACGGTATCAAATCCACAGGGAATGTGTGTGTACTAGTGAAGAGTTAAGAATGACCAAGGTCAAGAGAAGGAATACAAGTGCAGAGTATAGAGAGGGTTGCTCAGAGTTCTGGATAGCAAAAGGATAGATCAAACTTATATTATAGTGCTTGCTTCGGGACGGCCAACCGTCCTAGCCTCAGAAAGGGATGAGAAAGGGACTAGGCAAGCCAACCAATGGTCCTACTGTACTCTAGTGCTGCTCATGTGGTGGACTACATAGGCCGTCAGGGCTGTCACCACCTGGGGCTACCACTACAAATCCGTGGCACTAGGCGCACTCCAAGGTATTCAAAAGACTAGACATCCGTCCACTCAGATAAATACTATCCTAGTTTCATGACGACTAGGACACCTATCACAGCAAGGAGCCCACAAGCATAAATAATAAATTTGAACTTTATTCAATAATAGTAACACCAGAATTACCTAAGCAAACCCGGATGTAGTCGAAGAGAGCACACTCGCCAAGGCACAAGAAGAAGAGAGGAAGCCGACATCTCCGGCTTCTCCCAGACTCTTGCCTCACCCCTCATCTATCACTAAACACTACATTGGATCTGGCTTTGCCTTTGAGCTCTTGCTTCTGTGTGTGTTCAATGAAGAAGAGGACCTCTCTATTTATAGTGTGGAGGAGACTTGAGAGAGTAGAGATCTTCCCCTTGATCCTAGGGAATATTCCCCCTCCAACTCCTCTCCTTCCTCCATCTAGCCTAGAACCGATCCTGGAAGGTGCGGTGGCGCCAATTCCTCACGTCTGGTGTCGGTGGAGATGCAAAACCGGATGATACCATCAAGAACCGATGAGAGCCGAGCTTCTTGGGTCAAAAACCGGCCGAGAACCGCGCCTCTGTTCCTTCTGCATACGTTGGTAAAAGAAAACCGGGGGGGGGGGAACCAGCAAAATCGGCCGGGCCAGGGGACAACCGCCCCTGACCGGCGCTCTCTCATCGTGCACCACTGCGCGGTTGCCATGTGGCCTGCCAAGGCCCCGCCGCGCCGAGCGCTCCCGCTCGCAGGCCTAGGCACGCTTTCTCACTGCCGCCTGTGAGCCATGGGCCTCACTGCACCCTGCCTGTGCTGCTCCTGCGTGGAGTGCCTATGGCCCGGCCTGCTCTGGCCAGTGGGCCCCAGCTGCTGTCGGCCCGCCCGGCCTGCCTAGCTTTCGCATGAATGCGCTAGGGCCTGGGCGTGTTGACATGGTGTGGGTCCCGCCCACATGGGCCTCACACTAGTGGGCCCATTATATTTTATCACCTTTATATCTTCTTGATCCGTGGTCCAAAAGTATGAAATATATATTCATTTCAATTGTCTTGATGAGCTCTTTGCAATGGTGCAATCTAAATTGGCATTTGAGATACTTTGTGGTATAGATATATTTAGATCTCATTTCATGCTCATAGTGTCATTTCCTGCATAGCAACATAAATCACCAACACTTGTGGAAATCATTAGTAATAAGCCTTACCACTATGTTTGATGTTTATATTTGATATATTTCTTGCAGGATTTAATGGTAAAAAGTGATACTTAAGGACCATCAATAGCATAGTTGTTTCTCTGGACGTTAAACGGTTGCTCGTGAAAGGGGATTCCGAGCTAGCTGCCAAACAGGTCATGAAAGAGTACAGCATGCGAAGTGATGTTATGGCCAAATATTTGGAAGCATACAGGAGGATGGAAAGCAAGTTTGATGGGCTTGAAGTACGACACATCAAAAGGGAGTACAATGGCGACGCAGACAAACTCGCGAAAGCAGCTACAGAACGCACACAGCTCCCAACTAACATGTTACTTGAAGTTCTTAGTAAACCCTCAATGTCGGTATCCCTACTGAACCAAAAAGCTGTGCTTGACAAAGGTACAGTCTCAACAACCAACGAGTCCATCACGGAATCTATGTTGGTCAATACGGCTCGAGCTGCCGCTCTAGTTGAAAACGAGGAGAACTGGATGGAATCAATCCAGGCATACCTCACAAACCAAGCTATACCCGACGATGATGCAACACTAGAGGAAATCCATCGAAAAGCCAAAAACTATCAATTGGTTGACGGATGACTATACAAAATGGCACGCAATGGACTGCTCCTCAAATGCATCACACGGGACGAGGGCATCAGTTTGCTCCAAGATATTCACAGAGGAATCTGTGGATCTCACGCTTCTCCCTGATATCTAGTGACGAAAGCATTTTGACAGAGCTTCTACTGGCCTACAGCTCTTCAAGACACAAGCGAGTTAGTTAAAAAGTGTGAAGCATGCCAATTCTTCGCACGGAAATCAACTAAACCTGTGCAAGCCCTAAACACAATTCCCTTGTCATGGCCCTTTGCCACATGGGGAATAGACATCCTCGGTCCTTTTCCAAGGGCCATCGGGGGTTACAGATTTCTGTTCATCGGCATTGACACATTCACAAAGTGGGTTGAAGCCGAACCGGTTCAGAAAGTAACAAAAGAGGCAGCTGTCAAGTTCCTACGAAGCATTGTCATAAGATTCGGGGTCTCGAACAGGATAATCTCTGACAATGGAACACAGTTTAAAAGTAAAAAGTTCTCTGATTTTTGCTACGACCATGGGATCAAACATGATCGGTCATCGGTAAATCACCCGAAGACAAACATGCAAGTAGAGCGCGCTAACGACATCGTACTCTAGGGCATCAAGAAGAGGATCTTCAACAGATTGCAGGCTTACGACAAGTGATGGATTCATGAAGTCTCTACAGTGCTATGGTCAATGAGGACCACCATGAATCGTGTAACAGGCGAAACCCCTTTCTTCTTGGTGTATGATGCCGAAGCAATCCTACCATCCGATTTCTGGTTACAAGCCCCATGTGTGGCAATGTTTTCAGAAACTGAAGAGCCTGACAGACGCACTAACGAGTTGCTCCTCCTCGAGAAGGCTCGTGAAGCAGTCACCTTCATAGTGTCACAGTACCAACAGAAGCTGAGGCAATACTACTGTTGAGGCCATAATACCCGGGTGCCCGATCACGAGGATTGCCAACTACCGACTCCGACCGAAGAAGACTCTGAACAAGACACAACGGCCAGATCGCAGAAGGAAAGCCCGATGATAGTTAGAGTCCTACTACGTTTAGGTCTGTTTTGTCTTGTAAGACACGTCTCCCTAGATATAAATAGTGGAGTGTCCTGCACGTAGAGGTTATCCCCAATCTTAGCCAATCCACCTGAGAGTATTTGTTACACCATTGTAATATGTACTCGCCGAGATAATACAAGCAAACAACTGGACGTAGGGTTATTACTCGATCTCGAGGGCCCGAACCAGTATAAAATCCCGAGTCTCTTTGTTCATCCACTGTGATCGACCTTCGCACGAAGCGGGGTGCTTGCCGGACAAATATCTGCCGAGTACAACCTCGACAGAGGCGCGCCAGGTAGGGGCCCTTGCGTGAAGAAAGGTCATGCCGATCATCAACGGAGTCTGGTTCGCCGACGCATCGAGTTCATTGATGCCCTACATGCCCAGTTCCATCAAGTCAGAAGCCATCGGGAGTTCCGCCTCCGCTTCCAATCTCTACGCTCCAAGCCATCTAGTGCCTACACGGTGTTGGCATTTCTTACGTCGCAGATAAATCCGCAAGCGCACGGATACCGTTGTAGCCTTCACCTGAAAGTATTCAGGGTATCGGATCCATAGGGAACGAGAGGGCACTGTCTAATCACTAAAGTTGACCGGATTGATCGAGGTTATATGAAGGCTGGTAGAGAGGATAACTTAGCACTAAGGCTGTGAATATAGCGAAGGGAATTCTCCTATGCTTGCTGTGGGCACCGGGGTATCCTAGACCTCTAGGAAATTGCCGGCCAACAGCTCTACGCCGTACCCGTACGTGGAGGATTACAAAGGACGGACAGGGCTGTCACCACCTGCCACCTACCTCTTCTAATCCGTGGGGCTACGAGGCAAACGAAGGTAGTCGATAACCTAAGCACCACGCTTAAGATATATACTACTACTCTAATCCTAGCTAGAGACTAGAGCACTTTATAAATAAAGCGACGAACCCACAAGCACAATAGAGAACTCAGCTTTCTATAACTCAGACTTAAATACTAGTTAAATCCCAAATACTTACTAAGTAGCTCGCATCCGCCGAGGTACTGGTGGAGGGTCGCCGACACGTCGGGACTCCTCTAGACTCTCCCTCACTCTCTCCCTATTTCTACTCTCATTTGAGGAGGGCTTCGTCTTGACTTGATGCTCCAGCTCGATGATGATGTTCAATGACCGGTATGCAGCTATTTATAGCTTGTAGAGGCGGTTGGGAGTGGACACGTGGAAGATGAGGACGAACGGACTCAGTCACAGGTCGGGTGACGCGGGGTGGTCGGCCGACGTTCGATCCACCGCCTTGAGTGATGCACAGCATAGATGGACTCCTAGAGGCGGTGGGAACGCGCACGAGAAGGATGAGGCGGTTTGGCCTCCGGACCAGGTCGGTCGACCGGGCTAGGTCGGCCGACCATCCACCAGCACCGATCGGGCCCATCTTCGGCTGAGTGACTGTACGGTGGGTCCTCATGGCGGCTCCAGGTGGTATAGGTGCATTTGAGTACGTTTAGTTTGCGAGGTGGTCCCTTCAATCCATGTGACCTCTCCTTGGACCATTCCCATCTCTTGGATCCAACCGACCTGGAATCAGTGGCTAGGATGATCCCCAAATGTGCTTCTTTGCCGTGGAGGAAAGTGGGCCCCATTGGGCTCCAGGCCAGGCTCGGCCGACGGACCTTTTGTGCCCGATTGGCCTCATCTTTTACCAGCCACTATCTTGTAGGCCATGCAGTCCCACCCTAGGTGACATCACTCCATTTGAGTATGTGTACTTGTGGATGTGGCCCCTTTGTGCTTCTCTTGAGGTCCTTCTCCCATATGGGCTTGACCCAACCTTGGTGCATAGGCAAGAGTTGGTCTAGAGTAGCTTTCCTAGCATATATCCAAAGATAGGGTCATTTGGCCTCGGTTGGGCATCGGCCGACCTGGCTAGGTCGGGCGACGCCCCACCGAGCCCGTTTCGCCTCAAATTTCACCTGTTGCCTCCTGCATACACATAGTCACCAAAACTAGTTGAACTTGTTAGATATAATCCCTATAGCTATGGTGAATGTATATTTGTATATCAAAGTTAACGGTTTGAGATGTGCATTAATGACCGTCAACAAGCTCCTCCACACTTAGCCTTTACTCGTCCTCGAGTGAAGCTTGAAAGACTAAGGTGGAAACCATGACTCCAATTGATATGATACTAGCATATAAATTATTCCAAGACATACCTGCACTTGTGAATTTGGAAGTGTCTATCATGCCATCTTGGGTGGTTGAGGAACAGAACGGCCTTGATTCAAGTCATCTCAACTCTTCTGATAAGTAGCTTGGGTTTTTGATAAATTTTTGAAAAAAACACAGCCTTGCCTAGCTCCTCAAATGATTCTCTCAGATCACTCATTGTGTATGATTCCTCACCAAGGCATTTCCTTGCCTTCTTTCACCCTACTTCTAAAAGGCTTATGTGGAGCTCAAGGTAGGAGTAAAGATAGGGCATACTTGCATCACATATATTGCAAAATCAAAGAGTGGATCCAAGAAGAATACTATTCATACAATCTGATCAAGATGTGCATGTGTGTGGAACAATGGAATGATAACTCCTGTTTGTATGATCTCTCCCCTCTTGAATTTATTTTGAGAACATGGCTATATATACTTTTCATGATACTTGGGCCTTCATGTGCCATATTTTTTTATTTTTTTTTGCTTGGACATTCATGTGTCCATATTTTTTTTCTATAGCCCATGTCTCTTTTGAAATAATACTTGGAGAGGAGATCAACACTTAAATGGAGCATTTATTCTATGTATGGACGAAATGTATGTTGCTGACTTCCAATGTGAAAATTTAGCATGTGTGTGTGTAGTGTACGTGATCTTGATCAGGAAAGTATGAAAAGCATCTTACAAGGGTCACAACAATTTGACAAAGCTCAATGCAAAAGCAAGCAGCATATGTGTATGGGTTTTTCAATGTGAACATCATATGGCTTTGGTAGGAATAAGGCATCACTGAGGAGCTTTGTAAGGCTATTCATTTTAAGGTTTTACAAGAAAAACATCCCAAGCACTTTATACAGAAAGAGCAAGATTTCTTTCATCATACCATATCTCATTAATCAACCACTTAGATAAACATATTTCCCTAAAGAGATATATGTTCACAAGTAACAGGTGCATGTGCAAGGAATAAAGAATATGCAAGCCAATCAAGGATAGACATGTAAACCAAAGGAGCATCAAAGCTTATTTTATCATGAGTTTAATTTTAATGATCATTTGAAGATAGGAACGAATTAACTCATGAATTAGAGAGGATGAGGGATAGGGTGCGTAATCCATCGCTCTAGACGAAATTGGAGACGAAAGGCACCAGAGGGCCGTCGGCCAACCTGGTGGGGTCGGCCGACCCCTTTTCGGCCTTTTCCACCTTGATCTTTCTTGTGTAGTCTCGTGCGATGTTGTGCAGCCTGTCTGTGGGTGGTCTCGAACATGTGTGCATCAAAAAGCTTGAGAGATCCACACACTTGATCTTGTACCTGCATTTATTCATATATGGTGGAAACAAAACAATGGCTCTTTGGTTCTAAAGACCAGGAGCCTTTATTGGAACCCAAATTTTTTTATCAATGTGCAAGAACTAACACTAGCTCTAAACTGAAATAAGATTTGGCTCAAAAAGGAACTTACTCGGGATACTCGCATACCTCCCCCACACTTGAAGTTTGCAGTGGAAAGCAGCATAACTCAAGTGTGTGGAGTTTAAGCTTCTTTTGTAATCTTTCCCAAACCAAGACTTACCGAGGTTTTTTGTAGCTTATGTAGCTTCATGTTCTTTAGCATCACCTGTCCATCATTCTTCTTAATCTCTACCTGAAACGGTTAGTGACCAAAAATACCCGAAGGAAAGATTATGCCAAAAACATGTTCTTGCTTTTTATTTGAAGGGAAATAAATGATAATTCGGGCCATCTCCCAACAGTGCTTTGTTTATGGTCTAAAGCTAGACCATGAAGGATTTTCACATTGCAGCTATCCTTGGTGATGTAGCTTCCAAGCTCATTGCCAATTGTTGATGTGTCATCGAGGCTTTAGCTGCAAGATTAGTACCACAAATGCAAACACGACATTTGCAAGGTTTATGATAAACATGTGTATCTACAACCGACCTTCTAAACATTTTAGAATTAAGGACCTCAAGGTGGTTGTAGTCCTCGCAAGCGATTGTGGCACAAAGCGTGGTAAACTCTGGAGATTCGTTAAAGGAGCATGACTCTAGTGAGATTTCAAAAGAGAAGGTTTCTTGCTCATTTATAGAATCCTTTTGCTCGGGCTCTAGAGTCAATGCTTCAGGCCTATCCATGGCCCTTGGGTTTTCTAACTCAAGAGATTCAATGTGGACGCTCGGGGTTGATTCTTGATTGTTGTCAAGAACAATGTCCGAGGGCCATGGGGCCAAAGCTTTCGCTCGTTTGAGGGTGATGGAAGTCGTTCGTGCTCATAGAGATGAGAATTTGGGGTGAATAGCGACATGAATATCACCTTCTCGAGTGAGCTATGCTTGGGAGGAGGCTTTGCCTTTGGAATTTCTGGGCAGGAGATAGGAGTGGCAAAAGCAGCTTCCCCAAGCGTGCCATGAAGGCTCCCATGAGATACTTCTCCATGGAGAAGCTTTTCTAGTGGATAGCCTAGGAGTAGGTCAGAATCGAGGGTGTGAAAGATGTGGAAATCTAAATTGACCTCAATTTTATCTTGCGTGATTGTCACGGCACTGGCGATCCCCTGACATTGAATGATGTGTCCAAAGGGACAACTTTTGAGGAGCTTATCGGGTGGCCTTAGTGGAACATTTCCTAAGAGATTATATGCAATGTGCCATGACAAGATGTTGACCCCCATACTGGGTTTGAAATGGGCTTCTACGACAGTTCCCCTTATATAACATGGAAGGATCACGGAAGGTGAACTATTCCAAATTGCTTCAGAAAAGTGCCACATTCCATCCAACCATTTCTCCTTTATGTTTTTCATGAGAAATGCTTCGTGGGGAGGACAGGGAAGATGAGAAAGAAGGGGTGTCGTAGCCTTCTTGTGCCTTGAATAATCCGAGGTGTTTCCATGATTTTCAAAGAGATCATCCTCGAAGTCAAAAGGTAATCCGAAAGGCTGAGTTTCCTCTACCTTAACGTATGGTGTCTCAGGAGTTGGATCTGGACTGGGCAAGTATACGGGTAAGATAGAATCTAGTTGAAAGTCTTCTTGCGCAGTTCCATCCATAGCAGCGGGAGAGTGCTCTCGAATCTTCTCCAGAAGCTCTCTCGCTCTAGCCGGTGTTACATGTAAGAATGATCCTCCGACGGCTATATCAACGAATCGGGCAGCCTTGAAATCCTAGAATTGTTCTTATGCTACCACGATCGTTTCCTTCTCTTTTTGTTGGAAGTTAATAATTTCCTTCCAAAGGGCACAGATCCGATGAACGGGGAAGTACTCCAGACAAAACTTTGTCTCGTAACTTTTTCCATTCACCGTTTGTTAGCCCAACGGTATGGTCATACCACTTCCTTCTAATTGTTGCTTGCATTACGCCTGACATGACCAGACATGAGCAGAGCAACTCGAATTCATGCAAGTGATGGTGTGGGTTTTCACCATCACATCCTGAGAAGGATGTCTCCTGGACCATAGCTATGCAAGCAGGGCGAAGCTCATATCTATCTGTTTGTATAGGATTTGATGAGGGATGTGGCTCCAATAATTCGCCCTTTGGAGCAGAGAACTCATGGAATTGGGTGAAGTACATGGGTCACCGAAATAAAATAAAAGAAAATAAAATAAAATAAAAGATAAACGGGCAATCGTAGTTTTTAGACAACACAGCTACCGTTCCCCGGCAACAGCGCCAGAAAGCTTGTTGGTATTTCTTACGTCGCAGATAAATCCACAAGCGCACGGATACCGTTATAGCCTTCACTCGGAAGTATTCAGGGTATCGAATCCGCAGGGAACGAGAGGGCACTGTCTAATCACTAAAGTTGACCGGATCGATCGAGGTTATATGAAGGCTGGGTGGAGAGGATAACTTAGCACTAAGGCTATGAATATAGCAAAGGGAGTTCTCCTATGCTTGCTTTGGGCACCGGGGTGTCCTAGACCTCTAGAAAATTGCCGGCCAACAGCTCTACGCCGTACCCGTACGTGGAGGATTACAAAGGACGGACAGGGCTATCACCACATGCCGCCTACCTCTTCTAATCCGTGGGGCCATGAGGCAAACGAAGGTAGTCGATAACCTAACCACCACGCTTAAGATATATACTACTACTCTAATCCTAGCTAGAGACTAGAGCACTTTATAAATAAAGTGATGAACCCACAAGCACAATAGAGAACTCAGCTTTCTATAACTCAGACTTAAATACTAGTTAAATCCCGGATACTTACTAAGTAGCTCGCATCCGCCGAGGTACAGGTGGAGGGTCGCCGACACGCCGGGACTCCTCCAGACTCTCCCTCACTCTCTCCCTATTTCTACTCTCATTTGAGGAGGGCTTCGCCTTGACTTGATGCTCCAGCTCGATGATGATGTTCAATGACCGGTATGCAGCTATTTATAGCTTGTAGAGGTGGTTGGGAGTGGACACGTGGAAGATGAAGACGAACGGACTCAGTCACAGGTCGGGCGACGCGGGGTGGTCGGCCGACGTTCGATCCACCGCCTTGAGTGATGCACGGCATAGATGGACTCTTGGAGGCGGTGGGAACACGCACGAGAAGGATGAGGTGGTTTGGCCTCCGGACCAGGTCGGGCGACCCGGCTAGGTCGGGTGACCGTCCACCGGCACCGATCGGGCCCATCTTCGGCTGAGTGACTGTACGGTGGGTCCTCATGGTAGCTCCAGGTGGTATAGGTGCATTTGAGTACGTTTAGTTTGCGAGGTGGGCCCTTCAATCCATGTGACCTCTCCTTGGACCATTCCCATCTCTTGGATCCAACCGACCTGGAATCAGTGGCTAGGATGATCCCCAAATGTGCTTCTTTGCCGTGGAGGAAAGTGGGCCCCATTGGGCTCCGAGCCAGGCTCGGCCGACGGACCTTTTTTGCCCGATTAGCCTCATCTTTTACCAGCCACTATCTTGTAGGCCACGGAGTCCCACCCTAAGTGATATCACTCCATTTGAGTATGTGTACTTGTGGATGTGGTCCCTTTGTGCTTCTCTTGAGGTCCTTCTCCCATATGGGCTTGACCCAACCTTGGTGCATAGGCAAGGGTTGGTCTAGAGTAGCTTTCCTAGCATATATCCAAAGATAGGGTCATTTGGCCTCGGTTGGGCGTAGGCCGACCTGGCTAGGTCGGGCGACGGCCCACCGAGCCCGTTTCGCCTCAAATTTCACCTGTTGCCTCCTGCATACACATAGTCACCAAAACTAGTTGAACTTGTTAGATATAATCCCTATAGCTATGGTGAATGTATATTTGTATATCAAAGTTAACGGTTTGAGATGTGCATTAATGACCGTCAACACACGGGAGATCCGATTTGGGGATCTCGTGTTCGAGCACCAAGGTGACTATGAGCTCAAGCTGACATGGATCCATGATCCCGATCTCGCATGTGCCAGTCGAAATGTTTTCGCCACTTTCGCGGATCTGACACTCGAAGACATTGCTGATCGTACTGCACAGTTGGATCTCGACTACAGTGGATCCAGCAATGGGTCGAAACAGCCCAAAGACCGGCGCATCCATGTGCTCACTGGGAACGAGGCAAGCGCTGCCGCCGAGTCGTCCAGCTCGCGCAGACCCCAGGGACCTCCGCATCAGCAATGCACCAAAGCTTCAGAGGGCTAAGTCCCGTACTATGATAGCTCCATCCATGTTGACTCCCCAGAAACTCAACAATGACTTCTGGGCGGTCGAGTGTTGGTATTTCTTAGCGTCACCACTAGATTAGTGATGGCACTAGAGATGCCTTATCGTAAATCTAAACATCACAGAGATTCTACAAGCGCACAGAAGTACGTTGTAGCATTTCACCCAGGAGTATTCCAGAGTATCATTATTTGTTTATCCGCAGGGAAAGCGTTTAGTTAAAGAGAGGTGTCATCCAATGTATTTACTTACAAAACTATTAATATACCTTAATCTAAGCAGGGGTAAAGGATATGGAAATGAAAGGGTAATGTGACACACAGAAGTTCATTGCTCATCAAAATGGTAGCCTTAGTTAGTCATAGAACATTAGTAAATATTACAAAGGGGTTCATTAGCATCATACATATGGGACTTGGATACACTACAATACCCTATACAAACTCGTACAATGGACATATGCAAGAGGACATATCGAGGTGTCCAGTGGTTCCCTCATCAAGGGACGACAGGAGGACATCTTATCATAAAGGCCTAATATCATCTCCCGAACGTGGAAGATTACAAAGGACAGACAAGGCTGTCACCACCTGTGTGCTTCTTGACCTGTGTGGAGGATGGACTCGAACGGTGTCCAGGCCAGGTCGGCCGACCTGGGCCTGTGCCTAATTTTGTCCATCTTTTGCACCATGGTCCCTGTACTCAAATATATTCTAGATATGCATGCTACAACATTATTTGAATACAAATGCCTAAGTTATGCCATATCTTTATTGGTTTCTAAGCCTATTGACGGTCGGATTTTCGTTATAAGGACTGTCAACATCGAGCAAGACAACTTGCAGATCCGAACCCTCTTGGAAACAATGGAAGTGTCGGGGTTCTCTACCGCCGGCAAGTAAGATTTCTACGATCGCGTGTCACGGACCGGATGGTGACTTAAGAGACAGGGGATTATACTGGTTTGGACCTCCGGAGAGTAATACCCTACATCCAGTGAGTGCCAATGTTCTCAAGTCCAAGTCTGTAGTAGGGGGTACAAACTAGTCGGGAGAGGGAAAGGGTCCCAAGTCCCTGTGTGCGCGTGAGTGTGTTGTGGATTGATCAGTTCGTTGTTCCCTGTCCCTCACTGGTGCCTCCTTGTCCCCTTTTATAGTCTCAAGGGGAGAAGGGAGTGGGGAGGTAAAAAGGAGAAAATTACAATGGGCGTTGCTACCCCGAGGTTTTTAACTCGCGCAGCATGCCGAGCCGTACATGGAGCAGGTGTTGACGGAGTGGGCGCCCCGCCTGACCCGGGATCGTACGTCCCGGGTGGTTGATGTAGATGACTTCGCGAGTAAGCCTCCGGGTAGTTTCCGGGTCGTGGTTGAAAGTGCATCTAGGCTCCCTTGTGGGTTTTGGTGAATTGAATGACAAAACGATTAAAGAACTAACGTGTTTGTCAAAGATAATTTGCAGGAATTAAATTATATATTGATGATTCACTATTGGTCATTGGTTGAATTCAATGTGGATGGCTCATGTTGACATGAATAAATTAAGTGGTTGCTCCCATTATATATGAATATGAAAGATGGCAAGCTATGGTGCAATAAAGAAAGAGACATAATGACATATGTGATATATTGGTCTCTTAATTGATGAAAGCTTGTTTATATTGATATGGGATATCTTAGGTCATGGTGAACAAAAAATGTTGTATAATGCAAGTTTGGTTAAATGGACAAGAGACATGGTGATATGGCTCATTCTTGGTCTATATTTGAAGATTGACTTGCAAACAAGACATGATGACTTTAATTGAAGAGAAATGTCAAAGTAAAGTGGATATATTGCATATCAAGAAATGGTGTTCATCGATGATACACACTAATGTGAAGCTATATGTGATGCAAGGATGAAGAGGTGGAATTCGAGATAGTGTTTCTAGGGACTAAGCAATGTGTGATCAAGTTGCGGACTTGAGTCATGTATCTTTGCTAGGGTGACGAAACTTTCTTTGGATTTCAACTTGATGAATCTTGGTCACATGTGGTGTTCATATTGGGAAGTATCAATCTTTCTAGAAGTAAGTTGTGAAAAGGTGAATTGAACTAGAAGTGGATTTCATTCAAAGATAATGGTTCAAGTCACTAGCTCAAAGTTGAAGTGCTCAATTAAAAGAGACAAGGTTGGATGCAACTCTCAAGTGGATATGTTGATCAAGTATGGCATGACTCAAAGTGAAGAAGCTCAAGTGCATCATTTGTATTTATATTTGATTGAGTATAGGTATGCCGTACTATCAAGAGGGATGCATCACATGTAGTCTTGAAATTGTCTAAGTGCTCAAGAAACCCATGTGAGTTGTTGAGAGACACAAAACCCTCACATACACACTTATAGGTTTTGCCAGGGCAAAACCGGTGGCACCGGTTTTGGGAAACCGGTGGCACCGGTTTTGTGTCAGAATTCTCCAACGGCTAGTTGGTTTGAATTCCGGTGGCACCGGTTTTAGGAACCGGTGGCACCGGTTTTCACTGGGTCTGTAACGGCTAGTTTTTGAGGAGTGGAGTATTTATACCCCACAACCTCCACAATGGCAAGCTGCTGTTCCTGAGGTTGCTATAGTGCTTCCCTGCTCTTCCTTGCCAAGCAAAAGCCATTCTTGCTCTCCCCAACCTCTCTTTGTGAGGTTGCTTGAAATTGTGAGATCCTTTGTGTTGGGTAGTTGAGAGAGCAGCCATTGTGTGAAGATTGAGAGCAACAAAAGCACCTTGAGCACCGTTGGACTTCATCAAGCTTTTGTGATTCATTTGTTACTCTTGGAGCTCTGCTCCTAGATGGCTAGGTGTTGCCCGTGAGCTACCAAGGTGTGGTGAGCTGCGGGAAGTTTGTGCAGGTCGTGCTTCGCCTCCGAAAGGGAAGAAGCAAACTAGTGGAAGGAGGAAATAGCTTGACCTAGTGTGGTCGTATGAGCTTCCTCAACGGAGAGTAGGATTCGCCGTGCCGTGGTGGCTGCTTAGTGCAAGCGGTGAATCCGAACTTCGGGAAACAAATCTTGTGTCTCTCCGCTGGTTTGAGCTTCTTTGTGTTTATATTGAAAATTGGAGGAATTGCTCGATATCGTTGTATTTGTGTTTTTGAGTGTAGGGACTTGGAGATACACATTAGAAAGACATTTCAATCATCATCTCCAAGTTTGGTTTGTTTTCGAACTCCCTAGCTTTTTCATTCTACCTTGGGGGTTCACTGCCGAGCAAAACCGGTGGAATCGGTTTTGAAGGCAGTGCTTTATATCCGCTGCGTTAGGCGCCTAATTGTCTTAATTAGAGATTCCAATGATCCTTTTAGATGATCATTTGTTGAGCTTCTAAAAGTGATACTTGGAATATCTAATTGTCACTAATAAATTTGTTTTAAGTGACAATATTTTTAGGTCTCGCCTATTCACCCCCCCTCTAGGCGACATCAAGGTCCTTTCAGTGGTTGACTTGTACCGTGCCGTCTTTAGACTCCAGGTGTCCTCGCCGGGCTCCAGGTGTTGTCCTCAGGTCCCAGGTGTCCTTCATGCGCGTTTCTCTGGAACTGTAGTGTTCCTGTTCGGACAAGACGGGCGCTCCTGTGGCTGCCGTGACGAAGGATGGAGGCCCATCATGCCCTGGCACGGCGAGTACCGAGTGGGTACGGCCAGGGATGGGCAAAAGTTGGGCGGAGCCGAGAGGACTCCTCGGGCGTGCCGAGAGACTCCTCGGCGACGGAGACTCCTCGGGCGAGCCGAGAGACTCCTCGGCGACGGAGATTCCTCGGGCGAATCAGGATCCACTCGGAGGCGGAGACCTCTCGGGCGAACCGGGGACTACCCGGGCGACCTCCGAGCTATCTGGGCATGGAGGATCCGCTTGATTTGGGTCTTCGACTTTTATTTTTGAAAGGTGGATTATCGTTATGACGTGGATTAAGGGCTAGATCGGGTACCCCTGATCTAGACCCTCGTCAGTAGCCCTCGAGCCTGGGGGGGAGATGGAAACTCGCGCCCAGGCTTAGAGGCGGTGTAAGGATGGTGAGTCATGATTCTTCCGGTGGGGGCGCGCGAGCGCACACGCCGGGTGTAGCCCCCGAGCCTTGAGAAGAGCAGGTGCTCTTGTTAAGGTTTTGAGCCCGAGTAGTTTGCCTTGGAGGTTGTCGGGGTCGGGAAGCTTGTCGGGGACGCTTCGTTGGTGGGCCGGGCCGCTACCCGACCGTTGGTGGGCCGAGCGGAGGAGCGTCGGCCCGTTCTTCCGCCGCGTGGAGGGAGGGCGCGCCTTTTGAGGAGGTCAGATGAAGCGACGGGCGCACGTCGCAGTCACGCCGGTGGTGGGCCCGCGCATTTAATGCCGCCGCTCCGCTTCGCCCCTATTTATAGCCCTGCGCCGCGGTCGCCTAGGGTTTTACCTCATCCCGAGCCTTTCGCCTTCCGTCGCGCTTCGTCTTCCTCGCTGCTGCACTAGTCCTCTCGCATCCTCCGCCGCCGCCTGCTTTCCCATGGAGCGGGAGACCGAGCCCTTTGTTCCGCCTGCACCACCCTCCTCCGGCGACTTCGCGATGTCGACCTGGGAGCGCTCGAGGGTGACGCTCCGGCAACTAGAGGGGCTCGTGGCGGAAGGGCTGCTGCCGCCCTTGACGGAGGCCGAGGAGTGGAAGAAACCAGGCGTGGAGGACTTTCCCCGGCCGCCGCGTGGGTACGTGGTTTCCTTCATCGCCTTCCACGAGCGCGGGTTCTCCGTCCCCGTGGGGCGGTTCATCCGGGCCGTGCTCAACGAGTACGGGCTGGAGCTCCAGCACATCAACCCCAACGGGGTTCAACAGATGGCAGCGTTCGTGGCGCTGTGCGAGGGGTACCTGGGGATTGAGGCCCACTGGGACCTCTTCAGGTACCTCTTTAAGTTTGCGCTGTACGCCACCGAGGGCGGCGCCCCCGCGACGATCGGGTGCGCCATGCTGAAGATGAAGAAGGGGAGGTTGGGCAACTGCATCCCGGGGTCCTTGATTAGCTCGAACAAGGGCTGGCACCACGGGTGGTTCTACCTCAAGAACGACCTCAAGAATCCCCTCCCGGAGTACACCGGAAGAATGTTCGAGAAGGCGCCCGACGCGTGGGCGTATGGGCCCGAGAAGAGGCTCCAGGAGAAGCTCCTCAAGAATGCCTGGAAAGCCCTCGGCCATTTGTGGGAGGAGAACGTGTCCCTGACGGAGGTCATCGGTGGGTACCTCTCGAGAGGTATCATGCCGCTAAGGCGTCGCGCACTCCCGATGTGGCGCATGACCCCGGACAAGCCCCCTTTGTGGGGATAGTAACGACGGATCCCCTGCCCACGGAGGCCGAGGTGCGGCGCCGTGTGACGGCAGCGGTGGGGAGGGTAGGCCTCGAGTACCCGTCGCCGGATCTCCTGCCAATGCTCCCACACGCCGATACTACGGCCACCATAAGTGCTCTTCCGCCTGTCTTGGATTCGATCCCGAGTGCTTTTTCGTCCTTTAACATCGAGTTCTTTTAGGTGAGGAGCGAGGATGTCGGCTGCTCCCGGCCGCCACTTCCCGAGGACAGGGCGAAGAATCGGGCCGAGGCCGAGCGGGCCAAGGCGAAGAAGGACCACCGGGAGAAGTGGAAGATGCGTGAGGTGGCTAAGCGGGAGAGGAACGCCGAGCGGGCCAGGAGGAGGGGGAAGGGAGACCGAGTCTCCGAGGATGAGGACCTCGAGTCGGAGCCCGAGGAGGGGGACTCGAGGAGTGAGGACGACGAGGAGGATGAGGTCGAGGATGCGCCTCCTACGAAGCTTAGGGCAGTTGCCGTGGTGGCAGCTTCGTCCTCGGCACAGCGGCCGAGGTCCAGCGGGAGAGGGAGGTCGCCTCTGCTGGATGCGGGGAGGGGCGAGAGTTCCCGGTCGGGCCGGCATCAACGGTCCTCCGAGGACAGCCAGCGCGAGAGGCGCGACCACACGCCCCCGGTTACCCGCCGCGCGTCCGAGGAGCAGGCGGACCCTCGTCGGGATGCGACCTCCTCGCGTCGGGAGAGGAGCCGGGACCCGTCGGAGCGCGCCCACAAGGGTGGCTCGTCGTCGGGGGCGTCGCGCTCTCCCCAGAGGTCCGCGCCGCGAGACGACAGGCGGCCGCCGCCAGCCCCTCAAACAACACGGGCGCAGAGTGGAGGGCGGGACGCACCCCGGACGCCCGTACCTGCCGCAGGGGCAGATCCTGTTGGGGGCAGTGCCTCGCCCGCGTCGCCCGCGGTGGAGGCGCAGGTCCCTTCCGCCCCGGTGAGGGCCACGACGGGGCGGCCGGATCCGTCCCCGGTCGAAGGAGGAGGCCCGACTGGCCAGGCGGCGCCCCACTCGGGCAGGAGCGCCGAAGCCACGCAGGCGGCCCCTGCCCCGACGACGCTTGCGGGGTCCAAGAGGCCCTCGTCCCCGAGGGGCCCGGCGCCTACAAGTTCCAAGCGGACCCGGACCGTCTCGTCGAGGTGAGCAATGCTCTGTCTTTCTCGAGTAGTTTCCGTTTCTACAGTTGCCTTTTTTCTTAGCCGGGCTCCTCGACCTGTGATGCACCAGTCGGGCCGACAATCCGCTCGAGGTGGCGCCGAAGAAGAAGCTGCGCTCGGCAGCGCCGACGCCGAGGCCCGCGACGGAGCAGGCCGAGAAGGCGACGCCGGAGCCCGCGGCGGAGCCGGCCGAGAAGGCGACGCCGGAGCCCGCGGCGGAGCAGGCCGAGGAGGCGACGCCGGTGCCCTCGGCGGAGCAGGCCGAGGAGGCGACACGGAGGGTGACGCCCTCCATTGAGGAGAAGGTGCCGGAGGGAGACGGCGACAGCCCGGGAGGGGCACTCCCGACTGGCCTGGTTGTCGCGCAGGCCGCTCCCTCAGAGGCGGCTGTCGCGGCGCTCCAAGCCGAGCTGGAGCAACAGCTGGTGGGTACGGCCCTTCCTACCCCTCAGGAGGCAGCGAGCCACCCTGGGGCAGGAGAGGTCGCCCTGCTCGGTGACGCGGCCCTAGCTGGGGCCGAGGAGATTGCTGCCGGGGGAGATGGCCGCGGGGTCGCTACCCCTCCGGGGACCGCGGCTGGCCCCAAGGAAGCAGAAGCGGAAGCAGAAGCGGAGGCGGCACTTCAAGACGTCGCCATCCCAGCGGCGGCAGCCGCTGCAGCCCCCGAGTCCTCCGGGGTGGTTCCCCCAGAGGTCGTCGTGATCGAGGACTCGCCGGAGGATGGCTCGCGAAGGGTCGACGACGATCCCAGTGGGGGGCCGGTTGTGGAATCCCCGAGGCCTTCGAGCCCCCCGAGTGGGGACCTGGACTCTCTCAGGGAGACTCCGGGGATGATGATGATGGATCGTCGCTTCCAGACCATCGTACCCATCGAGGACGAACCTGCCGTGCGAGGGGCGGTTGATGTGGTACGATCGTCAGAACCCGGGGGATCTCGTCTTCGAGCTTGACGACAAGTCGGTGAGGGAGCAGTGCCATCTTCTAGCGGAGGGCCTCCACAACATGAAGGAGATCTTCAACGAGATGATCATCAAGCCCTCCCGGGTTAGTTCTCGGGTTCCCTTCTTCTGGCCTTGGCGCCGTTTTGGGGTGTGTCTTACCGCTCCCCTTTCTGCTTTCATTCAGAAAATCATGGAGGGCAGCTCCGAGAAGTCCCTGTTTCTCCGCCGGGAGGCCGGGCTATGGCACGCCGTTCAGTAATTGAAGGAGGAGAAGGAGCGGCTTGAGGCCTAGCTGGCCGAGGCCCGGGAGGCTAGGGCGGAGGTGCTTGCCGATGCCGAGGAGGAGAAAGCCGCCCTCGAGGCGAAGGTGGAGGAGGCCGAGAGGATAGTGTCGGAGGCGCTGACGGCCGTCGACGCCTCCAATCGGGAAAAGGAGACTGCTGTGCGGGAGGTTGAGGGGCTGAAGGTGAAGGTGACGGACCTCCAGACCGACGTCCAGCACCGCGACCTCGACCTCAAGACGGCCAACAACCAGTTGGTCGAGTTGGCCGAGAAGCTAAAGGCCGCAGAGGAAGAGGGGGCCCGCCTTGGAGAGGTCACCCAGAAGCGGGAGGAAGAGATCCTCGGTGAGTTACCCTTCCTTGTTTCTTGTCAGGCGGTTACTTTCTGGTTTTCTTGAGTGGCTGCGAGTTTGCTTAGGCCTATTCACCAATGTAGCCCTGTGGGACCAAAAGGTTGACCTGGAGGCCAAGCTCGAGTTGGAGAAGCGCGAGGTGGCCAAGGCTTTTGCCGCCAATCAAGAACTAGTGCAGCTTGGTCACGACCTAAAGGCGGAGTTGGCCAGTAAGTATCGTGTTTCTGCTCGTCCTTCCTCTCGCTTTCCTTCCTGTGAGATAGCTCTGACGAAGGATTGTCTGTAGGAGCTGTCGAGGACCTTCAGAGGACCAGGGAGGCGGCCGAGCAAAGCCAAAGGGCCCCCGAGAAGAAGTCCGAGGTCCATCAGGCTCTGGCCCAGGCCATCGAGCACCTGTTCGAGGAGCTCAATGTCGGCGGCGGCCCGTCCCTGGTGGACCGCATTGCCCTTGTTGCAGGGAGGACTCGGGCGCAGGCTTCGGATCTTGCTCGGAGCGTGGCACGGAAGATCATTGCCATGTTCCTGTCACATTACCCGACCATGGATCGGAAGTCCCTGCAAGGCGGATGGGCCCCCGGCTACGAGGATGCCGAGTACGATGAGATTGAAGCCGAATCTTCCTCGTTTGCCGACAAGGTGCTCACCGCCGCCCTGAAGGATCTCGGGCTGGAATAGGATAGAAGTAGGGGACTTAGTCATTTTGTTATGTAATGAACTTAACTCCCCTTTGAAGGGTAATTGTTGTTGCTTGAAAAACTCGTGTTTTTATCTGTTGCTTGCCATTTTCATTTTCTTTCGAATGCTTTTGGGGTCATGGATCGAGATGGTCAGGCGCGGGAGTCTGCCCGTCAGACTCTGTTCCGTAGCCGCCGGGGCGTAGGAACTCGGGAGTTTGGGCGCTCGGACTCACAGCCCCCGAGCAGTTTCGGAAGGTATGAGCAATGACAAACAGCAGACCAATGCGTTGAAAGCAACAACTAATTGGGGCGATTCCTTTATTGCTCTCGGGGAAAAAGATGCCGGTCCGAGGACTTGGATTTTGCTCATAAGTCAGCGCCGTAGCCGTAGGGGCGTAAGCACTCGGAACTTGGACAAGCGCGATTGCAAAGCCACTCGGGCCGACGTTTCTTTCTCGTAAGCGCAAAAGTATACCGCTTGACCGCGCGCGGGAGCGATCACTTGTCGAGTTTTTCGCGAAAAAAGGAGGGGCACCAGGCCTCGGTGGAGCCTCCGAGCGGTGGGCGATCCTGCACAGGGAAGGGGTCGCCCGCCGCTTAGTTTTGGGAACTCGCAAGGTACATTTTGAAAAACGACCGTACATACGTATAAAGTACTTGGAACAGCGCGGTACTTTATTTATTATCGCGAAAAGTACAGGTACTTTTAAGGGTAAAAGCGACGTAGCTGCTCTATGTTCCAAGCATTTGTAAGGACTTGGCCGTCGGCGTCCTTGAGCTTGAAAGTCCCCGGGCGAAGGACTTGGTCGACGATGTAGGGGCCTTCCCATGGTGGTGACAGCTTGTGGCGGCCGCGGCTGCTCTGAACTCGTTGGAGGACGAGGTCGCCGACTTGAAAGGCCCGACTTCGAATGTTGCGGTCGTGGTACCGCCGTAGGGCCTGCTGGTACTTGGCCGAGTGGAGTAGTGCGATGCTGCGCGCTTCATCCAGCTGGTCGATGGCGTCTTCCATGGAGGCTTGATTCCCTTCGTCGTCGTATGCACGAACTCTTGGGCTACCGTAGTCAAGATCCGTCGGGAGGACCGCCTCGGACCCGTGCACCATGAAGAAGGGCGTGCAGCCGGTAGCTCGACTTGGATTGGTCCGCAAGCTCCAGAGGACCGACGGGAGCTCTGCGACCCACCTTGCTCGGAACTTCTCGAGGCGTTTGAAGATTCGTGGCTTCAGTCCCTACAGGATCATGCCATTGGCTCTCTCCACCTATCCGTTGGTTTTGGGGTGGCTGACGGCAGCCCAATACACTCGGATGTTGTTGGCGTCGCAGAAGTTGAGGAACTTTTTGCCCGTGAACTGAGTGCCGTTGTCGGTGATGATCACGTTCGGGACTCCAAAGCGGTAGATGATGTCGGTGAAGAACTGGACAGCTTCCTGTGACCGGACTAGGCTGATGGGCCTTGCCTCGATCCACTTGGAGAACTTGTCGATGGCGACGAGGAGATGCGTGAAGCCCCTGGGTGCTTTCTTCAGTGGCCCGACTAGATCCAAACCCCATACGGCAAAGGGCCAGGTGATGGGGATGGTCTGTAGGGCTTGCGCCGGGAGGTGAGTCTGCCTTGCGTAGAACTGACAGCCCTCACAGCCGCATACGATGCCCTTGGCGTGGGAGACCGCGGTTGGCCAGTAGAATCCTTGTCGGAAAGCTTTCCCGACAAGAGTCTTGCGTGAATGTCCTGTAGCAACTCCTTGCCTTGGTCGGTCGGAATGCACCTCATCAGGACGCCAAAGGTGCCTCGCCTGTAGAGCTCTCCCTCGATAAGCGTGAAAGTCTTGGCCCAGCGAGCGATCTGCCGAGCCTCGGTCTTGTCGGGAGGAAGCTTGCCCTATACCATCCACTCGAGGAGCGGGATCCTCCAGTCAGGATCCTCGAGGTTGTGCTCTGGTGCCGCGTCGATCTCCATCACTTCCACTTCCTCTTGCGTTGGAGGCTCAAGTGGCTCGTCATCTAGCCGGATGGAGGGGGCGTGCTGGTCCTTGGCAAACACTCCATGGGGGACGGGCTTCCGATTGGATGCCGCCTTAGCGAGGGTGTCGGCTGCTTCGTTGTACCGTCGTTGGATGTGCTTGAGCTCGAGGCCGAGGAACTTGTCTTCCAGCTCGCGGACCGCCCGGCAGTAGGCGGCCATCTTGCGGCTGACGCAGCTCGACTCCTTCATTACTTGATCGACGACCAGCTCCGAGTCACCTCGAATCTCGAGACACCGTATGCCAAGCTCGAGGGCGATACGGAGTCCGTTGATGAGGGCCTCATACTCAGCGGCACTGTTGGAGGCCGGGAAGTGCAGTCGAACCATGTACTCCATGCGTACGCCCAGAGGCGAGACAAAGACAAGGCCGACGCCGGCTCCCACTTTCATGAGCGATCCGTCGAAGTACATGACCCACGTTTCGTGCTCGATGGAGGTCGGGGGAGTCTGTGCCTCGGTCCACTCGGCGATGAAGTCGACCAGTGCTTGCGACTTGATGGCGTCCCGAGGGGCGTAGGTGATGTTCTTCCCCATCAGCTCGAGGGCCCATTTGGCTATCCTCCCTTCGGCCTCGGGGCTCTGGATCACCTCGCCGAGTGGATACTTTGACACCACCGTGATGGGGTGGGCGTCAAAGTAATGCCGGAGCTTCCGTTTGGTGATGAGGATAGCGTAGACCAGTTTTTGGATCTAGGGGTATCGCACCTTGGTGTCGGACAGGACCTCACTGATGAAGTAGACGGGGCGTTGCACCTTTTGAACCTTCTCGGGCTCGTTGCGCTCGACGAGGGCGGTGCTTACCACATGGGTGGTCGCCGCGATGTAGAGCAGCATGGGCTCTCCTTCCGCTGGGGCGGTAAGGATCGATGGATATTTAAGTGATGCCTTAAGCGAGTCGAGGGCCTGCTGCGCCTCGGTGTTCCAGGTGAAGTGGTCCGACTTCTTGAGCAGGCGGTACAAGGGCAGGCTTCGTTCCCCGAGTCGAGCGATGAAACAGCTGAGCGCGACCAAGCAACCCGTGACTCGTTGGACCCCCTTCAGGTTCTGGATCGGCCTCATGTCGGTGATGGCGGAGATCTTCTCAGAGTTGGCCTCGATGCCTCGTTCCGATACAATAAAGCCGAGGAGCATGCCTCTTGGGACCCCGAAAACGCATTTCTCGGGGTTGAGCTTTACTTTGTTCAGCCGGAGCTTTTCAAAGACCGCCGCGAGGTCGGGGACCAAGTCGCCGGTGCGCTTGGATTTCACTACTATGTCGTCAACGTACGCCTCGACCAGTCGGCCGATAAGGTCACCAAAGACGCGATGCATGCATCTTTGGAACATGGCGCCTGCGTTTTTCAGCCCGAAGGGCATTGACGAATAGCAGAAAGTGCCGTAAGGCGTGATGAACGAAGTTGCGAGCTGGTCGGCCAGGCTCATTGCGATCTGATGGTACCCGGAGTACGCATCGAGAAAGCAGAGGGTTTCGCACCCTGCAGTGGAGTCGACCACCTGATCTATGCGAGGAAGGGGGAAGGAGTCTTTTGGACATGCCTTGTTAAGGCCGGTATAGTCAACGCACATCCTCCATTTCCCATTCTTCTTTTTTACAAGGACAGAGTTTGCTAACCACTCGGGGTGGTACACTTCCCTAATGAAGCCGGCGCTAAGGAGCTTCTTGAGCTCTTCACCGATGGCTTTGCACTTGTCCTCGTCGTATCGTCGAAGCCTCTGTTTGACCGGTCGAGCGCCAGGCTTAATATCAAGTTTGTGCTCGGCGACTTCCCTTGGAATCCCCGGCATGTCCGAGGGCTTCCATGCAAACACATCAAGGTTTGCGCGGAGAAAGTCGACGAGCGCGCTTTCCTATTTAGGATCGAGCGCCGTCCTGACACGGAGGGTGCGACCATCGTTGGCCACGGCTATAGATGGCCATGTGGGCGGCCCGGCCCTAGCCCGGCCCTAGCACTAACTGGCCCGGCCCTAATCGGCCCGGCCCTAATAGGCACGACGCCTTATTCGGGCCGGGCCGGGCCGGCACTGCGTGCCGAGGTATTGGCCCAGGCACGGCCCTAGAGCCGATTTATAGTGCCGGGCCGGCCCGTCGGCCCCGCCGTGCTAGTGCTGGGCCCAGCCCTATCCGGCGGCAGACGCAGCTCCAGGCAGCGGCGGCCATGGCTCCCGGCCAAGGAGGCGAGGACGAAGGTTCCTGGCGGCGGCTGCAGGCCACACCGCTCTGGACTATGGCCCCTAGCGGCGGCGGCGATGTTCGGCCGCCCGGCGCAGATCCAGCCGTGCCCCCTGGATCCGCCGCCAAGGCTCCACCATGGGGAGGCAGGAGCTATGCCGCCGTCGCCCGCCACCAGGGCTCCACCGCGTCGAAGGACAGAAGGAGAGGGGCGCGACGCTTGGAGGGGAGGCAGCGGCGCGTAGCTTGTGGGCGGAGGGGCTGTGGCCGGCTGCGAAGATCCTGTGACCGGCGCCCAGCGGCGTGCAGAGTGGAGGCCGACAAAGCTCCTGGCGGCATGCAGAGAGAAGGCCAGCGACGCAGAGCTTGGGGAAGAGGGGAGGTCCGATGGGGTGGATGTGGATCCGCGGATGCTGGGCGGCTGCGCGTGCGCGCGTCGGCGCGTGGGAGGCAGAAGCAGCGACGGGTGGGAGGAAAAATGAGACTAGATTTTACCTTATGGTTAAAGACAAGTGTCTTGGGCTGCAGTTTATTGGGCCGACGTAGTGCCGGCCCAAATATCGTGCCGGGCCCGGGCCGGCACTACGTGCCTGAGGTGCGGCCCAGACACGGCCCAAGCTATCGGGCCGGGCCGGCACTAGCCCTACGTGGCTCGGGCCGGGCCGTGCTAGGGCCGGGCTTTTTCGGGCCGTGCCTCGGGCCGCCCATTTGGCCCGGCCCATATGGCCATCTATAGCCACGGCAACCTCCTAGACGTCCTTGGCTGGCTCGAAGGAGCACGCAGCACGCTTGGAGGTCTCGGGGATATCCAGGTCCCTGGGCAAAGGCTCAGCGGTGAGCTTCTTGGACCGGACGAGTGCCTCCGCGAATTGGAAGCACTCGGTTTCACAGGCGTACGAGTGCTCAAACGAAGTCCCCACCGTGATGATACCTTTGGGTCCGGGGATCTTCAGTTTAAGGTACGTATAGTTTGGGACAGCCATGAACTTTGCATATGCCGGCCTCCCGAGGATGGCGTGATACGTCCCAGGGAAACCCACCACTTCTAAAGTGAGGGTCTCCCTGCGAAAGTTCCGTGGAGTCCCAAACGTGACGGGCAGGTCGATCTGCCCGAGAGGCATTGCGTCTGCCCCGGGGACAACCCCGTGGAATGGCGCCGCGGATGGCCGAAGCCGGGACCGCGGGATCCCCATCTCGTCGAGAGTTTCGGCGTAGAGGATGTTGAGGCCGCTCCCGCCGTCCATGAGCACCTTGTGGACGCGTTTCGTCCTGAAGAGAGGAGCAACAACGAGCGGGTACCTTCCTGGTTGTGGGACATGGTCGGGATGATCGGAGCGATCAAAAGTGATCAGGGCCTCGGACCACCTTAGGTAGGAGGGCACCACGGGCTCCGTGTGACAAACTTCTCACCGGATCAGCTTCTCGTCACGCCTCGAGGGGCAGGCCGCCGATCCCCCAACGATCATCAGGACTGCGCCGTCCTCCCTGGGGTAGCCGTCGTCGTCGTTCGGGCCTCCGGCCCCATCTTTGGTGTTCTCATGGGGTTTCTTTTTCAGAGTACCGGCGACGAAGCTTTTCATGAGCTTGCAGTCCTTCAGAGCGTGCTTGACAGGGCCCTCGTGGTTGGTGCAAGGCGCCTCGAGGAGTTTCTCGAAGTGATCCCTCGGCGCGTTGCCCTTAGGCTTGGTAAGCTTTCGCTCAGCCGCCGCCACCACGTTGCCGTCACGCCGCCGCTTGTCCTTCTTCTTTTTCTTATCGGGCTGAGCGGAGGGGCCTTCGCCGGCTGCCCCTGACTGCTTGCCCTTGCCTTAAGGCCGGTCAAGGGTTGCGGCAACAGCATCTTCCCCGTCGGCGTAGTCGGTGGCGATGTTGAGGAGCTCCCGGATGGTTCGCGGCTTCCTGCGTCCTAACTCGTGGATGAGGGTCGCGCAGGTGGTTCCGAACCGGAACGCTGAGACGATGTCGGTGTCGGCGGTGTTCGGCAGCTCGGTGCAGCGCTTGGAGAAACACTTGATGTAGTCACGCAGACTTTCGTCCCCCCTCTGGAGGCAGTTGCGTAGATCCCAGGGGTTCCCGGGACGGGTGTAGGTCCCCTGTAAGTTGCCGATGAAGGCATCGCGTAACTGCGCCCAGCTGTCGATCCTTCCTGCAGGGAGGTGCTCCAGCCATGTTCGCGCCGAGTCGGCGAGGTAAAGGGGGAGGCTTTTGATGATGTAGTGGTCGTCTTGTGCTCCGCCCGCATGGCACGCGAGCCGGTAGTCCTCCAGCCAGACGCTGGGGTTTGTGTCCCCATCGTACTTGGGCACCGTTGTGGAAGCCCGGAAGCGCGGAGGGACCTGAGCACCGAGGACACGAGGTCCAAAGGCGCGCGGCCCCCTGGGGTCGGGTGACGCACTCCTGCTCCGGTCCTCACCGCTGTCGTAACGGCCCCCGCGCCGCCTGTTGTAAGCTCGGCGTGGGCGGTGCTCTTGGCGCTCGTCCCGCCGCCTAGCGCCCCCGTCCGCTACGGCCCCGTGATGATGTACGGAGTGCTCTCGGTCGGGTTCCCTGGGAGCCCACTGGCGTGAGGCGGAGCTCTCCGCTTGTTGAACTGCTGCGGTCTCCAGGAGCGCGCGGAGCTGTTGATGGAGCCTCCGGTCTTCGGGGGTTGCCGGTTCGGGATGGCCGCGTAGTAGAACGGCGGCGGCCGCTAGGTTCTGGGACGCTCGTCCGAAGATCGGTGCGTCGTTGGCGTTGTTGCCGTCGTTGATTATGCACCGCTGCACGTCCCGTGCATGCGCGCGAGCGGCTCCGCCGTCCGCGTTTCTCCCGAGCTCATGGTGGAGCTGCTGACGTTCGGCCTCAAGTTGACGCTGTGCTTCGTCGAGCTCTTGCAACCTGACCCGCCAGGCATCGCCCGGGGGGCCGTTCGGGGGTGGTGCTTGGCGGGAGCCGTCCCTCGTCGAGCTGCTAGCAGACTGCACATCCCCGTCGGGGGTGTGGCACATGAAGCACTCCCGGGAAGGGTCACGGACCGTCGATGGAGCCCGCCTTGCCCGCAGGCCGTTGAGCTCCGCTGGCGTGGGGGCGGTCACCGGATCGCGTGGCAGGCCCGGCTGTCCCTCCGGGTACATGGCGTTGTAGCAGTCGATGAACTCGTCCCAGGGGAGCTGGTTTTCCCCACCGGCCTGGAGGGCGAGGTTAGTGAGCATGTAGGAGACATTGCGGAAGCGCTCCTGGGACGGGCTCCGTCCCAGGGCGGCCGCCAGGTCCCCACCGAGCAGGTCGAGGACGTAGGCGGTGGCTCCCGTGGTGGCTCGGGAGGGTTCGGGCCCCTTGTCGTGGATCGTCTTGCCGTCGTCGTCGCAGGCAAGCTTGGGGCGCACGAAAGTAGCCCTGATGATGGGCTCCACCGACTTGCCAAAGACGAAGTCGAGGGAGCCGAAACGCAGGTGAGCGCCCGGCGCCAGCGAGGCGCCGCCGTGGGCCATCCGGGCCCTGGTGAAATGTCGTGACACGCGAAAAGCCCCCTGCCTGGCGCGCCAACTGTCGGGGTTCTCTACCGCCGGCAAGTAAGATTTCTACGATCGCGTGTCAGGGACCGGATGGTGACTTAAGAGACAGGGGATTATACTGGTTCGGGCCTCCGGAGAGTAATACCCTACGTCCAGTGAGTGCCAATGTTCTCAAGTCCAAGTCTGTAGTAGGGTGTACAAACTAGTCGGGAGAGGGAGAGGGTCCAAAGTCCCTATGTGCGCGTGAGTGTGTTGTGGATTGATCAGTTCGTTGTTCCCTGTCCCTCACTGGTGCCTCCTTGTCCCCTTTTATAGTCTCAAGGGGAGAAGGGAGTGGGGAGGTAAAAAGGAGAAAATTACAATGGGCGTGTTACTACCCCGAGGTTTTTAACTCACGCCGCATGCTGTCGGGGGTAGACCCCCAGGGGTACCCAGAAGGCGGATTGGCCCAACCAGCAAGGGGCGGCCCAATCCGAGTGCAACTGGATCGGTTTGTCGGACTGGGTGGCCCACCAGTCGGAAGGCCCACCAGTCGAGCGAACCGGATGGGCGCGACGGCGCGCGCAGCAAGGAAGAAGACGGCGTGTCCCGTAAGAAGCTCGGAGATCAAGATAAACTAGCTGGAATTATAGGGAAAGATATCTGTAATCGTTATAGAATCGCATCCTTGTATTTCGGGTAGGTTACGATCTCTAGCCGACTTGTAACTCAAGGCAGCCGGACTATATAAGGCGCCTTGAGACCCCCCTCCAGAACATCTACAACCATCCACGACATTACGAGCAATCATACAACCCTAGGACAGAACCCAACTACGGAGATCCTTCAGGAACTTCATACACAGCAATACAATCACCCCCAACACAGGACGTAGGGTATTACGTCATCTCAACGGCCCGAACCTGTTCAATCCTTGCGTCTTGTGTTACCATCGACTTCTGATCCTCGATCTGTCCCTCAACAAATCAACCACATAGGCTACCCTGTGTGGACTGCCGGGTCCAAACATCTGACAGCTGGCGCGCCAGGTAGGGGTTGATCGATGAGATCAATCTGCAAGCTCGATGGCATCCACTTCCGCCGTCATCACGCCGGCATCCATGAAGATTTCCATCGCTGAGGGGGCTATGTTCTTCTTCGGATCCATGGTCTTCACCGCCGGGCCCGAGGGAGAGCTCTCCTTCACCCGTGACGCCACCCCGGAGGAGACAGCGCCGCGACTTGACGCTACGCCGGACGGGATCGTCACCATCACCGCTCCGTCGCCAACAACTCGGTGACCGCGACGGCCGGCGTCGTTCTCCCGCCATCCGAGGGGAACACGCTTTCTCCTATACCGCCGACTGCTTCGTCCACTCCGCCTCAACCACGCAGGGTGCAGGAGATGCCCGAGGAGCGAAGGCGCCAATGGGCTGCACGCCAACGCCAGTTTGAGGCGGACATGGATCACGCCATCGCTTCCATCGGTGAATGCATTGAACTCACCGAGTCTGCTCGTCGGAGCATCGCCTCGCCGACACGATTCCCGCTGGGACTCAGGAACAGCGGGGCCGTCTACCGCAAGCACTCGGCGAACGCGCGAGCGCCGACTACTCCCCAGATGCGATCAGGGCGGTCGATCCCATCACGGCCACCCAGATCGGATCTACTCCGGACGTTGCGGCAACACAACACCTTCATCCTCACGATGCGCCGACTCCGCATGAACCAGAACCAACTCCGACTTTCCCGCGGGTGACACGTGTCCTTCCTCCGAATAAGAGGATCACGCCTGCCAAGCGTGAGATGTTCATCTCCGACATATCCGCCAACGAGCCAACAGTCCAAGGCGAGGATCAAGCACACCGCGACGTCAGGATCGGGCGCAACGGTGAGAAGCAACGACGCCGCGACGCGCGGCGAGAACGCCGAAACCCCAGGGTCACGCGTAACCTCCAAGACGACTTCGTCCAAGAAATTGGCGGCGTGGGTGTTTATGCCACCCCATCAGCCAACCTTGCCGCCGTGCACCAAGAGCTAGAAGGGATCCCGGAAACCCCTGAGCTCAACCGGATCAAGGTTAGGCTGACTGCAGCCGTGGGTATGATCAACGCCCAGAGGGCTCCTGCTTCCTCGTCTCGCCACTCCAAGTCGGCCAGCCGCCGAGAAGCTGATCGTGACGTGGTCGAGCAGCCGGATCTCCGCGAACAACTCCGCAACCGCGATCTCTGCAGGATCCTTGACGACCGTCATCGGTGAAGCGACGAGGAAGAGCTCCGACGGCGCGCCGAGTACAATCGTGAACACGGCCCCCCAGGGCTGGATCGCGACACGCGCCAACGCCGAGAGCTTGAGGCCACTGAGGCCGCACGCCGCCAAGAGTTCGACCGCAAGTACGGGCCTCCACTCGGACAAGACAGGCCGCCCAGGGCTAACACCCCGGAAGACTACTCCGCCGACTCAGGACACACGGACGCCGGGAACCTCAACGACTGCGACGGCTTCCCGGCATTCACTGCCCGAGTAAGATCCATTAGAATGCCTACTAACTTCAAACCTACAGGCATAGAAAAATATGACGGGAAGGCGGACCCGACGATGTGGCTCTAGACCTACAGCATCGCCATCCGCGCGGTAAACGGCGACCACGACTCCATGTGCGCCTACTTCCCCGTCGCCATGACCAAGGTGGGGCTAACCTGGCTTCACAGCCTCGAGCCCGGCTCCATCGACAGCTGGGGGACTCTCTGCGACAAGTTCAAGAGCTACTTCCAGGGGAGTTCCATCCGACCAGGCACCGCCTGGGACCTGGGCAAAGGTGAAGCAGAACCGCGGGGAGAGCCTCCGCGACTACACTGATCGGTACATGGAGAACCGGAACTTAGTTCTCGGCTGCTCCGAGTCCGAGATCATCAGCTACTTCCTTGATGGCCTCACCGACTCCGCCGTCTTCGAGCGCCTCTGCGAGGACATGCCAAAGACCTCCGGCGAGTTCTTTGGCCGGGTGAACAAGATGGCGAACGCCAAGGAGGCCGTCCGCCTCCACTACGGCAAGAAAAGCACTCGGGACGATGATCGTCCCCCTCGCCAAGAAGATCACCCGAAGAAGGAAGACACACGCCGCCCCCGACCTGAACCAAGCAGGAGGGATGACCGAAAGCGCTCGAGAGACTTCACCGTCGCCGCCATGGACCGCAGCGGCCCTCGCCCGCGGTCCAACTTCAGCGCTAACTTCGAGAAGATGCTCCAGGGACCCTGCCCCATCCACAAGCAGTCCAAGCATCGCATGATCGACTGCATGGGGCTCGCCGATGCCTACAAGAAAAAGGAGGGGAAGCTGCCGCCACGAGATGACGACAAGGGCGATAAGGGAAAAGGGGCTCCCGCGAACCCTGCTTTCCCGAATGTCGACAGGCAGGTGAACTTCATCCTCGGAGGACCACCGCCCGTAGATGACAAGCGCCGGGAGAAAGTACGTGATCGGGAGATATTCTCCTGCTACACATCGCCGATCCAACCACTCCGCTGGTCCGAGCAGCCGATCACCTTCTCCAGGGAGGACCAGTGGTTCCAGGTCTCCGA